>OW804095.1:12500-335812 GCA_942159475.1 Sthenelais limicola | reverse complement strand
TCAATTGATTAAAGCCCAAAAAATGCACATAGTTCTGTCATGTATATTTTTTTATGATTTTATTTATGATATTGTGTAATAACTTTTTTGTCAACTTGGTCGGCAGGTATTTGTGACATTATATTGTACTATGGTTGACAGTAACTTAAATAAGGCATATAGGTGGTCCTTTAGGCTATTGGAGTGAATCATGAAAACACATCACTCCTGACCAGTTACCGTGAAGCTATAGAAGGAGGGGAAGCTCTGAATATCTCAATATTCTACACTATGACGACCTATTTTCGACTCTGTATAATGTATGTAGAGTTTGATTTGCATGGGAACAGTTTAGGGTTCGGGTTCATAAATTCACAATAGAATTTTACAAATTTATTATAGGCTAAATTAGGTCCAATGCCAATTATCTAGGTCAACTCTCATCACAAGTCGGTTCAGGATTTCCCAGGCTGCTTGGGGATGTACCCACACTACTGGTGTGTGACGTCATATACCCAGTGTCAGGCCCACATCACACACATCGCTAAAGGTCAGGAATTGGATGCCCGAGAACATTTTACTTGAAAACAACAAACTACTTTCTCATCGGATACAGGATTATTTAATCCTGAAAATAGTTGAATTTCCTCCATCCCAAGAGAGTGGTTAAAGATGGTAACAGCCTAAAATAATAACCTATACCGTGCAGCTAAAACATTTCACGTGTTAAATTACCATGAATTCCGCGAAATAATTTCTGGCACCGTTTTTTTTTCTCCGCGAAACTGGGGTTTCACATACCAGTTCTATGGCATAGAGGCACTTTCTCCGCGAAACTGTTTTGAAATGCCCCGAAATAAACACGCGAACGTTTTTAGCTGCACGGTAAAAAGAAAGTCATGTTCGAGGTAAATGAGAAGTCCTTTAATATTTATGATTTCAAACTCAATGAGGTATATTGTGAGATGTTAAAAGAAATTGAAGACCAGACTATGAAAAACTAAATATATGGTTTGAAATACTGGGAAAGGAGATTTCTAATGGCTCGGAGGAAGAATGGATGAAGAAATGTTTTACCCTGCCAAAACTCATCCGTATAGTGAAATGGCAGTCCCTCCAGTACAGAATTGTTCTTGGGACCATAGGTTGTAATGAACACTTATGTCAAATCAAAGTTAAGAAGGATCCTACATGTAATTTTAGTGACAAGAAAGATTCCTAGGCTTGTGTCATTTCTTTATTGAATGTTCTACGTTCCCTCCTTATCTACCCACCAATAGTCCTATTGTATTGATGATCTGTGGTTATACTTACATCTGCCTTATCTACCCACCAATAATCCTATAATAGGCTTTCTGGGCCAAGGCAATATGGTGGGTGAACAGTAGTGACTTAGAGGAGGAGGACATCAACAATTGTAATATCTTACTTGGTTATGACGGTGACAGCAAAACAAGAATTCTTTAATTGGTGGCTTTTATCACCTGACAAAGAGAAAGTGAACAAGCCGGTTCAGATTAAATTACAAAATGGAAAACTAGTTGAAGAGAATGAAGTTCCAAATATTATGAATGATTATTTTGCAAATATAGGACAAAAGTTGGCGCAAGAAATAAAACCTCTAAAAGAAGAGGAAAAGGATGAAGAAATAAGAGATCTTACGTCAGAATCAAAAAATCGTTTAATAGACGAAACTAGTGTTATCGATGGAGGGAACAGTAATAAATTTTCTCTAGTGCCAATAGAATTGAAAGAAATATTACAGTTTGTAAGGAGGACGAGCAAATACAAAGCATCAGGGATACCGTATATGCCCACTAAAGTACTGAAATCCATAGGAGTCTCAAAAGCATCTGGCATATCTATGCTACCTACAAAAATCTTAAAACCCTGCTTATTAGGCCTGTCACACCAATTTACATATCTATGCAATCTATCTCTAAGAACGAACAAAGTCCCGGCTGTCTTTAAAACGGCGAACGTTACCCCTATTTTTAAGGAGGGGGCCAGAACCGAACCCACTAACTACCGGCCTATCAGTGCCATTCAATTCCCGGCGAAAGTGCTAGAGAAGGTAGTGGGACAGCAGCTTATGGGATTTCTCGAGGGCAATAGCCTTATTTACAAACATCAATATGGTTTCAGGCGAGGGAAGTCAATCACGGATGCTCATTATAGAATGTTCTCTGATATCTTTAACAACATTAACGACAGAGATGGCACCGTTCTGGCCTTCCTGGATTTCAGGAAGGCCTTTGATAAGGTCGACCATTCTATCCTACTCAAGAAACTGAAGGGCCTCGGCTTGGGGGAATCAGCCTTAACGTGGGTTGAAAACTATTTAAGTAATAGATACCAACGGGTTATTATAAATGATAAGATGTCCACCCTGAAAAAGGTCACCTGCGGTGTTCCTCAGGGCACATCTCTAGGACCTCTCTTATTCCTCGCTTATATTTAAAGGGTCAGATTTTCTAGGAATGTACAATTCCGCTGGGAAAGTCATTTTTGGTAAAACGCCCCAAATGTTTCTACAACCGTATTTTTATGATAGCTTATACTATCAGCTCTCTAACAATACCAATTATTACGCTTAATTCCCATTCGTTCAGTTTTTAGAGCTCTTTAAACAAAATAGCCATTTTCGATGTGATGTCCGCCATCCAAATACCTCCGAATTGCACTTTAGCTCATAGATCGCTCAATTCACACTCGAATTTCTTTATATTTGGGAACTAGATAGAGCAATATATGGGCCTTGAGTGTATTAAATATAATTTTTCAACTCTGAATAACTCTAAGTGAAAAAGCTTGTTGAAAAACGTCTAAAAACTGTTATCATCCGGAATCCTGTTTACATTATTTCCACTTAGTACACTTTTTTCCTGTATCCACTAAAGTGGTCTTTTTGGCTTCAAATCATGTTTGATGAAACTTTAACTATTGTGCCTCAATACTATGAGTCTAAATTCGACCAAAAATATAATTAATTTAGTCCCCAGATGTTTGAAGTTGACCCTATTTTGGTGTCGGACATTACGTTTTTTTGTGCCGGACATCACCATTTGTACCAAACATTTTCAAACTCGTCCTGTAAGCAAATTAATGACATTACAGACACTGGACTTGGCATGTCTATGCCCAACATGTGTAAGAACAACATCAATTTAACAAAAATGTAGTGTATGAATTTGCTTTATTAGCAGCATACACAAAACTCTCCCAAAATACATCAATTCATGATAATCACTGTTCACTCTTGGCTTCCATTTGGCCAAAAATTACAAAAAGATTCCAAAAACAGCTGTTCTTGACAGCAAAATATGATTATTAACTACTACAATAGAGAAAAGGAATGATAATTTTTTCTGAGCACCTCTCAAATCATGATCTTTAGTAGATAGTTTTCGTGTCGGACAATACATTACTTATGTCGGACGTCACAACCTGCACCAATAATTTTTAATCTCCTCCTGTGAGCAAAACAACCAAAATACAACAACTAAACTTGGCAAGTACATGGCCAACATGTGTAAGAAGACATTAAATGCATAAATATTCATCTACCAAACTTTACTTTGGCAGCAGCTTTCACCAAACACTCCAAAAAGGTAAAATTCCAGAAAATAATTTTGTACATTGGCCCTGATGAAGGCAAAAGTGTCTTTAATCTTTCAGAAAACTGCTGTTCTAGACAGCACAACATGATTACTCAATAATCAAGTCGAAATAACTAAGGAAAAACTATCATCAGCACCTCTCAGATCATGATATGAGAACTACTAGTTATCGTGTCGGACAATACATTACTTATGTCGGACGTCACAACCTGCACCAATAAATTTTAATCTCCTCCTGTGAGCAAAACAACCAAAATACAACAACTAAACTTGGCAAGTACATGGCCAACATGTGTAAGAAGACATTAAATGCATAAATATTCATCTACAAAACTTTACTTTGGCAGCAGCTTTCACCAAACACTCCAAAAAGGTAAAATTCCAGAAAATAATTTTGTACATTGGCCCTGATGAAGGCAAAAGTGTCTTTAATCTTTCAGAAAACAGCTGTTATAGACAGCACAACATGATTACTCAATAATCAAGTCGATATAACTAAGGAAAAACTATCATCAGCACCTCTCAGATCATGATATGAGAACTACTAGTTATCGTGTCGGACAATACATTACTTATGTCGGACGTCACAACCTGCACCAATAATTTTTAATCTCCTCCTGTGAGCAAAACAACCAAAATACAACAACTAAACTTGGCAAGTACATGGCCAACATGTGTAAGAAGACATTAAATGCATAAATATTCATCTACAAAACTTTACTTTGGCAACAGCTTTCACCAAACACTCCAAAAAGGTAAAATTCCAGAAAATAATTTTGTACATTGGCCCTGATGAAGGCAAAAGTGTCTTTAATCTTTCAGAAAACAGCTGTTATAGACAGCACAACATGATTACTCAATAATCAAGTCGAAATAACTAAGGAAAAACTATCATCAGCACCTCTCAGATCATGATATGAGAACTACTAGTTATCGTGTCGGACAATACATTACTTATGTCGGACGTCACAACCTGCACCAATAATTTTTAATCTCCTCCTGTGAGCAAAACAACCAAAATACAACAACTAAACTTGGCAAGTACATGGCCAACATGTGTAAGAAGACATTAAATGCATAAATATTCATCTACAAAACTTTACTTTGGCAGCAGCTTTCACCAAACACTCCAAAAAGGTAAAATTCCAGAAAATAATTTTGTACATTGGCCCTGATGAAGGCAAAAGTGTCTTTAATCTTTCAGAAAACAGCTGTTATAGACAGCACAACATGATTACTCAATAATCAAGTCGAAATAACTAAGGAAAAACTATCATCAGCACCTCTCAGATCATGATATGAGAACTACTAGTTATCGTGTCGGACAATACATTACTTATGTCGGACGTCACAACCTGCACCAATAATTTTTAATCTCCTCCTGTGAGCAAAACAACCAAAATACAACAACTAAACTTGGCAAGTACATGGCCAACATGTGTAAGAAGACATTAAATGCATAAATATTCATCTACATAACTTTACTTTGGCAGTAGCTTTCACCAAACTCTCCAAAAAGGTAAAATTCCAGAAAATAATTTTGTACATTGGCCCTGATGAAGGCAAAAGTGTCTTTAATCTTTCAGAAAACTGCTGTTCTAGACAGCACAACATGATTACTCAATAATCAAGTCGAAATAACTAAGGAAAAACTATCATCAGCACCTCTCAGATAATGATATATGAGAACTACTAGTTATCGTGTCGGACAATACATTACTTGGGTCAGGTTTTCAGAAAATGTACAATTGGCAGCGGTACACATTTATCAAATTCGGCTAAATTAAGCTGCAATTTGGCCAATACTAGGTAAATTCGAGTATATTTGGCATTGCATTGATTCTAGTAATCTGTTTGGTTAGGTTAAACTGTATTTCGGATTTTCTTTTCGTCTGAAATGTGGGTTATTTGAGAAGATTGGTGAAGTTGAATTGTACATTCTCTGAAAATCGGACCCACTTATGTCGGACGTCACAACCTGCACCAACATTTTTTAAACTCCTCCTGAGAGGAAAACCACCGAAATACAACAACTAAACTTGGCAAGTACATGGCCAACATGTGTAACAACCATATAAAGTGACCAGAAATGTTTCACATGACTTTACTTTACACACAGACTACACCCAAGTTGTAAAAACTGTGAAATTCAGTAAACTCACTCTTTGCAAGTGCCCTGAGGGAGTGAGTAATGTCTTTAATGTTTAGGAAAACAGCTGTTATAGACAGCACAATACCATCACTAAATAACCCAGTCGAGAAAACTGAGCAAAAACTATAATCAGCACCTCTCACATCCTCATGTGAGAACTAATAGTTATCGTGTCGGACAATACATTACTTATGTCGGACATCACAACCTGCACCAACAATTTTTAAACTCCTCCTGAGAAGAAAACCACCGAAATACAACAACTAAACTTGGCAAGTACATGGCCAACATGTGTAACAACCATATAAAGTGACCAGAAATGTTTCACATGACTTTACTTTACACACAGACTACACCAAAGTTGTAAAAACTGTGAAATTCAGTAAACTCACTCTTTGCAAGTGCCCTGAGGGAGTGAGTAATGTCTTTAATGTTTAGGAAAACAGCTGTTATTGACAGCACAATACCATCACTAAATAACCCAGTTGAGAAAACTGAGCAAAAACTATAATCAGCCCCTCTCACATCCTCATGTGAGAAATAATAGTTATCGTGTCGGACAATACATTACTTATGTCGGACATCACAACCTGCACCAACAATTTTTAAACTCCTCCTGAGAAGAAAACCACCGAAATACAACAACTAAACTTGGCAAGTACATGGCCAACATGTGTAACAACCATATAAAGTGACCAGAAATGTTTCACATGACTTTACTTTACACACAGACTACACCAAAGTTGTAAAAACTGTGAAATTCAGTAAACTCACTCTTTGCAAGTGCCCTGAGGGAGTGAGTAATGTCTTTAATGTTTAGGAAAACAGCTGTTATTGACAGCACAATACCATCACTAAATAACCCAGTCGAGAAAACTGAGCAAAAACTATAATCAGCACCTCTCACATCCTCATGTGAGAACTAATAGTTATCGTGTCGGACAATACATTACTTATGTCGGACATCACGACCTCCACCAACATTTTTTAAACTCCTCCTGAGAGGAAAACCACCGAAATACAACAACTAAACTTGGCAAGTACATGGCCAACATGTGTAACAACCATATAAAGTGACCAGAAATGTTTCACATGACTTTACTTTACACACAGACTACACCAAAGTTGTAAAAACTGTGAAATTCAGTAAAATCACTCTTTGCAAGTGCCCTGAGGGAGTGAGTAATGTCTTTAATGTTTAGGAAAACAGCTGTTATTGACAGCACAATACCATCACTAAATAACCCAGTTGAGAAAACTGAGCAAAAACTATAATCAGCACCTCTCACATCCTCATGTGAGAACTAATAGTTATCGTGTCGGACAATACATTACTTATGTCGGACATCACGACCTCCACCAACATTTTTTAAACTCCTCCTGAGAGGAAAACCACCAAAATACAACAACTAAACTTGGCAAGTACATGGCCAACATGTGTAACAACCATATAAAGTGACCAGAAATGTTTCACATGACTTTACTTTACACACAGACTACACCAAAGTTGTAAAAACTGTGAAATTCAGTAAACTCACTCTTTGCAAGTGCCCTGAGGGAGTGAGTAATGTCTTTAATGTTTAGGAAAACAGCTGTTATTGACAGCACAATACCATCACTAAATAACCCAGTCGAGAAAACTGAGCAAAAACTATAATCAGCACCTCTCACATCCTCATGTGAGAACTAATAGTTATCGTGTCGGACAATACATTAGTTATGTCGGACATCACAACCTGCACCAACATTTTTTAAACTCCTCCTGAGAGCTAAATATCCAACTTTGAGTTGCTGAACTTGGCATGTGCATGTCCAACATGTGGAAGAACAATGCCATAAAAAGAAATTCTTACCAAAACTTTGACATAAATGTCAGGACAGATTACTCTCAGAACATTCATAGTTTACATAAACTCTAATGTTTCCACTATCTTGAATGCCAAAATTAGTAGTGACATACTTATAAACTTGCTTGTCCAGCCAGCCGGACATGTCTAGAGTTCATTTAATGTTAAATAATGCTGACAAGAAAGCATTTGGACCATAAAGAACTGTCCTTATGTCAGACGTCACAGTTTAAATGGCGGACATCACATCATTAACAAAAGGCTCCAATTGTTGTGAGATCACAGACAAATTCACAATTGATCGTCATCAATGGTATCATATGTGTCTACAGAGGTAAGGTTTATAGAAATTGTGCAATTGGCCTTCACCAATCCTGTCAAATAACCACCATTTCCGACATTAAATCCACAAATATTCATAACATGTGTGTATCTGTTTGACCCATGTATACAGCATAGACCTAGTTTCTCTGTACACGTTACAGTATAACCACCCATGCTTGGCAAGTACATGGCCAGCATACAGACATGTATGTACATGTATAAGAAGACATTAAATCCACAATTATTCATAACGTGTGTGTATCTGTTTGACCCATGTATACAGCATAGACCTAGTTTCTCTGTACACGTTACAGCATAACCACCCATGCTTGGCAAGTACATGGCCAGCATACAGACATGTATGTACATGTGTAAGAAGACATTAAATCCACAATTATTCATAACGTGTGTGTATCTGTTTGACCCATGTATACAGCATACACCTAGTTTCTCTGTACACGTTACAGCATAACCACCCATGCTTGGCAAGTACATGGCCAGCATATAGACATGTATGTACATGTATGTGTAAGAAGACATTAAATCCACAATTATTCATAACGTGTGTATATCTGTTTGACCCATGTATACAGCATACACATAGTTTCTCTGTACACGTTACAGCATAACGACCCATGCTTGGCAAGTACATGGCCAGCATACAGACATGTATGTACATGTGTAAGAAGACATTAAATCCACAATTATTCATAACGTGTGTGTATCTGTTTTACCCATGTATACAGCATACACCTAGTTTCTCTGTACACGTTACAGCATAACCACCCATGCTTGGCAAGTACATGGCCAGCATACAGACATGTATACATGTACATGTGTAAGAAGACATTAAATCCACAATTATTCATAACATGTGTGTATCTGTTTGACCCATGTATACAGCATACACCTAGTTTCTCTGTACACGTTACAGCATAACCACCCATGCTTGGCAAGTACATGGCCAGCATACAGACATGTGTACATGTATGTGTAAGAAGACATTAAATCCACAAATATTCATAACGTGTGTGTATCTGTTTGACCCATGTATACAGCATACACATAGTTTCTCTGTACACGTTACAGCATAACGACCCATGCTTGGCAAGTACATGGCCAGCATACAGACATGTATGTACATGGGTAAGAAGACATTAAATCCACAAATATTCATAACGTGTGTGTATCTGTTTGACCCATGTATACAGCATAGACTTAATTTCTCTGTACACGTTACAGCATAACCACCCATGCTTGGCAAGTACATGGCCAGCATACAGACATGTATGTACATGTGTAAGAAGACATTAAATCCACAATTATTCATAACGTGTGTGTATCTGTTTGACCCATGTATACAGCATACACCTAGTTTCTCTGTACACGTTACAGCATAACAACCCATGCTTGGCAAGTACATGGCCAGCATACATGTACAGTATACATACAATGTATGTAAGAAGACATTAAATCCACAAATATTCATATGTGGATCTGTTTGACCATAGTTTGTCACAGGATAACAACCCATGCTTGGCAAGTACATGGCCAACATGTGTAAGAAGACATTAATTTCACAAATATTCATATGTGGATTTGTTTGACCATTCAGCAAGTACATTGCCAACATGGTGCTTGGCAAGTACATGGCCAACATGTGTAAGAAGACATTAAATTCACAAATATTCATTTGTCTGTACACATTACATTACATTTTAATTATCCTATAACCATATTAATATTTAAAGTCAAACAGAAATTTTAAATTGTGAAATTTTGAAAAGAGCAGGTTAAATTAATTTACAATTTACAAGAAATGACCATCGTCCAGACTCTTGATGATCATCTTGTGGTCGGAGGCACTGAGCTTTAGCTTTTTGTTGCGCCTACCAGAAGAATGCAGCGGGGTCGGTGGTCTGACCTGGCAGATTATATCTTCGCGTGGAACCTCCAACTGGTTGGCCCTCGATGGCCAGTAAAACTGCCGTGCCGGATCATCGTTCCCAAAAGGCCACATGAACTTGAGTTCGACCTCATCTGCAAGCAGAGACAGCACCTGGCCCAGCCACCAGTTGTTGTTGTAGACTGCCGCCACAAAGTCTCCTACCTGCAGACATGGACTCTGGGGCTCAGCGACATGGGTCTCAGGACGATCCTCATGGTCCTCCGGCTCGGGATCCTCAGGCTTGGCAGCTACAGGGGGGGTCTCAGGACGATCCTCATGGTCCTCCGCCTCGCGAGCCTCAGGCTTGGCAGCTACAGGGGGGGTCTCAGGACGATCCTCCTTGTCCTCCGTGGTGGCACCGGTGGATATAGGAGCGGGCAGATCCTCCTTCTCCTCCTCCTGTTGGTCACTCAGGGCTAGAGCTTGTGGTGCAAGAGGTTTGGGTGGGGGTGGGGGATCAGCCGTCTCTCCGTCCACGCCCTCCTCGACAACCACCCCAGGGGTGTTGGAGCTTCAGGTCCTCAACTTGCACCACTGAAACATAGCAAAAATAGATATTCGGGATCAGTACATCTTCATAATCCATTAATCATTAAGTTAATTCAGATGATCACATGTATGTGAATATAATTGTTGGTAAGCAAACAAATTAAACTTGTGTATAAACTAAAACTTAGGTTGGCTAAAGTTTATAATTAACTTTACAGTATTGCCAAATTTATTTTAAATTAGGTTTATTAAAATTGTGTCAAACGATAACATTTTAATCTTAATCTTAATCTTAATCTTAATGTACATTAAACAATATGATTAACTGCAAATAAATGAAGTGTAAATAAATTAAATTTAAGTAAATTAGTAAATGCAAATAAATTGTTATTTTAAGCATCGTTGGAAGAAATAATGTACCTTTCTGTTGCCCTTTAGGGCGGAATTTGTGGTGGGCCCACCCAGGGCAGCCAAACTTCCACGACCCACCAGAGAGGCAGCATGCATTGAAACATGATGTTTCGCGGAAACGCACGCCGCTACCTGATGGATCGGGGACAACCATGTGGGTCTTCATGGTGCCCGGGATGGACCTCACTTGAGCTTGGGCCTTCAGCTCGTCTCGTGCCTGCTGGGTAGCAACATCCGGCACATGGATGTATCGGACATTACCCTCCGCCATGTTGCCGGCGACAGCAAAGTCCTCGGCGCAGCACACCTTTTGCTTCCTGTGGATAGCATAGGTGGCAGTTCTCTTGGCTGCTGCGCCGAGTCCATCGCAAGGCCCCTTGCCGTGCCCTGCCTCAAAGTAGGACCATGTGGCCTCCACACCCAGGAGGTTTGCATGCTTGGCAACCAAGGCAAACATGGAGCAGTTGCGGTACTGGGAGGAGGGGCCATCTGTGAAATAATGGAAGTGCCTGATGTGTGGGTGCCTGGCTTGAACTTCTGGCGCTAAGATCTTCATATAAGCAAAGATTGCACCCACATCATGGCACCTGTCGTCACTGACGAACACAAAAGAGTCGGTCTTGGTCTTGTCCTCTTCTGTGTCACGCCAGTGGACGACCACAGGATGGACTGTGATGGGGTCATTTCCATAGTACGCAGATGACACCTCCTCGAAGTGCGTCACGATCCAGTTCTCAGCAAAGTCCATCTGGATGGTGACTGAATTGTGGGGCAGGTTCTCGCGGAGGGTGCGCACTGCATTGTACTGGGCATACACCCGAGCACAATGGGGTACCACCTCCTTCATTTCTGTGGTCGTCGCAGCGATGAAGGCAGCACGCTCCTCCTCCTCGGCCACCAGCTGGAGTTTCTTGGAAGTTTTGCCGTCCTTCCCATAGGCCACATCCACCGTTTTCCAGGTCTTGTACTGGATGACGGCTGGAAGCGTGGCTGCCCGAAGCCTTGCTTCCAGTTCCGCTGGAGTGACCTGCCTAATGAGGCGATCCACAATGGGTGGCAACTTCAGGTCTGGCACTGCCCGGATGCGCAGGGCAAAGTTCTGGTGCCTCTTGCACAGGCACACCTGCTCACTGTTGTTCCACACTGGCCGGATCCAGGTGTTGTCTCTCCGCACACCAGTGAAAAAACTGCAGCTTACTGGACCGAATTCCAACATGTACTTCCGGTGAAGTACATGGAGGAATTCGGTCAGTACCACTTTTTGGTACTTGACCCCGTCGATCGTTTTTGTGTCTTTCACACCCGGGAGTGTGATGGAGTTCTCCGGGCGGGTGAAAAAGTCAATGATCTGCTGCCTTTGGCTCTCAAACATCAGGTGCCTTGCTGATGGCTCACTGGTTTGTTTGGCAACGACAGTCCTCCTGTCCAAACCAGTGTCACAGGCAATGCGGGAGGCTGCCCTCAGCTCCCTGATGTTCTCGGGAGACACAAGTGCAGCCACAACCTTCATCCGCTCTTTCTTTGGCAGCGCCCGGACGTTGCCCATGATGGTGTTGTACAGTGCTGCCTTTTGCTCCGGGGTTTGGTGGCTGTCCGGTGCATGTGGACGTGGGGCAGGAGGAGTGGGGTTGGGTGTAATTGGGGCACGAGAGTTGAACTGACCTGGGGTTCCGGTAGGTGGTGTTTGACCAGGGAGACCTCCAGCTGCACTCTCATCATCTGTGCCGAGCGTAGGTGTTGCAGTCCCAGACACAGGAGATGAGGCGCGGCTGCTGAGGTCACCCTGGTTCTGTGGTTCCAGGTCGGTGTCGTCCTCCTCCAGCATCTCCCGCTGGAAGTCCTCGTAGGTCTGGGTTTTTGCGGGGGATGGAGTTTGGGCCTGGAGTTGACGCCGCAGACGCCGCAGCTCCTTGTCCATGCGCCAAACCTTTTTGTTTAGCACATGCTTGGCCTCACGCTCAACCTTGAGGTTGTACCGCAGCCGGTTCTTGCGGGGCGTGTGGCGAGAGCGGGGGGTTGGCCGAATGAACGTACTTTCGGAGTCTGTTTCGGGTGGTGGGCCGTCAGTACTGCTTGACCTACATTTGGGTTAGGGGCAATTATAAAAGCAAAATAACAAACAAACCTAGGCAAAGCAACAGCACCAACAAAAAATGTCTAAGTGTCAGACATTCGGAAAATGTACAATTGGCCTTCATTAGTTCTTTCAAATAACAAAAAGTTACGACACAATGAGCTTCCAAATACAGTTTAAATAACATACTTGTACACATACATCGATTGGATACTGAATCATTCCATACGAGCCATACAGCAACTCTCTAGTGGTTAGTTCATCGAAGGCTTTCTTAGGCACAATATAAAACTCTGGCCTCAAACACTTGTGATCACCGATAAACCCACCTAATATGCTGTCGCTCCGAGGAGAGCCCGATGAGTGGGGAGAAGCATTGACCGTACGTCCGCGCGATCCTCCGGCATAGAAACCTTGAGGAGGACTGCTCCCAGCCGTCATGGAGACATTAATATCAGCCAACTTTCCGGTAAGTGACATTAACTCTTCTTCCAGCTTAGTATCCTCCTGTTTCTCGTGCAAAAGCTTTTCTGCATCCTCCACAGCTTTACGTTGGCTTTCCACAGCATCACGAATTAATCGTTTATAATCCGCAGTACCTTTTTCGGGTAATTCTTCCACCTTGATTTTAGCAATGGCGGCTATCGTCGTGTCGAAACCTTCTGCCATACCGTCTGTCTTCTCGCTATTAGCTGAACACGGAGGTCTATAATGTCTAGAACGACAAGTCTTGCAGTCAATCTTTTTGCGCATCGACACAAATTCATGGAAAAAACAATGTTTCTGTTTTTTTCTACCAGCACACCAAGAGATAAATTTTTTCTACAACCTCAGCGTTAAGCCAGTGTCTTTTCTGATTCAAACTTGGCGCGAGTTCTTGGTCATGTGACCCAGGAAAGTCATGTGATCCCTTGGCGACCATACTTCTTTCAAGGAACGCCACGCCCACTTTATATCACCATTCCCACACGTGGGAATACTCCTCACCCAATTTTCTTAATTTTTCAGGTTGATTGAATAGAATTACAGTTGAAGTGGCAATTGTACATTTTCGGAAATTAATTATTAATTTATAGAAATAAGCAACCTTAACCAAACAGTAATTAGATGAAACAAACAAAATTATTCTCAGCAAGCAGGCAACATAAAACAATAACAAAGCAAAGCAAAATAAAACATTAACATAAACAGCCGCATAAACAGCAACATGTAAAATTTCGTTTAGCCATTACTTACAACCACTACACCTTCTTCATCGCTTGGGCAACAGTAGCACTATTAAAAAATGTACCGAACCAAAATTAACATTATTGCCTACTTGAGACCCATAACCAAAGTGTTACCACTGCCAATTTTATTATTTATAATAAGTATAAGATTATAATATTAGACAAATTTATGTGCTATAATTATGCATACATGAGGTCTTCCGTCATGCGCGGTGTATGAGTCGCGATGCGTTTCCGCTTCCGGGGGGGCTGGCTTCCGGGCGGGCTTACTTGTACTCGCGTCTGAGGCCTGCAAACAAATTAGATTAAATTTTATTTATTACATGTAATGGAAAAAAAAAATTAAACAAAGCTACATTCCTTGTGAGTAATAGGATGATTGACGAATGAGATTTAGAAAATATGTACAGTGTATACATGACTATGACAGCAGTTTGGTGAGACTATTCCTAAGACAGTTTCATTGCAAATTAAAATAACAGAATATTCCTAAAATACAAGTTTGTCCTACCGGGCGTTTGCCGTGTAGGCTTAGCATACGCCGCAGAGCTGCAGCATTGTGGCCCTCCTCATCGCTGTCACTGAGGACATCAGCCTCAGGGGGGGGCGAGACCTTTTTTGGGCACAGCTTTCCCTTTCTTCTTCTTGGGGCCAGGCTCGGGGCCACGCTGCTCCAGGGCGGGCTGCTCTGGGGCGGGCTGCTCTGGGGCGGGCTCCTCTGGGGCGGCCGGTCTGGTCTGGCCACGGCCACGGCCACGCTTCGCTCCGGTGGGCGTGAGGTGCGCGAAGAGCTGCCTTGTCACCCGTCCAGTTGGCTCGGCGGGTGGATGTTCAGGTTCAGGCGCAGGATGAGGGGCAGCATCGTCTTGATCTTCGGCCTCTTGCGCTGCCTCCGCCGCCGCCTTCCTCTTCCATGCACGCCAACGGGCCGTCCTGGCACGGTTCATAGCCCGGTCGTGGGCCTTCTCCTCGGCACTCTTGGCATCCTTCAAGCGTGCCCAACTGTCACGCTTGCGCGCCTTCTCGCGCCCCAAAAAGTGACGGTTTGTCACTTTTTGATTCTCTCTGTAGTCGTGGCATGACTGTGCCACGCTCTTTCGTTGTTCCTTTGCAGGACGTCCCATCATTTACGGAGATTGACCGATTAAAGCTGAAAATATAGCAAAATTGACAAATTTTGTAAAATGATCACAAAATAATAAAAAAAATGTGAACAAAGTGGAATATATACATATGATAATTTACCGGATGTTCAAGGGACACCAAAGGGGAATCAAAATATGCTAATAATACATACACATTATATATATATATACACGATTGTCTAAGGAGAACAGCTCCAAAAATGGAGAAGTGTTGTCCGACATCTAAATTAGCATTAGAAAAGTTAGAAAAAAAATTTATATATATATAATTACGATTATAACTAACAAATACATGTAACCAAGCAGATAAATGCAAAGAAATATTAAATTTAAGACATTTGGACGTGTTTAAAACAATTTTAAGAAAATTCAGGATAACACAGGTGTTGTCCGACATAGGAACTAATAATTAGCAAGAGAGCTTCATTACACCCATAGTACGACATAACCGTATGGAATCGAAACATGAAAATTTTATGGTATAGTGAGGACATACTGAGGAATAGTGTGACAGTTAGAAATTGTGAATTAAAATTAATTTTGAGTCGGATTTGGTATTTTCATGATGGACGTTACCATGTTTGACAAATCACAAAAGAAAAATGTGAACAAAGTGGAATATATATGATAATTTACCGGGTGTTCAAGGGACACCAAAGGGGAATCAAAATATGCTAATAATACACATGTATATGTACGATTGTCTAAGCAGAACAGTTAGAAACAATTTAGAAGTGTTGTCCGACATCTAAATTAGCATTAGAAAAGTTAGAAAAAAAAAAAAATATATATAATTACGATTATAACTAACAAATACATGTATAACGAAGCAGATAAATGCAAAGAAATATTAAATTTAAGACATTTGGACGTGTTTAAAAGGATTATGAAAATTCAGGATAACACAGGTGTTGTCCGACATAGGAACTAATAATTAGCAAGAGAGCTTCATTACACCCATAGTACGACATAACCGTACGGAATAGAAACATGAAAATTTTATGGTATAGTGAGGACATACTGAGGAATAGTGTGACAGTTAGAAATTGTGAATTAAAATTAATTTTGAGTCGGATTTGGTATTTTCATGATGGACGTCACCAGGTTTGACAAATCAAAAAAAAAAATTGGAACAAAGTGGAATATGATAATTTACAGGGTGTTCAAGGGACACCAAAGGGGAATCAAAATATGCTAATAATAAATATATATATGTACGATTGTCTAAGCAGAACAGCTCCAAACAATTTAGAAGTGTTGTCCGACATCTAAATTAGCATTAGAAAAGTTAGAAAAAAAATATATATGTAGTGAACCCCCGGATATCTCGATTACCAATCCGGGGCTGTAGGCTCTCCTACAGGTAGTTTATCAGTAAATGGTGACACTAGTTATCCAGCCCGCGATAACCTTCGTGCTATTACTTAGACAACCCAGGTTCGATTCTCCTCTCGACTAAGGGAAAGTAAAACATTGACAACGATCTCTGTTTCCATAGCTTTATTTCCCCCACAGTGCAATCACAAGGTACATGGTCAGCCGGGCTAACCAAGACTTCTGACGGAAAGGATTTCCGGAATAGTCACAAATACAATCCGTACAATAACAAGGTGTGTACAAGTAAATGGCAAGATGTTCTTCGTACAAGAATAAGTGATACAGGAGATACACAATACATCACAGTTATGCAATACAGTACGTATTCTGGTCAATGCAGAAAGATGAAAGGTAATCTGTAACTAGGGTAAAGCTTAACATTTCATTCAAGGTAAAAATGGAACAGATCCGAAAGGCTTGAAAGGCTGAGCGAGTGGAGCTCCAACCTTGACCTTGAAGGCCGACCCGGTTATATAAGAGTTAAAACAACAGCAAGCTATACTAGACTTGCGCTGATCCTCATATCCACTACAATACCCCCTCCATAATTTATAGATTTTTAACCCAACGGAGTAACACAATCTACAATATGTAAATTATTATAAGGCAATGTGGATATAAAATAAGTAAGAAGTAAAGCACCAATAGAGAATTAACAATGCGAATTCAAAAGTACAGGCAGAAGCAATATAGTGACCCGCGCACGTTATACAATAATCGCGACATCTCTAATTACAGCATGAGAATCATTCGGATTCAAACATACTCAAACAGCCTTTGACAAGAAGGAGCTTCAGTAGACCTGCAACAGCTATATGTACAATATGTCAAGTAAAGTAATAACCTTTAGGCTGGAAAAACTTCTCACTTTCCGCACGGAAAAAAAATTCTTTCCGGGGGGTCCGGGGTCGGTAAGCAGTTAGCTTCAGAACATCCGTGACAAGTCCGGCATCCGTATTCATCAAGAGTCGGTTACATCAGTGACATCAGGGGTCCCCATTTCCGTTCGTCAAGGAATCAAGTCACCATCAAGTCCGTCCGGCCATTCGTCGTCATCAAAATCTCAGTCCGTAAGTCACATCCGTGGGCATTTCGTCCCTGTTTGCATGCCCAGCACACAGTAGCTGGACCTACTTCTCCTTCTGCTCAGTGTCCTCCATTCCGTGCTCCGGAATATCGGCAGGATCAATCACTGCAGGAGTTGTAGGCCTGTCTCTTCCAGGGGTCACTGGCATTGGTGGCATCATCTGGAATGACACAGGCATGGCGGGGTTTGGCACCAAACCACCGTTCACGGGTTGGGCACCCATGAACTCATTCATGAGGCGACCAAACATGGAAAACCGCTGCATGCTATGTTGGTCCATTAGCATAGGAGCAGGGGTTGCGGGGAACGGAGAAGGCAAAGGCACTTCTTCCGTCGCTAGGTCAGGTCGCTGACTCTGAGTGGCACTAGTCACAGTACTACTCGGGACACTTCGGGGCACTTGGGACTGAGGCTGGAGACGGGGTTCTCTCCCGGCGTCTTCCAACTCTGCCCGGAGATTTCCAATAATCTCCTCTTGGACGCGGATCTTGTCGTCTCTCTCTTTTAGTCCACGTCGCTGGTCTCGGATCAGACGAGCATTGCAACGGTTCTCCTCTCTGAGTGTTGCAAGCTCCTGCACTTGGTCACGGACCGTTTGCAGCTGACGCAGGGGCTCCGCTAGCGTATGGAGCACCTCATTGACTCTGGTCTCAATGGTCAGGACTGCTTCAGAGGCTTGCTCTAAAACTTCCCTCACCGCGGTCTCTCCGGTTGCCAACAGCTCAGCAGTCGGGACAGGAGGGGGTAGTTGCGCTACCAACCCTTCAGCTGCTTGCTGAGCACACGTCGCTATCCTCTTAGGGGTAGGCGGAATTCCATAGCTACTGCTTCTGGAATTAGATCGGGATCGATCTCTCTTCTTGCCTTTCTTGCCGGACTGAGCTTTAGAAGAGCTCGGAGCTCTGGCAGCGGCACTGGCAGCTGGCCTTGCAAATCCAGTGTCCTTGGAAGCAGCTTTTGTTGCCTTCCGCCGGACTAGATGCAAATCAGCATTCGTAAGATACGTTGTCCGCATGAACAGCGTATTCACCTCCCTGGTCGGCGTGACGGTTTGGGCTTTCTCCACGGCTTTGTCACGGCTAGACTTGTGAGCCACCTTCTCACCGTACTGAAGGTGTCGTACCAGCTCGATACGTCTGTCTAGTCTTTGCAAACAGGAGGAGGACGGGCAAGTCCACACCTCTCTCCGGGTACCATGTTCCTCACAGAAGTGGCGGAACAGGCGCTCTCTAGTGGCGTAGGTCTTGACGCAAGAAGTGTTCATTCGTGGACACCTACACACCGCGAAGGGGCAACGGAAACCGGGTTTCCACAGTTCCGCAGCATAAGCCACCTTCTGGTACGTGCCTGCGTCCGTTTGCTCTTTACGGAACAGGCTTGGCCACAGCCGAGTCTCATACCTCTCCATGAGGTTGTCCGTAAACTCGGCAGACTCATCCTCACTCTCATCATCGATCGGGACAAACTTCCCGGGGACGTCTGTGGAGGGATCAATAGGTACAACTCCGTGCCTTCCTCATACAGGGTACGGAGGTTGGCTACCTTCTCCACATCACGGAACCGAGCGCTTCTCACACTCAGTCTCTCTCGGTGAACTTTCATCACTCTCTTCTTGGGGGTTTTGGCCACGGGTTTGCCTTCCGCGCCCTTAGGCTTAGTCACTGCGGAGGCCCCGGCCACACCAGGCGAATCGATATCCATTCGCTCTACGTTCACGGACAAGGGGCGCAGCCCATGCTTCTTGTCCGCACTCCGCCCTCGCTCTCTGCCAACCCGGCCTCTGCCGGGGGACCTGGACTGACCACGTCCAGCAGTCCTCTCGGTGGCATTACTCCGGCCTCTGCGCGGAGATTTGCGGGGGTAAGCTCAATCTTCACGGAGTCCGGGTCTTCCTGAGCGGCGTCTGACAAGGCCTGAGCGAACTCTGCCTCACTAAAAGCCTGGAAGGGGGCGACCTCATCTTCACCCTCCTGCTCTAGGAGTTTCGCCTCCACTTCCACCGGAATCTCTTCCTCGGTGGTCTCTCCGCTCAGACCCTCATCGTCTTCGTGTCGGCTCTCGGTCCGGCTCATCTTGGGTCATACGGAAATCACACGGGATTCTCTCAGGGGTTAAGTTGGCAGCTTTTTAGTTCTCCGATCCTATAACATAAACATTAAAGTTCTAGTCACGGGAGCGGATGCAGCCGGAACATCTATTTACACATAACTTAGGTAAAAAGTTGCCCAAAAAGACAACGGATACAACTAGTATGATCTCTCCGAGTATTCTAGTTATAAAATACACAAGCCTGAGAACATAGAATGTACCAAACAAGCTAGATAATCGAAAAATCATCGTAGCGTGGCCCGATTCATGTCCACATCCAAGATGGCAGTTGGGTCGTAGCTTCGGTGCTCTATCTCCCCACACTAGAAACACCGAAACTTACGTCTTATACTAGACGCACACCTCTGTGACAACCATCGGTATCATGTTAAAATACCTCTCTTCCTTCCTAGCAATCATACAGAATCAATTCATACAAGTTTCATGCGACAAATCAACTCATAGAACGATCACAGTAGAAAGCGTACTTACAGGTCAGAGTCCAGGAGCAAAGTGAGCCACGAGGCGGAGCGAACTGGTGAACCCGGATGCAGCCACCTCTAGCGGCACCCTGATGCAACGCTAGTTCACTTAACTGCCACGCTACTACAGCGCCATGCTCCCGCCACTGCCTGACGGATAATGTTACCCGGTTTTGCATGCTTAGATCAGTTACGCTCCCCGTGACTGAGGTTTTTGGCTGTACGTAAACTGACTACTTCTCCACTGAGACAGGGTGGAGGGGAATTCCAGTGAATTCACCCAACAATGACACTGTTACTAGCAGCAATTTCAAGGTATCCAAACCAAGATTCAGAGCCAGTACACTACGGAGTGGGACCATTCCCTCAACATAGGTCTAACTTCAAGCCACTCACAGCTCTCATCTATATTTCTGGGTTACTCATCTCCGAAATTGATGTTGTTGGTTCTTTCCCGGCTACATTTTTTTTTTTTTTTTAATACTTTATTTATCCAGGTGATAACAATCAGGGTTAGGCATGTGCCTGCCCTTTCAAATTTGGGGATCGATCATGTTGATCGATTTCCACCCCGGCCCTGGCATTTTAGCATGCACAGGGTCATATTCAGAGTTTTAAGCTTACAATCCGGGATTACCTAAAAGATATTTTTAAAAAAATTTAAACAATAATACTAGAAGAAGTGAAAAATTTATTAATAATAATAATAATAATAAGAAAGAAAGAAAGAAAAAGGAAAATAATTAGTAGGTGTGGAATGATATGAGATGAGATGGGAACAGAATAAGTATGAGAGAAAAGATGATATAAATATGTTCATGTGTACCAAGTGTCGAAAGTACCTATTTGGTACCTAAGTTGTTATCCTTGATAATAAATCAAAAAATAGAAAAAATTGTAGAAAGAAAAATCTCTAACTCAGTAAGTCATACTTGAAAGGTTTCTTTGATCAGTTTTTTGAACAACAGAGGGTCTTGTTGCTGTCTGATGTGAGGTGGCAGATTGTTCCATATACCTGCACCATGATATAAGAAGGCTTTTTTATATAGATCATATCTCGGTATGTTTTGATTGAGGACTATACCATCAAATCTTCGTGTCCTTCCAATAGGTTTTTGCTAAAAAATTCTATCATTATTGTTTGTAAATATATCTTTGTGGATCAGTTTCAACAGTTCAAATTCCATTTTTTGTTCAAAGTACATGCTTGTAGTCATTCTATGAAGTTCAAGAGTTGGGTATAACCTGGGTAGTCCCATAGCTATTTTTAGAGCCCTATTTTGTATTGTTTGTATTTTATCTCTGGAGTTTTTGTTCAGCGATAGATAGCAAAAACTAATATAATCAAAATAGCACAATACCATAGATTTTGTAAGTAACAGTGCACAATTTTTTGTCAGAGATGATCTAATAAGTTGTATCGTTCTTAGTCTGGCAGATGCCTGTCCAATCAGATCTTTAAAACTGGTGTCAAAGTGTAAATCATTCTGTAAGGTTATTCCTAAATATTTAAATTTGGTCACCCAATCGATGTTATTATTATTATCCAGTTGAAGTGGTATTTCATTATTGTGCATTTTCAGTTGTGCCCTGTTACCTATGAACATACTCTTTGTCTTGCTAATATTGATGCTTAGTTTGTTAAAACTACTCCACTGTATGATTCTATTACAGTCTTTTGTTGTGTTTTCTAATAATTTGTTGTAGTTCTTTTCTACATTCAGCAACACAATATCGTCGGCATATAGCCTGATCTCTCCTTCTAGAGGAAGATTATTTACATCATTAATATACAGTATAAACAGGGAAGGACCCAAGATTGAGCCTTGAGGCACTCCTGTGGATATCTGAGCTATTTGGGATTTGTTCTCCATTATTCGGACTTGTTGGCCTCTGCCATTCAAGTAATTCTTGAGAAGATCTTCAAAGTTTTTGTCTATGTTATAGTACTTTAATTTGTCTAATAATGGGGCATGGGGTACGCAATCGAAGGCCTTTCTATAATCAAAAAATGTACAACATATATATTCTTTCCTATTAAAAGCAGAAAGGATTTTCCCTAGTAGGGAGGCAACACAGCTAGCAGTTGATTTGTCTTTTCTGTAGCCGAACTGATTCGGTGAGAGTAAGTTATTATTTTCCAGATGTGGGATTAGTTTTCTGTTTATAATTTTTTCCATTATCTTGCCACACACATGTATTAGTGATATTGGCCTAATGTTTTCAACTAAGGTTGTGTCACCCTTCTTAGGTAAAGGCGTTACCAGGGCCATTTTCCAAGCTCTAGGAAATGAGTTTGTACTTATTGTTCTATATATGATATGTCTTAGTATTCCTGGAACTGCCCTTAGAGCGTCTTTGTAAACTCTTGCATTAATGCTTGAACAACCTGATGATTTTCCTATGTCAATTTCATTTATTAGTTTTATGATTTCTTCTAAGTCAGGTGTTTCAATAGCTAAGGGAGGGTACCTGGTTTGTATCATAGTATCTGGGTTCCTAACATTGGGAGCATTTTCATTAATATTTTTTCCTATTGAAACGAAAAACTCATTTATTATATCAGTGCTTTTTTCAGGCGATGCCAGAATACCAGTTACAGGATCAACAACCTGCTTGACCGATTTGCCAGCTTTGCTTGGTATTAAATCGCTGATTATTCTCCAGAATTTTTTGGGATCATTATTATTCAGCCTTAGATTCGTTTTTACATAGTTGTTTTTTGCACGTTTGAAGGCAGAGTTGACTTGATTTCTTAGTTGGTTTGCTCTGATTTTGTCATTAATATCCCTGGACTTAGTGTATTTTTGTAGGAAATAGTCTCTATCGTGTTTTAGTTCTAGTAGTTCCTGAGTTACCCAGGGTGTGGGTATGGCATTGACATAAAAAGTTTTAATTGGACATAATTTGTTTAGGATTGTCAGAATGTTATTGTACAGCATTTCCCAGGATTTATCTGGATTTTGCTCATTGAGACATGGGTCCCAATCCATCGCTAGGAGTTGTTCCTCCATTTGTTGAGGTGTATACCTCCTATATGATCTTCCCTTTACTAGTGTTTTTTTAAGCTTTTCTTTACCTTTTTTGTAGACCATATAAACTGGTAGATGGTCACTGATGGAATAAATCAGTGTTCCTGATGATTTAATGTTTTTTGAGTTGCCAAGAATATGATCGATCAGTGTGGGATTATCACCGAATCTTGTGGGACTGTTAATCATTTGTTCTAAGCCATTAGTGATTATTTTATCTTTATAGTAGGCTGTGTCATTGTCTATAGCCAGCCAATTAATGTTGATATCGCCAATGATAAATATATTTGCATTTTTGTGATCATTTTCTACCTGTCTGTATTTTTCAAAGAGACAGTCTGTGGCTACTTTCTTATTGCTAGATGGAGGCCTATATGTATTCATTAATATGATATCTTTCATCTCTTTGTATTTTAGTCTTATGACAAGTAGCTCTAAATTTTCGTCACTCATGTTAGCATTTTCCACCACCTCATACTCAAGTATATTGTTTACATAGCAAATTATGCCTCCACCATTTTTTGCTATTTTTCTATCATTCCGCTCAATGGTATAGCCTTTAATGTTGAGTATGGAGTTTTCATTTCTTTTGTTTAACCATGATTCTGTACAGGTGATCACTTCATAGTTAGAGTCAGCAAAATCTGCTTGTAGAAGATGTATTTTACTGGTAAGAGAGCGTACATTCATGTGAATGAACTTTTTCCCTTTTATTTTTGTCAATTCATCTAGTTTTATACCCATGATGTCGTTATGAGTATGTGCTTCATATTATAATTGTACGGATATATCTTAACTAGTTTTTGTGAATGGCCTTTGCCACTGATGACAGTATACATTTTCAAGTTGACCCTACCGTAGTAGTACGGTCCATACATAGAGTATTCAAGAATAGTTTCCAATGCATTATGAATGGCATTTGCCACTAAGTCATGGACCCTATTTTTCATCTGTAGAAAGAGGTCAGAAAAGCAAGTTATGGTGCAATTTTTAATTGGTAGGCATGTGCCTTTCATGTATGAGGTCCTTATAATAATTAACCCGTTGTTATAGATACAGTTTCTCAATAGGTAATGACAATAAGTTCGTGAACTATAAGTACAACTATAGGCATTTGCCATGTAGTTGCTATTGAAAGAGATTGTGTTATATTCCCAATGGTACGGTGCAAACATTGATGTCTTATCATTGTGTACGCTAGCATGTAAAGTGGGCGGAGCATAGACTTTTCTTATATAGCATACGCGGGCGCGGTTTTTTTGGACCAGACACATTTAAAAAAGAAGTAGGTTCAGATGAAAACCGTTTTCTTCTAGGTTATATGAAAAATGTTCGAGCAGACATATTAGATGTAATAGTATGCTAGGAGAGAGAGCCTGGTAATTTAAGAAACATGAAAAACATGAGAAGCTTGAAAAGCATGAATTGGCATTTGCCATTTTCATGGGTTGCATTAATGTTTCATTAATTAACATATGGTTATGTTTCTCTTGTAGAATCTTCTTATATTGATAGCCCATTCTTTGAGAAGTCTTTCTCCTGGGTGGAGTCCATCGTGCATATAGTTGTAAAATTGGTGAACTGCTGTCCTTGTGCGTCTATGAACTCTGCTTGTTAGTGTGGGGAAAACGATTCCTTTGTACACATGCCAGCTAAGAAGTTGCATGTTGATCATGTTAACAATTTGATTAAGGCGGGCTTGTGATGGATTACTTGGTTGTCTGTTATATTTGGCCATGTCCATGCCGCAAATTCCAGGAAATGAGAACAAAATATCCGGGAAGGATTGTTCTGCTTCAAGCCATACGTTCCTTATTTTGTCGAGGATAGAATTTGCGGCGGCTGCGACTGCGTTATTTCGTAGGGTTACTTTTCTGTCAGACCATCTACGGATTGTGATATCGCAGATGCCACCCATAATCATAATCATTTTTGGTGATAAATTCTCATTAAGTAAGGTTAGTTTAACCTGTATGTATAGATCCATTATCCTGGCACCCGGAAAAACGAAGACAAGGACATTTGGCATTTCTAAATAATTTTGCAGATGTCTGCCGCGCGAGTCAGTAAAAATGAGAAAGTCAGGATAGTTCTTATCTGTTATATTGTACATCTTTAGGCTTCTCCTCTTTCTTCCTCGTTCTCTTGTTCTTCAAATTGTCCTTCGTCTCTGTCTTGCGCTCTATCCATGTACTCTGCCCAAACGTCCTCTTCGTAATGCCTGATCTGTCCGTTATTGTTCCAGGTGTTTGCACGTCCAAAAGCCCCAGTTGGTGATCGGCCTCTGCCATTCAAACCCCTCATGAAAGTGCCTTGATTTGCAAACCCCCTCCCCCTACCTTTACCTCTTCCTTGTCCAGTTGGCTTTTCAGCGAAGCGGGTCATGAGTTGTACCAGTGGTTGATGTACATTTTCACGAATAATTTCCGTGCGAACCTCAGTTAGAATTGTTCCCAGTCTGTTTTTGCCAGGGATTTTTGCTTTGGGAATATTTAGTTTGTTCGATGAAATGGATAGTCCTCCACCCCAGAATTTGTCAGTCGTGCATTCAATAAGGTTATTTCCTTTAGTTGAAACCAAAAAAACAGCTAGTTCATCGTTTTGGGCAAATTTAGCATCTAATATATCTCTCATTCTTTCAATCTGCATGTTGTTCCATGCTTCATTCGTTCCAATCCTTTCTCCAATTTTTTTACATTCTCGAGGATCTGTCGTTTCTTTGAGTTGCCTTTTTGCTGCTTCATTGCCCACAATGGAGGCTTTAGAGTACTGGAACGCTTGTTCAGCATTATGAAAGTGATTCCCATCGAAATTAAACTCACTTTCGTAGAAATTTGACAAAGGTGACATCTCTCCCTGGAAACCGATACCCTGTACTATTGGTCTAGTTTTGGTTTCAATAATAGACAGGCCCCCAGGTATGTCATGCAATTGCTTGTAATCGTAGGTCGAGTTAGCAACAATTACCTTGCCCTTGGCAAGTCTAGCGTCGATTGTTTTTGCTCGGGCATGTGTTACGATCGCTCGCATGTCGGCCTGTCGCTGAGCCACTTTGGGTGGTAGATCAGGATTAATGTATAATCCTTTGGTATCTGAATCTTTGAGAGACGATTTCTTCCGATTAATTCTATTGGCCGTGGCAATGGATACAAATTTTATGAGAATATTTCTACTTCTTTTTTCTGTCAGTTTGCCCAACCTAGTTGCATATTCAATATCTCTGGCTTGAAAAGTGTCGTCGATTTCTGCAAGCAATGAGACGAGGTAGCCTCATGCACCGAATGGGACTTCTCCGTCTTGCAACCTTAGTCGACTTCTCGTTGTGTTTTTAGGGTGGAGGGATCAGATCAAAATCCCCCCGGTTTGCACACAACAAGGCTAGGATCCCAGTTGTAACCGATCTGGAGGACGACGCACCCGTGTCCTTGTTACAACTTCCGCCGGGGACTCATCGCGTCTCTTTCTCAACCCTCTTCCGACCGTAGCGGCAGCCTCAGCCTTCTTCGGCCTCCCTCTACGTTTGACAGTAGAGTAGACGGCAGGTGGCGTCCGAGGAGCTTTAGCTTTCGCTGCAGTTTTCGGAGGTCTCCCTCTCTTTCGAGTCGGAGGACACGGAACTGGTACGACTGGGGCCTCCGCCACAGCTTTCCGGGGTCTACCGACTTTCCGTGGCGCAGCTACAGGTGGGGGCGAATCCGGGGGATCCGGAGCTACCGAAAGGACCATTCCCTTGGTTGCCGTAGCATTGCACTCCTTATTCCGTTCCTTCCTCGGCCTTCCCCGTGGCTTAACGCCTATGGAAACTTTTTCTTTCTCTCTCCGCGTCGGACACTCCGTCCCGGGCAAGACTTTGCCTCTCTCCAGCCTCAAGATATCGCGACCAGCTTCCTGCAACGCATGGAACTCAGGTGCCCTATCCAAGTTCACCACCTGGATGGGTCCGTTCTCATCGAAAGCTCGCTTAAGGTAGTCGACGTGACACCTCACAATACCTTGAGCTGTTTCTAGTTCATAGGTTGTGCCACCTATGAATCTCTTCACTTTGAAGGGCCCATCCCACTTGGGACCGATCTTCTTACTGGCCTGCGGATGGTTGTAGCGATATACAACAGCACCCACTTCAAAGCGCTTTGGGTTGGACTTTCGATCGTAGTCTCTCTTCTGGTGTATAGCGGATACGCCCAGATTCTCACGAACGAACTGATGGCCCAACCTCAACCAATGCTTCAGGTTCTCTACGAACGCTACTCGGCACGGAAAGTCCAGGCCTCCTGGTTCCACTCCATAGATCAGATCCATTGGGGTCACCAGCTCAGCGCCAAAGACCACGGCATTAGGTGTACATAAAGTACTCGCGTGGACACTTCCACGGTATGCGTGGGCAACACATGGGGCAAGCATATCCCAATCCGTGGCACTGTAGTCCGTTAGACAGGATAGCTGCTCGACTAATACTCGATTAAAGCGTTCCGCTTGTCCGTTAGACTGGGGTCTATACGGAAGGGTCAACAGCTTCTCGATGCCCAGCATTTCAAACATGCTTCTCAACAAGGCAGATCTGAATTCTGGCGCTCCGTCCGTTTGTAACGACACGGGACAACCAAAACGCAGGATCCACTCACGGAACAGCACTTCCGCACACCTCTTGGCCGTGTGGTCTGGCATAGGGTAGGCCTCCGCCCACTCCGAAAAGTGATCCGTCACCACCATCACGTAGTTATTGCCACGCGGGGATGGACGGAATGGTCCTATGATGTCCAAACACACTCGGCTCCACCGTTCTCCGTGTAATTCCTTTTTCAAGGGGGTGATTCCGCCACCACCTCTCGTCTTCCGCATACTGCATTCCGGGCAGGCTCTCAGCCAGCGCTTCAGGTCTCCCCTCATACCTGGCCAGAAGTATTTCATCTTCGCGGCCCAGCTCGTTTTGAGGAACCCAAAGTGCCCTGCAGTCTTAGGTCCATGCATAGCATGAAACACTTCTGAGCGGAGCGCAGTAGGAATTATCTTCCGCAAGTACGTTCTTCCGGTGCTTGGCCGAACCCATTCATAGCACAAGACACCATTTCTCATCACCAAACTCCCCCTGTTATGGATGTAGGTACAGTATTCATCGGACTCCGCGGACAGGGACTGCTTGTCCGGGACCGGTTTAGTACCTTCCAATACATCGATAACTCTCCGGATCGTGGGGTCGCTCTGCTGGGCTTTCTGGATCACATCTTCCTGCGGCGCTAGACTAACTGTTGCCGTTGCGACAACTGCATCATGCGCTCCGCAGTCTGCACAGTCAACGCGGACACACTTCCGAGTCGGAACTCTAGAAAGGGTGTCAGCATTCACATGTTTCTTTCCGGCTCGATGGAGAATCATGCTCTGATCCAGACCAAACTCCTGCATCTGAGTCAACCAGCGTGCAAGCATGTCCGTCGGATCTTTAAAGTTCAATAGCCAACGCAGGGAGGCGTGGTCAGTTCGCACAATGAAGTTTCGGTTTCCTAACAAGTAATGCCGGAACTTCTTCAGGTAGGTTAGTACTGCTAAGAGCTCTCTCTTCGTGGCGCAGTAATTCCGTTGGGCTTTATCCAAGCTGTTGCTGGCATACCCAAGGACTACCTCCTTCTCATCTTGTATCTGCGAAAGCACACCCGCCATGCCGAACCCGCTAGCATCCGTGTCTAGGATGAATTTCCCTTCTTTTTGGGGATATCCCAGCACCGGAGCAGAGGTTAGCAACTCTTTTATGCCCTGGAAGGCCACATCACATTCCGGAGACCATTCTATGGGCTTAGAATATCTCTTCTCCCTCCCGGCGGAGTTCACAACTTCTTGCAAAGGAGCGGCAACTATCGAAAAGTTCGGCTGGAACTCACGGTAGTAGGATGCGAATCCCAAAAACTGCCGAATCTCCTTAGCATTATTCGGAATTGGCCACTCGCGGACTTTCTGTACTTTCTTTGGGTCTGCACAGATGCCTTTGTGTGACACAATCCGACCCAAGTATTCCACTTCTCTGCGGAATAGTTCGCATTTCTTGGGTTTCGATTTCAATCCGAACTCCCGGATCTTCTCGAGCACTTGGCGTAGATTTAGGAGGCACTCCGCAAAGGCTTCCCCAAATACTACTACATCGTCCAGATATACCAGACACGCTTTCCAACGGAGATCGCCTAGCATACGATCCATCATACGTTGAAAAGTGGCAGGGGCGTTGCACAATCCAAAGCTCATTACTTTGAATTGGAACAGCCCTGCGCTAGACAGGAAAGCAGTTTTCTGCTTGCTCTCTTCGTCCATCGCGATCTGCCAATACCCACACTCCAGGTCGAGGGTGCAGAACCACTGGTTTCCGCCTAACGCCTCGACGCATTCGTCAATACGAGGGAGTGGGAAGCTATCCTTCACAGTCACGGAATTTAACTGGTGGTAATCGACACAGAAACGCTGTGAGCCATCCTTTTTACCAACCATCACGATGGGTGCTCCTCACGGACTGTTAGAATGCTCTATGCGTCCCTGCTCGTACATCCGCCAGATCTCAGCCTCCGCTAGGTCACGCTTGGCCACAGGAATCCGCCTATAGCAGAGTTTTATAGGTCTGGAATTACCAGTGTCAATCACATGTCTGACAACGTGAGTGTGGCCCGGCTCATCGCCAGGTAACGCGAAACACTCACAGAACTCAGTCAGGAGCTCCGCAACTTGCAACTTTTCACTCTGATCAGTCAAGTGCGTCTCTCTCACTAGTTTCGCTAGCGGGCATTCCGTACTCGGTGGCACCGGAATGTCAGGGGCAATCAGGTCATCATCGACTACGGACGGCAACTCCACCATCTGTATCGAGTTAATGATAGCTCTTCTAATCCCCGGATCTACCCCCTCCGGACAAGTGGCAGGGGACGATTGCAGCGTCACCTCACTCACTTTTCCGACCACCACATCAGTCTCTAGACGTAGGGACTCTCCGGACGGATTACTGAAGGCTATCACTGCTTTTTCATCTGCCGTCACATAAGTGTTAAGGCATCCCAGTGAATATTCCTTCAGCAGTCTCTGATCGGGCTCGAACATCAAACCTGTTGATGTGTCAGAGCACCTGCGAACGTCAATCTTAGCAAGTGTGACTGATCGAGGAAGGATAACCACCGCTTCCCGGAGTGTTACTTCATACCCATCCTCAGTCTCCTTAGCTTCGATCGTTTTCACAGAGGGACTCATCCGCAACGGTCGAGATCCGCGCCAATGATCCGCGCCAATTTTCACAGCATCAGCGCCATTGCTCAACGCAAGCTTCCCTGAACAGTATATATTACATGAGTGCAACAAAGCAAAATCCTGAGCTAGGATCCCGGATTCGGGGCCGGCAAGACCCGTTACTACCAGACACGTAATCATATACGTCCGTTTCCCTAACGTCACGGGAATCAAGGCACATCCGTGAACAGTTATCTGCGAACCACCTCCCATCATGCACGCCAGCCGGGACGGAGCCATCGGCGGCTGTTGATGCAGGGAATCGTAGAATCTCTTTGTCACAAGGCTAGTCGTCGCACCCTGGTCCCACAGAAATTCACCGATATCTCCGTTCACAGATACAGTCGCGTACCATCTCTCCGCAATGCATGCATCACGGATCTTCAGCGTTCTCTGCTTATCACCGGAAACCTGCTGAACGATGGCAAGGTTGTCGGGACCTTCCTCCACGACTAACACTTGACTGACAACAGCTCGGAGTTCTGCACGACCCCATAGCACGTCAGGATCGCTATCTGCAAAACTATCCACTGGATCAACTCCGATCCCTGGATGAGTAGTCTCATCAGACGACCAACTAGTATCCGTTTTCGGTAACGGGCAGCTATCTTGTATTACTCTACCCGCTTCCCTACACACGGGCGTCAGAGCCTCACTCCCATCTTCCGCGTGTTGTGCAGATACCACACGAATTGTAGTACTGCGGAGCGCCATCGACTCCCCGGATCGCACTTCGCGCTCTATGCGGTCCGGTTGGAGTTTTCCGACTCAGAGGTTTTCCCGTCGGTAATCGCCTTGAGTTCGGAATCTCCCTTCTTTGCTTTCTTGGGACAGTTGGCGATGTAATGCCCTTCCTGTCCACAAGCATAGCAACTTCCGCGGGGCCTCTCCGATTTCCCTCTCCACTGAGAAGTACTACCGGAAGTCCTTCCGCTCCCGTTGCGTCCCTGTCCGCCCTTCCAAGTTTGCAAGACCTGGATCACAGCGGCTTGCAGACCATCATCTGACGAATCTGAAGCACTCGCTGCGCTTGTGGCCTGGACAATCGCTCTCCGCGATGCTCTTCGCGAAGGTCTGTTATTGGGTGCAGGGATCTCTGGAACAACCAGGGCAGCCTCCGCTGCATTGATGGTCATAACTGAGCGAGAATCCAATTGACAAGATTCCCATACCTCCGCCCAATCTACAGCGCTTTGCAAGTCCTGTGGTTGCTTTAGACGCACCCACGCGGACATCTCAGCGTTTGTGACCCCTTGCAAAAAAATGCGCAGGGACACAGCTCTCAATGTGTTGTCCATGCGACCGAACGACTTTCGGCCCTTCCGTGCCACCTCATTGGCGAACAAGCGAACGGCTTGTCCTGGGGTCTGTCTACAGTTGTAGAACTCAGCCTGCAACCGGAACTTGGACCTTTCTCCGTAGTTCGCATCCATGTGCTCAACGAACTGCCGGAGATTGATGTCCACTGGCAGGTCACCCATTTCTGCCAGCTGTTTGCGTGTGCCGCACCTCAATTGTCGAAGCAACTGAGCAGATGTCCAATTGTGCGACTCAGCGATCACCTTTACCTCCATGAGGTAGGTCCGCCACGCGGTTTTGCCATCCCACATCTTCACCGGCGGGACCTTCGGCGGGTGATTCTCAACTTCCTCACGGTGAACAAACGTGAACTCCTCATCAGATTCCTCTGGTCCGTCATACTCAAGACCAGGGACTAGGGACCGGTTGGTTCTACGGGATCTATGGGAAGGCGACCTCTGTCGTCGATCCTCGTCAGAACTGTCCGAGTCCCCCTGAGAACGCCTCTGCGGAAACAACGGGGATGCGGTAATATACGCCGAACGCGCATGCCCTCCGGCAGGACTTATATGACGAGAAGGACTATTCCCTCGGCCATGCTCTCTGCCATGATTTCCCTGTCGTTTGCGATCAGGTTCTCCCCACTGAGAGTCATCATGTTTCTTACGTGTTCGTCTCGGAGATGATGTCATCATCGTATGCCGAGAGAACGTCACACCGCGGTGATCTCGGTCTCTTCCGCCCTGATCGGACACAATCGACAGATCATTTGCCGTTGGCTCACTAGCCGGTTTTTGGTCCATAAACGTGGATGTCACGGTACCTCTGTTAAGATTCTGCTTCCCAATCCCCTGGATCATCTCAAGCAACTCCGACTCCAGAGCTGTCATCTCACGTCATAACCTTCGTGCTATTACTTAGACAACCCAGGTTTGATTCTCCTCTTGACTAAGGGAAAGTAAAACATGGACAACGATCTCTGTTTCCGTAGCTTTATTTCCCCCACAGTGCAATCACAAGGTACATGGTCAGCCGGGCTAACCAAGACATCTGACGGAACGGATTTCCGGAATAGTCACAAATACAATCCGTACAATAACAAGGTGTGTACAAGTAAATGGCAAGATGTTCTTCGTACAAGAATAAGTGATACAGGAGATACACAATACATCACAGTTATGCAATACAGTACGTATTCTGGTCAATGCAGAAAGATGAAAGGTAATCTGTAACTAGGGTAAAGCTTAACATTTCATTCAAGGTAAAAACGGAACAGATCCGAAAGGCTTGAAAGGCTGAGCGAGCGGAGCTCCAACCTTGACCTTGAAGGCCGACCCGGTTATATAAGAGTTAAAACAACAGCAAGCTATACTAGACTTGCGCTGATCCTCATATCCACTACATATATATAATTACGATTATAACTAACAAATACATGTATAACCAAGCAGATAAATGCAAAGAAATATTAAATTTAAGACATTTGGACGAGTTTAAAACGATTATGAAAATTCAGGATAAGACAGGTGTTGTCCGACATAGGAACTAATATTAGCAACAGAGCTTCATTACACCCATATTACGACATAACCGTACGGATTAGAAAAATGGAAATTTTATGGTATAGTGAGGACATACCGAGGAATAGTGTGACAGTTAGAAAATGTGAATTAAAATTAATTTTGAGTCGGATTTGGTATTTTCATGCTGGACGTCACCGGGTTTTACAAATCACAAAAACAAAATTTGAACAAAGTGGAATATGATTTACAGGGTAATCAAAATATGCTAATAATACATATATATATGTATGATTGTCTAAGCAGAACAGCTCCAAAAATGGAGAAGTGTTGTCCGACATCTAAATTAGCATTAGAAAAGTTAGAAAAAAAAAAAAATATATATAATTACGATTATAACTAACAAATACATGTATAACCAAGCAGATAAATGCAAAGAAATATTAAATTTAAGACATTTGGACGTGTTCAAAACGATTATGAAAATTCAGGATAACACAGGTGTTCTCCGACATAGGAACTAATAAATTAGCAACAGAGCTTCATTACACCTTCATTAAACCAATATTACGACATAACCGTACGGAATACAACAATGAAAATTTCAGGATATAGTGCTCACATACCAAGGAATACTGTGACAGTTAGAAAATTTGATTTGAAATTTAATTTTAGTCCCATTTGGTATTGTCATGCTGGACGTCACATCACCCAATATCCATAGCTCGGAGATGACAGACCCCTGGAGGGCGAACACCGTATAACAACCACGCTTTCTCATGAATACACACATCAGCAACATATAAACTCGTATATCAAGCAAATTTGTGAAGATTGGCGAGCATTTGGTAACATTATGGCAGTATTTGCTGCATTTGGGATTGTTTTGCCGGACGTCGGAAGATTTAGACGATTTTTTGTCTACCGGATAAGTTAGCTTAAAATGGCTCTGCGTCCATGCCGAAAGATCAGGCTTCGAGGCCGAATGAAGAAAGGTTTATATTCTCGGAAAAAAAGCTTTTCAACCCAGTTCAGTGCCAAAATATGATGCTTACGTCCATTATCTTTCATGATCTGCTTGATATAACCAGTGTCACACAGTATTTATGAGATTTTGGAGGAAAAAGTCGGAACTCGGACCTCCGATAAAAATGTGTTTACTTACCCAGCATTGGCCTTGACACGCTCTGACTGCCAGGGGCCTCGTTTTAATGTTGCTGCTAGCTCTGTACGTTTTTTAAGCTGGACGTCACCCGTGTCGGACGCCTCCGATTTATTCGGATTTAATTAAAAATAGACACAACCGAACATAATAAGGAGCTTAAATTGCATGAAAATATTGTTTGAGGCTTAACTATTATACAAAACATTTGAAACAGAGGAAAAATTGCAAATCTGGCGTTTTTTCCGAAACTTTTTTATACTTGTGACGACCGACACAAGAACCGTGATAAAGTTGACATGGCGATAGACCGACCTCGCTACGACCGATTTACTTCGCTCAATGAAGATGAAATTTGGCACATATGAGGATAACATTATACAGAATATGTATGTACATTTTTAAAATTCTACGGATATTCCTTCATGTCATTTTAGTAATCGGCAGTAGCTCTGGCGGACGCCACCGTGCGAATGATCATTTTTTCCCAACAACCTCACTTGAAGGAAAATAAACACTGGTCGTTAATATTCGGTAGATGGTTTCCATTGGTTAATAACAACATAAAGCCAAGTTGATATTTTGTCTAAATCGCATTTTTATTCACTTTAAAAGCAAACAAAAATGAAAAAGAACACCCGTTTTGCCATGTTTTGGCACTTTGACAGCAACAGCTTAGTAAATAATGTATGCAACAACATAAAACTATACATTTTCTGAAAGCTACAAGTCTTTCCTACACAACCATGCAAAGATATTTTTATTCCGACATTTATTCGCAGAAATATAATGAAAAGAATGAACCAAAGTCCGGAATTCGCCAATTGTACATTCATAGAAAATCTGACCCATAAACGACTTACATCAACTCATCACGTGTTCGGATATGCAGTTATTTGCAGACGACACGATTATTTACAACCGAATCTCTAACCCTAATGGGGAATCTGGTTTTGTTCAATTGCAGAACAGTTTAAAGAGATAAACCACTGTCATATGCACTGCTGCAGGTGGGAGTTCAAGGAACTAATGCATGAAAAATAAGGAGTGACAATAATTTTTTCAAACTTCGTCTTGAGAAAGAAGGTGGTTGGGGCATAACAAAAAGCAAAAAAAAATGGATCTTAGCTTATTTTTTTTTCCATTCTAGAGACCACCAAAGTTTAGTATTGAAGTATGTGGGGAAAATGGATATTTTCTCAGTTTTTCAAAGATTTCAGACAGACAAATAACATTTTTCAGTTGAAATGTCTTCTAAACATAGCCCCTATACAGGTTTACCCTCATGCATGAAAGAACAGGGTATCAATATAATTTTGAAAGATATTATTTACCATTGAAAATCTTCAATATTCCTGTTTTTAACTCATCGGGATGCAGATTCAGTTGAATAACTTTTTTAAAAAGTCGGTGACCCCCATTTTTTATTGCTTGAAAGGGTAAAGCAATATGTTAGCTATGTCTATAGAGATTTTTAGGAAAAAGCTATTTTCAGTTTTTTTTTATACTGAAAAAATGAAAAAAATTGTCCTTTTCTCATAGACTTCTATAGTGAACAACCCTAAATTTCAGGGCTCCCTGAAATAAAAACTAACCCGGTGACATATTGTTTTTATTGGCTTTTTGAATTCATATAACCTTGTTCTTTCATGGGGCAAAGTTTAAACAAAATGTTATTTTCAGTTTTTTTCCCAGTTGAACTGTGGTTTATCTCTTTAAATAAAGTTCACATTTGGTGTAGAATTAATAAAATCTCTCTTAATGTCAAGAGGAGCAAAACCATGATAATCACCCAAAAACAAACACCATTGGAATGTGACCTGAAAATAGGCGACCAAATCCTTGAAAGGACCAGTTCATACACTTTTCTTGGTTTAAAAATTGACGATGGTTTAAGTTTTACAAGTCATATAAAATCGAAGATTAATCTCGCAAAAAGCAAACTCAAAGCCCTTGCGAGGCTGAGTCACTGCGCAAGTAAGGATACTATTATAATGGTATATAAGGTTGCTATACGCCCCATTATAGAATATGGTGACGTAATTTACATGGTGGCTTCTGATGAATTATTAAAAAAGATACAAACGCTTCAGAACTCAGCGGTCAGGATAATCCTAAGGCTGAGCAAATATACTAACATAGATAAACAGCAATGAGAGCTGAGACTAGCCCCCCTCCATATACGACGTGAGTCACACCTATTAGATCTGGCGTACCCGCTGAGTTTAAAGAGGGAAATGATTGAGACCAAGAGTTTCAAGCTAAGAAATCATAAGGGCAAAAGATTGTTAAAATCTCTCACGCCTCGCACTGACAAAATAAAAAAATCCATCATTTATAAAGTCCCGGAAGCTTGGAACAATCTTGATCCAAGTGCCCACCAATGTAAAGACCGAAAGGCCTTCCGAACCTACCTGAGAACTGTTTTTCTCCAGGAGGTCTGGGACGGCCTAAAATAATCACCATGGCGTACAAATACTGTATTAACTATTAACTGTGTATTAGTCATCTTCAAGGAGATTTCCATGATTGTTATATCTCGTCATTCTATGCCATGTATGTACCATGAATGTATGTACCATGTCAATGTTATTTTTGTATACTATGTATTTATTTCACATCTTACGGCGTATAAAGCCTCTGCCATGATCTTTCATGCTACACAAAGCTAACTAAGCACACAGTATGTGTTACTCGATACAACATTCGTTAATGTTACTTTTAAGTAATGATAATCACAGGTACTATGAATCTATACATATGTTCTGGCCCGCCTGGAAGACCTGTGCTACAGAGGGTGTCAGCCTTATTTCTGTACGTTGAGAATTTATGGAAATAAAAACTACTATATATATATCTTGATAAAACTGAGCATGCAATTATTATACCTATTCAATCTGTCAAAAAATTGTAACTATAAGATGAACTCTTGGTGATAGCAATGTCAAGTAGAATTTTAATGTCGAATTTAAACTAATTATAAACTGGAATGTATGAGATTAAAAGGATCCACATGTATTAATACAATATGCCAGCGGAAGCCTGGGAAGAGCAGCAATGCGTTGAAAGGCACACATCCATTTTCTCTACATTTATTGTATCTGACTATTGAGAAATAAAAATCTTTATATATATATATAAAAAGGTTCATTTATAGAGAGAAATTGTTTCACGATAACTGTTTAATGTCCAAGCCTTGGTAAATGAAGTGAGAGTTCATCTAAGAATACAAGCCTATAATAATGTAATACTTGGTAAAGGAAGGAAAAAGACCAGAGAGTGGAGGTTGTTGCGTCCCAAAGTCATCATCTGTACGACCTGTGTAATATTACAGACTTTTCTTCTTCTTTTGCACATAATTATGCATAGCCAAAATCCATTACAAAGACACCTTTTCCTATTACAGTCTGGATATTCCTATTCCTGGAACAAATAGTTTCATGGCACTGACTATTTATTCATTACGGAGATCTTTTCACCCATTACAAGGAGTCTTTTCACTATGACGACTCTCCTATTACCCATGACACATGACAGTTGGATATGACACTGATCGGATCTTCTCTTTTTGCTCTTTTCCTTTCTGCCATGGATAGACTAGTGCACCTTGATTATTTTTACAATCTAAATAACATCAATATAGACAAATAAATGCAATTCATCCACACACAACCACTATTTCTTGGGCATTACCTACAAAACAATTGTTAAACTAATTATTCTTTAACAGATATGAAATGTATCATATAATAACCAACTTTACTTTGGTCAGATTTCTGGTCTATGAGAATAGCCTAAGGGACTTAGTGCTAGTCTAATAGCTAATAATCAAACACCACTTAGTAGTATATAAAAATGAGGGAGTCCCTCAGGCATTTGAGATCCTTGAGATCTTAATATCTCTTCTGATATTAAGATATCCATAAGTCATGTTAAGTATGTGTTGGAATATCTTAGAAAAGGAAAATGATATTTGAAGAAGAAAAATGTTGGATATGTTGGATATTTACTATGACACATTTTTATCCTGACAGTTTTGGGACAAAACAGAGGTGATCGCCTACTGGGAGATTTATGTAAAGAGACAAAAAGTTTGTTGTTAAAGATAAATGGATTTCTACTTGAAGAAAAGTATTTTAGATTGATTTTATGGTTTAAAGAAAATGATGAAAACAAAAAAAAATAATAAAATAATTGCAAATGACATGTTTTAGCAATGTAGAAGCTAAGATGACAGGAATCATGAATAAACTTGTTATAAGTATTTTTATTTCTCCTTTTATAATTAGAAATTAAGAGGAATGGTTCTTAGGTCAGCAAATTGTTCTTCCCAGAAGGCCGTGGCATATTGACTACATTAGTTCTAGAGTAGGTTATTGAATAGCGTTACTTGGTACAGTTATATAAACAAACTTATGATTAAGCGAAGTGATGTAGCGAAGGCTGCATGCTATGCTTTTGGTATCCATTTGGACAGCACTTCGTACTTTGTGTATCCGTACTTTCTTGAAAGGTTTAACTGACCTTAAGATGGCGCAATTTGTGAGGTTCAAGCAACCGTATGACTTGAACCAAGCTGCACATTGGGCTGTAGTATTTGAAAGCTGCACTATGGATTTAGCCACGGTCCAGACAACGAGTGTAGAACCCAAGAACTCCTCGAACCTTGCCATATCCGCACCTCCTGGTGGTGTGGCAAGTAAAAAAGCTCAGAAAGCCATCGCCCAGATGATGGAGTTGCTTGAGAAACCATTGGAAGTACAGCCTGAAGTATCAGCTTCGGACGATATTTCTGATTGTATCATTCAGGCAATGCAGGCATGGCAGACGAACAGAAAGTCTGCTCCTAAGCCTGGACCAGCTGCTCCCTCTACAGGAGGTGGACAGAGAAGGTTCAGACGGTGGAAACCAAACAATGGATGCTGGTTTTGTGGTGAGGACGGACACATCGCTTCAGTGTGTCCAACAAAACAGATTATCCTTGGGCTAGCTCCCAAGTCCGGTGCGTCAGCTAAGGACTCGGGAAACGCGGACAGACCCTCATAAGGAGCGTGATGGGGGTCGGGGGAAGGACGCTTCACAGTGCCACAGTCCGAAGTGAAGCTGAGAGTAGTATGGGAACTGGAGGACATGCCCAGGCACCAACTAGTACGCCGGAGGTTTCACATCAAGGTGATCCCCGTCCGAAGACTGGAGATTCTAGATCGCTGCCGGAAGGAAAGCTCCTACCTCAAGGCTTGTTACCTTGTGGTGTTTCGGACTCTGCCTCTGAAGTGAGGTGGGGACAGTCCGGATTCCAAGCTGAACGGGATCAGTTAGTGTTGGTCAAAAGTGGATCAACTGAACCTGCTCAAGTTCAGAAAGTTTCTGTACACAATCAGGGAACTTTGGAGATCCCTGCTAAATTGTTAGTACGGGAGAGATGGTATGCCCCTGTAACAGTAGGTGGGGGAAGTGGAAGTTTTTTGGTTGATCCGGGTGCTACTACTAGCTTGATCACTAAGAAATTCTACGATTCCCTTCCAAATCCACCACCAATGACTTCGGTACGAATGATGTGTGTGATGGGTAATGGAACACCAATAGTTACATATGGGAGCGTGCTTTGTCCCTTGAAATTAGGCGACCAGACTTACATGATTACTTGTCTTGTAGTCAGTGGTCTACGTGGTCCTGAACGCGGGATACTTGGTGCGGATTTCTATTTTGTGCACCAATGTAATCTGGATTGGTCAGGGACTTTCTACTTGGAAAATTTCGGGTATTGGAAGAAACCTGTTAGCGGTATTGAAAGTCCCTCTGTGAAGGCAATGGAAGTGGAAGACGTAATTGTTGGGAGAGAGGTGAAACTTCTTAAGGCAGTTGTCCTCAAACCTAGATCAGTTACTATGGCCAGACTTGACCTTGGCAGTGGCTCAGTCACATTGGGTGGATTGATGTTCGAGCCAGACCAAAGATTGTTGAAAGATTTAGCCTTGGGCAGCCTGAATACTTATGTAGCAGGCAACGGTTCTCCGGCCGTGGTAGCTTTCTCCAATCCGACCGGTCGCACCTTGAAAAAAAACGATATAGGGTGGTTGGTAAAGTGTTTGGAGTTCATTTATTAGCTCAAGATTCTTTGTCAGATGTTGGGGAGAATGAGGAAGTGATCAGGGAAGCAATCATCAACTCTATACAGTTGCTGGAGTCTCCTATAGCGGATGATGATCTGATCGCTCCTACTCTTCCCATTCCGCCCGCTCCAGAGTGTCCGCTGGCTAAGATGATCAAAGAATCGGATTTGTTCGAAGTCCAAGATAGTCGAAATGCTCTGAATCTCTTAGAGGAGTTCCGAGGCTGCTTTTCTCTCCCAGGAGATAAGGCTTTGGGATGTACTCATAAGGTCCGCCATGTTATCAATACAGGTGATGCTTGTCTGATCAAACAAGCATACAGGCGGATTCCAGTTGCTAAATGTGATAAGGCGGAAGCAGAGATCTGGAAGATGTATAGAGAAGGCCAGATTGAGCATAGCAATAGCCCTTGGGGAGCTCCTATTGTTATGGTGGCCAAGAAGGACGGGACACAGAGGTTCTGTGTAGATTATCGCCAGTTGAACTCTGTCACGATAAAAGATAGTTTTCCTCTGCCTAGGATTGACGAGTGTGTGGAAGCTCTTGGTGGAAATCAATGGTTTTGCACACTAGACCTTGAAAGTGGATATTGGCAAATGGCTATGGATGAGGAGAGTAAAGAAAAAACTGCTTTTCTCTCTAGTGTGGGCTTATTTCAGTTCAAAGTTATGGCTTTCGGACTGTGTAATGCCCCGGCTACCTTCCAACGTATGATGGACAATATGTTGGACGGACTCAAATGGAAGTCATGTTTAGTTTATCTAGACGACATTGTTGTTTTTGGAAAGACGCTGGATGAGTGTCTCCAAAACCTCAGGCTTGTTCTAGAACGAATCAAGGACTACGGATTAAGATTGAAGCCGAAGAAGTGCGAATTCTTCCGTCGGCAAGTTGAATACCTGGGCCGGATTGTTTCTGGTAAGGGAATTCAAGCTAATCCGAAACAGATTGAGAAAGTCCGAGATTGGCCAGTCCCTACAAATGCTAAGGAGATTAGACAGTTCATAGGGTTTGCTTCCTATTATAGGGAGTTTCAACCTAACTTTGGTGAAATTGTCTCTCCTTTGCAAGACATTGTGATGGCGGCATGCAAGGATAAACGCTATACCAGACCTATAGTGTGGACTCCTCAGTGTCAGGCTGCGTTTAGCAAGGTCAAGGAATTGCTGACCACATCGCCAGTACTGGGATACCCCCGGAAAGTGGGAGATTTCATCCTAGATACGGTTGCAAGTGGTTTTGGAATGGCTGGTATCCTCTCTCAGATTCAGGACGGACGGGAAGTAGTCTTGGGCTATGCTAGCAATAGTTTGTCTAAATCTCAGAAAAACTATTGTGCTACTAAGCGCGAGTTGCTTGCTGTTTTGACTTATCTGAAGAAGTTTAGACATTACCTTCTGGGTAATAGGAACTTCTATGTGAGGACGGACCATGCCTCTCTCCGTTGGTTGCTAAACTTCAAAGATCCAACTGATATGCTTGCTAGGTGGTTAACTACCATGCAGGAATACGGACTGGATCAGAGCATGATTCTGCACCGGGCAGGGCGTAAGCATGAAAATGCTGATGCGCTTTCTCGCTTGCCAACACGTAAGTGTGGGAGATTGGACTGTCATGATTGCGGACTACATGACGCTGTGTTAGCTACTGTTATCACTGATGTCCCTTCGGACTCGGATGTCCCCACGGACTCCGGGGGTAACAAGCTACAAGAAGCTTAACAGTCTGATCCCATGATCAAGAGGTTGATCGGTATGTTGGATGGTTCAGTGGAAATTCCTTCTAGGGAAGATCTTGCTGGTGAGTCCGATGAATTTTGGACTTATGTTCAACACCTAGGTGGAATGGAAATGAGGGACGGTGTGCTATGCCTCGGATGGGTCCGGCTAGCCACCGGTAGGAAGTATTGGAGGAAGGTGATCCCAGCTTCCATGAGGAAAGAAATTTTCATGGGCATGCATGGGCCTAAGACTTCAGGACATTTTGGTGTTTTTAAGAACACTTGGTCGGCCAAGATGAGATATTATTGGCCGGGCCAAAGATATGACCTGAAGAGATGGATTAAGGCTTGCCCTGAATGTTGTACCAGAAAGACCTGTGGGGGAGGAGGAATTTCTCTCCTAAAGAAAGAGAAGCATGGTGACAGGTGGAACCGGATATCATTGGATATTCTAGGTCCCTTTAGGGAGACACCTAGGAAGAACAATTATATCATGGTGGTTACGGACCATTTTTCTAAGTGGGCCGAAGCCTATCCCATGCGAGACCATACTGCAGAAAGCTGTGCAGAAGTCCTTTTCAAGGAATGGATTCTGAGGTTCGGATGTCCGGTGGCATTACAGACCGATGGGGCCCCTGAATTCCGATCACAGCTATTTAAAAGTCTTTTGGACATGTTAGGGATTGAGAAACTGATAACTCTTCCCTATAGGCCTCAGTCCAATGGACAGAGCGAGCGGCTGAACAGAGTACTTGTTGAGCAGCTCTCTTGTCTGACAGACTATCATAGAGATGACTGGGATATGCTTGCTCTGTGTATAGCTCACGCGTATCGAGCTACTGTGCATGCCAGCACTTTATGTACACCAAATTCTGTAGTCTTTGGGACGGAACTCGTAGCTCCTATGGATATAGTCCATGGAGTGGAATCTGACGGGTTGGACTTTCCTTGTAAGGTTTCTTATGTGGAGAACCTGAAGCAATGGATGCGGAGAGGACACCAGTATGTGCGGGAAAATCTTGGAGTCTCTGCTATAAATCAGAGGCGAGATTATAACAAATGTACTAGGCCTCCAAAGTTTGCTGAGGGGGATGTTGTCTATAGATATTGCCCTCCTAAAGCAAACAAGAAGTTGGGACAGAAATGGGATGGCCCATTTAAAATCCGCAGGTTCATAGGCGGTACCACCTGTGAACTTGAAACAGCAGAAGGCTTGTTGAGATACCACATTGATTATCTCAAGCCTGTTTTTGATGAAGATGGTCCTATCCAGGCTAGAAACCTTCATAGGGCTCCAGAATTTCAGAAACTGGAAAAGGCAGGTAGAGATATTCTCAGGCTGGAAGCTGGGAAAGTTGTGGCAGGAGTTGAATGTCTGGCTAAGTCCGTGAAGGAGAAGGTTACTATAGGCGTCAAGCCTAGAGGTAGGCCGAAAAAGAAAAAGTCCGTTTCGGCCACGGATCTTCCTCCACTGACTAAAGGGAAAAAGAAGAAGGGTCCTGTTAAAGTAGGAAACCAAGTGTTGCCTACTAAGAAACAGACTCTAGGGGAAATGAAACGAAGGCCTGGTAGACCAAAGAAAGGGGGGACGGGGTCAGGAACAGCAGTAGTTGTTCCTCCAGTTCCGCCTAGTATTTGTGTAAAAAACAAGAAACGCGGTAGACCGAAGAAACAACCTACGGACTTGCCTGCTGTTCCTTTAGTGCCTGTGAAAAGAAAGGTTGGACGTCCGAGGAAAGAACCAGCTCCAGTGGTTTCCTTGCCAACCTCTCTACCCCAGAAAAGGGTACGAAGAAATTTGTTGCCTAGTGTGAGGGACACCTCCCCAGTACTGGTAAGGGCTCAACGCTTGCGTAAAGCCCCAGTTCGGTTTAATCAGTAAGAAAATTGGTATCCGGGGGGAGAATTTCTGAACTGGTTCTCTCCCACCCCAAAAAAATACACAATGAGAAGTCAGACTTGCAGTTTATTTGTACCGAATAATAATTGCTTGTCACCATTCGGCAATGTAGACTCAGTTCTATTTATGACTGGGAGACGAACATGTGTCTTGGAGAGTATTTGGTTTGAACGATAGAGAAAAGCTAGGCCCAGGCTTGCCCTGCGAGCAATTGTGGCTTGGAACTTGCTGTAAGGCCGGAATCTATTTATGGTAAATAGGTGGTTGCTTGAATCTGTCCTGAGAACCAGAGAAATTTGAGGTAAACACCCTGTGTAGTCTCAACAGGGGAGAACAGGTTGGCCGGACTGGTCAAACACGTCTGTGCTATGGCTCAGAAGGAGCGCGGGAAGTGATTGGTGCTGCCAACAGCGGTGGCAGACTGTAGCACTAAGCGTGGCCACGGGTCTCGCTGGTGTGTTTCACTCCTTTCAGTTGACTTCCGGATTCTGAGTGTGCGACACTCACTTCGCAAAGGAAAAGTAAACTGTAAGTTTTCCGAAATGATGAACTTATTGCTTTACATCTGTATGTGTTGATATGTAGTTGCAAGAAGGCGACAAGAGTTTCTGGACCAATGTGTACTGTATTCGCTGAGAAATAGTAGTCAGAAATGACTCGGCGGACTGGCGCCGAACACGTTGTGGCCATTTTGGTAGGTTTTGTATAGCGAATGAATGGGCAAGGGGTGTCTCTTTGCTAAACGGACCATTTCTTGTCAAGTCCCGGTGATATTAGCAGGTTACACTCTGAATGCATGTTGGTTGACGAATTAATGTGTTGTTCAGAACATGACTTGTTGTATATGTATACCGGTGGTAGATTTTTAGACCAGCCACGCCCGTGGATAGAAACCAGTTCTGTCAAGGTCTAAAATATTGTCCCTGAACTGTACTCTTATTTTTGCTGTTGCTACATGTTGTTATTCTTCTATCTATCAGAGCTAGGTTGAGATTTGATTCGACATGTCTGACCAGGAGAATGACCTGAACCTGTCGGCGTCCGACGGCGATGAATTGCTGACCGACGACCAGGCGGCCAAGGTGCTGGACTCGCTCATGACAGCGGCGGAGAAAGAGGAGTCAGAGGACAAGGCGTTCTGGGAGCAGAAAGTCCTTACCCCTGCCCCGTTCGAGGTGGACTCGGAAGAGGAAATGGAGGTCGAGGTAATCGTTGCTCCCTCCAAATCCTCGGACAAGTTGGACAGGTCCGGACACACCACCCACCAGTCAGCAGACAAATCTTCGGACCAGTCTGCGGACAAAACCCGGACTTCCAAGTCTTCGGACAGGAAAACTGGAACCACAGGGACAAAGGGTCCCAAGCAAAGTCCTGTAGAGGACAAGTCCGAAAGGAAACAGGTGGAGGTGACACCTAGGAGATCACCACGTAAGCAGACCGACCCTGGGAAGTGTTCAAGGTACGGGGACACAGGCACTATCCGGACCCGTTCCCATTCTGACTCTCCAGGCAAGAAGAGTTCAGATCGGGATCGGAGTACCTCTACAAACCCCAAAACTAAGCCTGCAGCCGCCTCTGGGTCCAAGGGAACTGAGTTGGTGAAATCGACAGGAAAGCAGGGAAAGTCTGCTCAGAACACTGCTCAGAACACTGCTAGCACTAGCAGTACGAAGTCCCTTCCTAAGCTTCCTAAAATCCGGAAGCTGAAGAAGGTACATGTGTATCGGTCCGAGGCTAGGCGGGTGCAGCTGGGGAAATTTGGTTCTCTAACCAAGTTCAAGGCTGAGATGGACTCAGCAGCCCTAGTTCCCCTGAATCCGAGCATGGATCAGCCCGGATCCATTCCTCCTCAAGCTCCGGAATCGGACGATGAGTTGAAGGAATTTGATGACGACCAAATGAGCCGATACGAGCAGGTTATTTGGCCGGAGGTGGTCCGAGAGGACAGCCTTGACACGGGCACGTTTGGAAAGCTCAAGGAGCTCACAGGAGTGCACAAACTGTGGCAGCCCGGGTTCAGGTGCCCTTTCATGGTTTGCAGGTATCTTCCTGTGAACGAAGGTGGCATCAAGAAGTACTACACCAGAGAACGCTTCTTCAGGCATCTCTGTGAGGTACATGCCCACTATTCGCAGGTGTGGGTGTGCTCCCATGACCAGTGTGCGCAGGTCTTGGATCGCCGAGTGGAGTTGGTACAACACTTCATGAATGGCGAGGTCAAGCAGCACCACCTCAATAGGGAGACTGCCTTGGAGAAGACCAGAGCTGTGATGCCAGTCATCCGGAGCAACTCTGCCTTCCTCCGCATGACCTACATGTCGGCCCAGCACTTGAGGGTTACCCGTAGGATGAGGTCGGTTGCGAAACCGTCCAAGTCCAATGCTCCCTCTTCTGCTGCTGGACAGTCCGGGTCAGCCAGCTCTTCCTCTAGCAGCCAGAAAGGGAAGTCCGGAGGCAGGTCCGTGGCAAAGAATGCCTCCTCCAGCAAGGAGACCACTGGAGGCACTGATGGTGCCCAGAAGCGCGGCCGGACCAGCTCCGGAGGTGAAATGCTCTCACCATCCCTTCCTGCAGCCAAGAAGCAGAAGGGCCACAAAGCGCAGGTGGAGACAGACACCTTGTCTGCCCAGCTGCCTGAAAGGGTAGAAACTGAGCAGCTGGTCCGGGCAGCAGATACTGAAGTTCAGCGCTGTCTGATGACCCTCCGGGCTGCTGCTGACGCTGCTCAGCAACAGTTTTCTACCTCAATGGCGACGCTGACCATCCCATTAAAAAAACTTGAGGCTCCAGACCCTGCGCATGGCTGTGGCCAAAAGGGATAGCGAGATCCTCAATCTCACTGAGGAAAATGCCAGTCTGCATGGGGAACTCGCAGAATTCGGCCGCAGCTCCTCTCCTGAAAGTCAGGAAGTGTCAGAGGTGGAACCGTTCACCCAGTCCGCTACAGGAACTACTGCCCGTGCCCCTCAGCCAGCTGCTGTTGCTGGCCCGAGCACAAGTACTGTGGTGTCAGAGTCCGGGGACTCTGTTAATGTGAGCATGGACTTGGCTCAGTTTAACTTGCTGTCCAGTCTGATGGCTAAGTTCCAGCCTGTGTTGGCTCCGCGGACTGCTCCCCCGCCAGTGCAACGAACAGCCAAAGCGAGTCAAGGAGGCCAAGACCCTTTTGGCCTAGTGAGAATGTTAGGCTCACCGGAAAATGCCCTTTCTCCTCTATCCGGGGGAGAAAGCACAACGGCTGTTGGTCATGTGGACGGGCGGAAGCCTTCGGACCAACAGGAAGGATCCACGGATCAGCAGGGAAGCGGGAAAGGTGTCTCGGACACTGAGGACACTCCCATGGACTCCCAGTGATGCCTGGTTCTACCAAGCCTCTGCCGGATGTGGCGTCGAGCACTTTCCAGTTCAAGTCTCTGTCGGATGTGACGTGGAGCGTTCCCTCTGTGCCTAGCCTTGCCTTGTTAGCTCGCCCACGGATCGTCTCTTTCGAACCCGGACCATGTTTCTACCACCCCGCGGACTCCCTTTTCGGATTGATTGCACATCAACTAAGACTTTTAAAGTGAGATTACTCTTTTTTACTGTCGGTTCACTCAGAAGGAGGAACTTCAGTCAGACTTTATAAAATTTTTCTACACTGGATTCTGTAAGTTAGTGAGGACACTATATGCTCCTGAATGTGTTTGGTGTTTACTATTACTACTTTCTTCAGATGTGTGTATTGAACTTTTTATGTGGATTTTTAAGTCCGTAATCTCTTTTTACATGTGTGCTTGACATGTTTGTCACTAGAAATGTGATTTTTTACTACTTTTTACCGAGTTTGTAATGTGTTTAAAACTCTTTTTCGAAGAGGGGGAGTATTGTAGTGGGTCTGGTTATATTACCAATATTCTATTCTATTGCATGGTGGTGCTGTCCGCTGTGGGTTAGTACACCTGAACTACCCCAGTGGGCAGTACCAGTGAACATGTCCACTCATCAGTATATGTGTGGGGACTTTTACCATCATATTGGTTGTTATGCTCTTTTAAGCTTACTTTGTGTTCATAACCTTTCTACCAACGTATTTCTATGTGATATCTATATCTACGGACGTCAGTCCGAGAAACTTCAGTAACGTAGTGCCTGTGTGCATCTTACCTTTATTACCTATATTGCATGTCTTCTCACACCCGTTTTGTATGAGTCGAGAATAGGGGAGAACCCTAGCTCGAGTTGTGAGAGTCAGGACAAGTGTGTCCCAAGTGTCTGAATAAAGTCCGTAGAAAGGTTAAGCCTTGTTCTGTCTTTATGTAACGTGCAAGCGGATCGGATCCGAAGATACTATCAATCTCTACTCTCCTTATTAATAACTAATACTGATTACCTTCTGCACTCTTTTATATCCATATTGTTGAAAATATATCCATATACTTATTACTTTTTAGAGCTGTAAAGTGCATTAGCTTCACTTAGATTGGGAATGTAGTTTCAACTTGGCGGGAGATATCCTGTTTTTAATACAAATTGGCAATTCCTGCCGACATTGAATCAAAATCTTCCCCAAATGATGATATAACATGTATCCACCATCGGATTAGTATAGATCAATGGCAATTTGTCTGTACGGAAGTTAAGGACCCAGTACGTAGACCTATAGTCCGGCCAGATATATACCATGTTGACACCGTTTATATATAAAATCCCCATTTTTTACAGTACACATAGGTAAACTAATGACAATTCATTTTCGCACTTGTATACTAGATCAGCACAAAAAGAGGCCTATTTTCATATTCCCACAAATCTTTCCCCCCTCTCATTTAAGGCAGAACCCTATACTTTTCCCATGGCTGCACCCAATTGATAGGCAGCAAAAATACTGATAAGGAGAACTAATCCCCTCTGATGTACGTGGGTTGTCAATTCATAATGTTGATATATAAATATAAAACAAACATGAGAGGTGGGACTTAATCTGAGGTCCATACCCGAAAATTGGAGTGTCATGGAAATGGCATTTATAAGTCCTGTACAATTCTTATTTGCCCCTTTAGAGTGTGTCTTTATGGAACTGAGCAATTGACTGTATGAACTCAGTGGCGGCCCTGAGGGGAGGAGGGGGAGGGAGTGGTAGCGTAGTATTGTGTTCCTACATTAATGCTGACATGGCAACACTTTAAAGTATTATTCAATTCAATTAGTCACTACCAGGAACGGTCCTGGGGCTATAATCATCTTAGGCAGAGAATAAAAAGATTGATAACCTCCATTTCGAATTTTCCTCAGGATTATACACCAAACAGTGCACCATTATTTATTAATTACACATTATAATGTATATGGTATGGGATATCCAACACTAATATCCAGTTTACTCAGGCAACAAATCCATTATAATGTTGTTCATTTCCTGTCATCAACAAATAGTATTCATATGTCTCGTACACATTTCGAAGTTTACTAAATTAATGAAAGTATAAAAATACTGTAAAGCTTTCTTTGTCAAGTTATGTTGTTTTTGTGTGTTTAAACTTTCCAGGAGGGGAGGTTGGGGGATGGATGGCAGATCCGCATCGTAACAGGTCCTCTCCCAGAATATAAATAAACATACATCCGGATATAATGACGTGTGCATAGTCTCGACAAGTTTTTCCTCTCACTTTAAATCACATCACCAGCTTCTAAGCACTCAAGATCACATTGTCACCTGCGATCACCCTGCGATACATATAGTCAAGTTGTCACCTGCGACCACCCTGCGATACATATAGTCAAGTTGCTGTCAAGTTCACCGGTGGAGACAAGTATAAGGTTAGTGAGAGTAGATTTGCCTTGGTCTATACAGGGCTTGTCTCATGATTACTCTTCCTCCCTCCACCTTTTTTTTTTTTTTTTTTTTTACAAAATGTTATGTTATTTACACAATATAATAGTTACCAATCCTTTACCAATCATCTTCTGGGTCGAAGTAATAACGGAAATGTACACATCACCATCTATAGTTCTTCATCTAAATCGAAGCAATAAACAATATACAAGGTTCACCCTTTATTAAAGATTTTTTTGAAACCTTTGGATTTGATTTAAGTCACATCAAGTGCTCTGTCCGAGGGATCGGTGAGGAGTGATCGGTCCCGGGGCCTCTCATACAGCAGGTAACTAGGTAGTAACTAAGGCGATTCCACATCCGCAACCATGAGTTGATATTATCATTGTTTATTCATCAGAGTTCATCGTAACTTATTTATAATCACACATAATTATAACCATTTTATTTTAATTCCTTGACCAAAATTAGGCTGTGGGGGGAACCCGGTTTTAAAGTTCTTATGCCAAGATCTTGGGCGCTATGGCCAAAAGAGTGCATTTTCAGGCTAGAAAATAAGTAATGATTATGGAATTTGAATATAATACACAGGCGTATTTAGAAAATATATTACTTGTGCCGAAAATAATGGTTTCTACACATGCACACATGTTCATTATTATGAAAAAGCACAATATTCATGTAATCATTAATTTAAACTAAGCTGGGCATAGAAAATATCATTTTGGAATATGTGTGTCACCGTTACGACATATATAATATTATTAGCTTCAAATTGTGTAGAAATATACCGGATATTATGACAAAAAGGTTGTCAAACGTCTGGTTACAACCAGGTCCTATTTTGGCGGCCAGCATTGATTCTCAAGCTCTGAATTTTAATTCAGTTTTGCTCGCCGAATAAGTGGGTAATTCACCTCAGATTTAGACAATATTATTATGGCCGAAATAAGGCAAAAATGGAGGTACATTCAAATCCATATATACATCTATATAAAACATAATAGACTGTTTATTACATGCCCCCAGCATAGAAGTGTGGTGCCGGCGAGAGTCAGGCTGGTTCTGACTCTGTCCGGTACCATGTTCCGGGGTTCCGGATGCTCTCCCGTTAGGCTCCGGACGAGAGGCCAGGGGCTGTAGTTCTAGTATGTTCCGACAGAGGTCGTAATTACTTATTGATACGCATTTATAACTTATTTTTATGATTTGCTCTTATGCTGTTCTGTATGTCCTTATAAACACCTTTTACTATTGAGATGCTTGTCATTCATATATCTTACTGCCACAAGTTGTAAGGGTTGGCATAGGCTCTCCGAGCTCCAACCGCGGCAGGTGTGTTTGGTATAATAAAGGACTTGGCTGGCGAGGACCGTTAGAACCTGGTTGTGTTGTTATTTGCACTAGTTCCATAGCCACTAGGGTACGGGGAAATAGCGAGACACTACAATTTGGTGCCGTGACCAAGCGGTCCGCTAGTTGGCCAGGAGGGAAGAGACGCGCCTATCGGAGGGGGATCCTAGCGCTGGGACCCCCCCAATGGCCGATAGGGTGGCCACAGTTGCCGCAAGACCGGACTGGTTAGCTGAACATGTTCAGCTATTACAATTCGGGGACGATTTCAGGGTTGAACCGGAACGAGAATTGTCGCCTACTAGGGTGGATCCAGAGAATAATGCGCCTGGAAGCGAGGTTGGTGAGTTTAAGGGAAAGGATCAACGGACCGCGCTATGGCGCCCGGAGGAGAGGATAGGCAGACGACTGCCGGAAATGGTAGATTTAGGGACGGGAAGTGACTGGAGCATGTCTGAAGGTGGTCGGGCGTATCGTCCCGAAGCGCCACCGGATTTATTCCAGCCACAACCGGAACAGAAACGGAAGGTACAACAAGTCGGACAGTTTCCCATTCTGGAACCAGCCCCACCTTTGCCGCCGCCCCCGAGAAGGGTGGAAAGACCTCAAGAAAGAAGGAAGGAGGGGAGGGAAGGAAATGCATGGGACTCTCCAGTGATTCCGGCTCGAGCCAGGTTGGAGGGTCACTCCCCGCTGGTGCCAGCTCCGGCCGGCAGGGCGTTGAACGAATCTGTGGCCTCTGAACCATGGGAACCGATGACCCCAGGTAATAGCCCGATGCGGCGGGTGGGCGTACGAAAACGTAACCGTTACTTACCGGAACAGGGAGACGTGGCACAAGAGAATAGGATGCAGACGAAATTAAGTGAAGAATGGGAGATGGATCTGACAAGAGGGAATAATAGGCGGATGACCGTCGAGAAAATGGACGCTCTGCTGGGATTACAGCGGCGTCAAGCTGCGCGTATGGATGTAGATATCAGCGCCACTGCCAGGCGTGGGCGTGAAGCCCTGCGCGCGGCGGCGGCCACAGCTGAGGACCTAGCAAGGGCAAGAGACGAAGAGGAATTTTTGCGGAACCGGTTGTTAGTACAGGAGGATGAGATGACTAGGCTGCATAAGGAGTTGGATGCGGAGCGGACAAAAAGGGAGAGAGAACGCAGTGACGCTCAAGCTAGGGAAGATACGGTGAGGACCGATCTCCTGAGGCAATTCGGAAAGGCAAGAGCGGAGACTGCTCCCGAGTATGTGCAGAGCACACCTATGCGACCGAAGCCAGATGCCCTGTCGGACGCCTCCTACGTTAGACTAATGCATGAGCTGCCGGAGTTTGGCCAAGCCAGGAGGGGGGGAACTCGGAATGTAGTAATTCGATCTCCGCCTCAAGCCCGGGAAATGTCACGGGACCCGGAACTCCAAGAAGCCATTAATACGGCTAGGCTTATGTGCGGTGGCGAGGAGGACCATCAACCGGCGAAACAAGAGAAACGGGTCACAATAGTCGCGGACACGCCCATTCGAATGAACCGGCGTTCGATGGATCCGGCCGCAGACTATGAACCGGATGATGAACCGGAGGGCTTTGTGGTGCCAGAACACACTGAAGCCAAACCAATGCGGAACCCGAAGCCGCTAACCTTCCCTGAGTGGGATGGGAAGCAGGATTGGAGGGAATATCAAAAACGGACCGCGTCGGTATCAGCCGCAATGAATTGGGATCCGGAGACTTATAAGGTCCAGTTGCTGGCGGCGGTGGGTAGCCATATGCCGTTCGCATCGGGTCTAAAAGCAAGCAACTATACTGTACGGGAGTTATTGAAAATTATGGAAAATGATTACCGGTCGGAGAAATCGGTGAATACCCGCCGGGACTCGTTGTTTGCACTAAAACAGACGCCGGGTCAGAGCCCCGCTAGCTTCGCAACATTGGTCTCTGAGAAAGCGCTCCATGCGTTTGGGAAATGGGATACAACGCTGCATGTGTTGGCAGTGCGGGTATTTCTGACCGGGTTAATAGATCCGGAAATGACCCGATATGTGGCCTTACAGGAGCCAAAGAATGTGGTAACTGCAGGGGCTTGTGCGACACGATACCGGGATGTATGTGGGGGAGTTGGGATGGCTGCGAAGGTTATGTCCATCGGCACCGCAGACATCCCCCTCTCCCATGGAAACGAACGGAAGGAGGAGCATGGTGTTGGCAAACCGTGTGGATCGCTAGGAGGTGACTCGGCTGAGCTGCAGGCGTTCCGGGCATGGCAGGGGAAGCCACGAACAGGCGAAGATAGGAAAACGGATAAGACAACTACTGGGGGGAAGGGAGAAGACAAATCCAATTTCCGGAGAGGCCCTCCACGAACAATACGTTGTTATTATTGTTTAGAGGAAGGCCATATGGTGGCCGATTGCCAACGGAAGGTTAAACACCTGAAGGCGTTAGATGAATATGTCCGGGAAAGTGAACGTCGGCAGCAGGAAAGGGGAAACAGCCCAGGGCCCTCTTAGACGGTGATAGGAGGAGCCCGGAGGAAAAGACACACACCGCGGAATGTTGAAGGACTGGGGTCCAGCCGGATCGGGAAGGGCAGGAGGTGTCCTCTGCTTGGCTAGGGGACGCCCGTGGAAGTAGCAAGGGGAGGAGGAACGACACAGATCGTCCAAGTACTGGTTCGGTGAAAGCCACGTGCTCCGTGATGACAGTGCGCATGGGAGCACCGGAACACGCTTGCTCCAGCGGACAGATACTGAAGGTAGAGTATCGGGGTTATACCTCCAAAGTGAGCAAGATAATGGTCTGTGATCTCCGGAATTTTGACATAAGGGTATCCGACCGGAACGGTCCGCTTCTGGCAGATCGGATGTACGCGGATGTACGACTGGTAAACGTGACCGGACAGTTCTTGGTAGACTGGGGGGCGCAGTGTACGCTGCTCAAAAAATGGGTCTATGAGAGCTTGACTGTAAAACCGTTTTTAACACCGTGCCGTGTGACGTGTTTCGCAGGCACCGGTCATCATTTGCAGACACATGGGTGTGTACGAATCGCTCTGGGAATGGGAGGCGTTTGGTACGCCATAAATTGTCTGGTAGTAAGCGGGTTAAAGGGAGAGGAAGCAGGTATACTGGGGATGGATTTTATCCATATACACCGGTGTAATTCCGATTGGTCCGGGAAGTTCACCCTAGAGGATGGTGAGCAGACGGTATGGTGCCGGACACTGCAAAGCGGGTCTCTTACAAGCAATAGGAGTGAGGGCATCTTTGTGGATGCATTTGCTCATGTCTGTAGCGGCATAGACCTGGTGACGGCAGCAGAAGATCTATTCTTCGAACCGGGCGAGTTGGAATTAGGGAAGTACGTGGTTGGGGACCACCTGTTGATTGCCGACCGACCAGGTGGGGCTGTGTCCCTGTACAACCCTACTGGATCTCCTCTCATTTTATGTCTGACTGCCGGGCAAACCTGGGAGGAGAATAGTTCTCCAATCGTGGACATGGACTTACTAGAGCCGGAGGTGCCGATGCCCCGGAGCGAAGTTTGCCCATTGGAAAGATTGGTAAGGGAATCAGACCTGGAAGTAGCGGTCCAGCGTTCTGATCTCCTGCAGCTATTACGGAATTATAAGGAGTGCTTCCGGTTGCCAGGCGAGATGTTGGGACAGACAACCAAGGTCCTACATAGCATCGACACTGGTGATGCGGTTCCGATTAAAACGGGGTATAGGCGTCTGCCTCATGCGAAGCGGGAATCGGCTGAAAGACAGATTAAGGAGATGCTTGAAAAGGGAGTGATAGAGCCCAGCATTAGCCCCTGGGGAGCGGGAATAGTGATTGTAGGAAAAAAAGATGGAACGGATCGGTTTTGTTCCGATTACCGTCCGCTGAATTCAGTCACGAAAAAGGATTCCTTTCCGCTTCCCCGGATCGATGAATGTTTGGAAGCGTTGGGAGGAAATAAATGGTTTATTGCGTTGGACTTGGAGAGTGGGTACTGGCAAATAGCCCTGGATGAGCAAAGCAAGGAAAAGACAGCTTTTGTCTCTACCCTGGGGTTGTTCCAGTATCGCGTTATGCCTTTCGGGTTGTGCAACGCTCCGGCCACGTTCGAAAGAATGATGGAGCAGATGCTCCAGGGGCTGCGTTGGAAGTGTTGCTTGGTTTACCTGGACGACGTAATTATCTTCGGACCAACGTTTGAGAAGACCATGGGAAATTTGGAATTGGTTCTTAGCCGCCTCCGGGATTACGGTCTGAAGTTGAAGCCTAAGAAATGCGAGTTGTTTAAGTCACAGGTTCAATACCTGGGCCGGATTGTGTCCGAGGCCGGGGTGCGTCCGGACCCGGAAAAGATAAGAAAAGTACAGTCTTGGCCGACACCGCGGACGGTCAAGGAGGTGCGGCAGTTTTTAGGGTTTGCATCATATTACCGCGAATTCATGCCGGACTTTGCGGAGGTAGCGGAACCGATCCAGAATTTAGTGGTCGGAGGGGATCAGAGGAGCAGCCGGACAGTTGTCTTTGATGAGGTGTGCAGGGCCGCGTTTGATCGGTTGAAAGACTTGTTGACTAGGGCACCAGTTCTGGGATACCCTCAACCGGTCGGCACCATTATTTTAGACACGGATGCCAATGGATTCGGTATGGCTGGGGTATTATCTCAACTACAAAGCGGTAAGGAGGTGGTTCTGAGTTACGCTAGCAATACTCTAACCCGGCCGCAACGGAACTACTGCGCAACCAAAAGGGAATTGTTGGCGGTGCTGACCTATTTATGCAAGTTTCAGCATTATATAATCGGACAAGCGGACTTTACGTTGCGGACGGACCATGCGTCCCTCAGGTGGCTAATGCATTTTAAGGATCCCACTAACATGCTGGCTCGGTGGTTGACCACCTTGCAGCATTATGGGATCCAGGAATCGCAAGTGGTGCACCGGCCAGGGAAACGACATATCAACGCGGATGCGTTGTCGCGTTTACCGGTAAGGAAATGCCCTAGGGAGGACTGCCCGGACTGCGGGGTCCACGATGCTGTCATGGCTGAGTTGACAATGGAGTATCAGCTGTTCTCCAGTCTAACAGGGGATCGGCTACGGGTGGCCCAGGAGGCGGACGATGTGCTTACAAGAGTCATAGGGATAGTCCAGAGGGGAGACCCTTGCCCGGACGCCATGGCTCTGCGAGCGGAGGGGAATGAGTTCTGTTTCTACATGAAATTACTCTCTTCTTTGAAGGTGACGGATGGGTTACTAAGTATGGACTGGGAAAGCGAGAATGGAGTGATATACGAACGAGTGGCAGTCCCTGCTGGTTTGCGTCATGAGCTGTTCCTGACTTTGCATGGAACGAAACTCGCGGCCCACTTCGGGGAATTCAAAACGTATCAAGCTGCGTTACAGAAGTTTATATGGCCCCGGATGCGCGGCGATATCTCCGACTGGGTGCGGGGCTGTGATGTGTGTGCCTCGTGCAAAAGCCGAGAGGGGAGGGGCATTGCTCCATTAAAGAAGGAAATACATGGCGTGCGTTGGAGCCGTGTAGCGCTGGATATAATCGGACCATTCAGAAAGACTCCGAGAGGGAATGTTTGCGTAATGGTAGTGACGGACTATTTTTCAAAATGGGCCGAGGCCTATCCACTCCCGGACCATACGGCGGTTACTTGTGCAATGGCGCTCTTCACGGAGTGGATCCTACGTTATGGGCCACCGATCTCTTTGCAAACGGACGGTGCCCCTGAGTTCCGGTCGGCGCTGTTAAAGAATCTTTTAGAAATGTTAGAAATCGAGAAACTAATGACCTTGCCGTACAGACCGCAGTCAAACGGGCAGGTAGAACGGTTTAACAGGGTTTTGGTGGAGCAACTCTCATGTCTGACGGAGTACGAAGATATTAACTGGGATCTACTGGTGCCATGTATCGCGCATGCATACCGGGGGGCCGTGCACAAGAGTACTCATTGTACGCCCAATATGGTAGTGTTTGGAACGGAAGTGACTGTTCCGGCGGACATCATCTACGGAACGATGGATGGGGAAGTGGATTTTCCATGCCCTACGGTATTCGTGGAAGAGATCCGTAGTCTCTTGTCTAAAGGACATCGCTTTGTAAGGGAAAGGCTGGGGTGTGCAGCCGTGTATCAGAAACGGTACTTTGACCGGAGGGCTCGCCCGAAGGTTTTTAAGGAAGGAGACGTGGTATGGAGATATTCCACTCCTCTGGCACAGAAGAAGTACGGTCCCAAATGGGACGGGCCTTTCGAAGTGCTAAGAAGGGTGCAGGGATCCACTTATGAGCTAAGGACAATGGCTGGTATACTCAGATGGAATGGGAACCTGTTAAAGCTAGCATTTGATGCAAAAGGGCAGCCGCTGCAGGTGGTAAATCTGCACCGTGCGGAGGAGTATCAAAAGCAGCAGATGGCCGGGCACGAAATATTGAGGGAGGACGGAAGGGGTAAAACTGTCCCAGGGAAAGATGCCCCTATGGTGAAGCCCGGCCCTGTAATAGTAAAACATACAAAGAGGCGCGGAAGGCCCCCGAAATCGGTCAAGAAGGATCTTGCCCAACCGCTAGCAGATCCTGATGAATCAGCGGGGAGCCTGCCATCGGACAGTGATTCTGAGTGTACCCCGGACGCTGCAGAACAGGGTGGTGACTTGCGGATGGACACGGTAATGGATAGAATATCGAAATCCGGATACCTGGCGGGGCGCCCACGTCGGCAGGTACAACCCCCGGATAGATATGGCTATGCGTGAGGAGAACAGGAAAGAAAAAAAAATGACACAACGAGAAGTACTAAGAATCGGACGTTCAGGGCACGGGCTCCAAAAGGGAGTAGGGAACGGCTCGATAAGGGTTGAAATGGATAACCTACCACTGTGCGAGGAAAGACCAGGCTGAGAGGTGATCCGGGGAGGGAGTTGGCCGAAGAAACATACATTCCTGGATGGTGGAGCCAAAAGGGTGGAAACTAAGGAATAATCCCAAGTCCGGGTGGCTCAGCTGGTCACATGGAAGAAGGAGGAAAACGCCCAGCTCGGGGACGTTACTAGTGTCACGTAGGCAGGTAGGGTATACCCTAATTGAGCAATTGGGGACCTAGGTATTGAGGTGACGCGACGGGGCGTGAAACCGCTCGGAGACAGCTAAAAATAGATTGGTGGAGACTGGTGATTGGCTAAGGCGCGAGGGCAGAGTCACGTGACCAGGGGAGGAGCGGATGTGTGGCAGAAGCATCTCAGAACTCACACCACGCGGTTGTGTGTCCTGCCGAGCTAGACTTTGAGCGAAACTTTTTTGAGAGAAGCCTTGAGTTGTGAGAGTTGGAGATTGGCGTTGACCTGTAGACACTAACTGGATTGACTTACTCATTGTGCGTGAGCCTATGAGTAAGGAGGAGAAGATGGAGACTGGGGATGGGGCAGTAGCCCCTGAACCGAACAAGGAGGAAACCGGTGGAGACCAGGAGGGAGCCGTGGGCGAGGCAAAAGCCCCACCTGAGTTGAAACTGGTATTGAAGAAGAGAAAGAAACGGAGTACCACTAAGGCTAAGGACAAGGAGGAAGACATGGAATACGAACAGGCGGAGGACCAAGGAAGTCCGGCCAAGGTGGTTAAATCCTCAGCCGGAGCTAGGCCTAAGGTTGGTGTTGGAAGTGGGTCATCGGTTGGGATGGACCGCTCCCGGTCGTGGGGCCGTGAAACAAACCCTCGCCGGAGATACGACCGGAGCACTAGCTCTAGTGCCACAGCGGAGACACTGGCTGATGTGCACGAGCAACACAAACGGACTCGATATCATGGAAGGCAAAAAATGTTTGAGGACCCCAACATTGGAATCCGGAGTACCACCCGGTGGCGGGACAAGGACATAGTGGAGGGTGTCCGGCTGAAAATGAACATGTTGGCCCCCATGGAACCAAAAGCCGGGGATGAGATTACGAGGGCTGAGGAATCGGAGGATGAGGATGAGGCTTTGGGAGAGTTCACGGCGGAACGACCCCTTATGGCTCAGTATGAACGGTTGTTTCATTTTTTGAAAGGCAGGACGGGCAGGGAAGCTAATCCGCATATGGTGCTGCCCGTGAACCTGAAAAAGAAACTGGATGGTGCTCCTAAGATCTGGCAGGAGGGAAATCGGTGCCCTTTTACATACTGCCGGTTGATTAGTGATGACTGGAACCCGGGAGGCATTAGGTGCTTTGCAACGAGGGAGAGGTTTTTCAGGCACATGTGTGAGGAACACTGTCCATCGGTGCAGGTGTATACGTGCCCGCACCCGATCTCGTGCCTGGTAAAACTGGACCGCAAGTCTGACATGATTCGGCATCTAAAGGTGGCTCATAGGAATGGGGAACCGTTGGCAAAGTCACTGGTGGCCGGACTTAAGTGTTTGACTAAGGAAATACCCAACTATGGGTACCAGCGGTTCACCCGGATGGGGCAAAATGAATGGGAACAGATAGTGGCTTTGGAGTCCGGAGCAGCGCAACCCCGCTTCAAAAGGATGGTGCGGTGTCCGCCAGCTCCGGCCCCAGAGAGGAATGCATGGGGGAGAGCAGGACCTGTGCTTGCCCCACCCCCTCCCCTCGCACCTATACCAGCACCACGGAGGATTCCGGCCGCTGCTGCCTTTGGTAGTGCACAGCAGATGGAGACAGCTGCTAAACTGTCAGCTGCTGTGGCCCCGCGGGAGGTAGTCGCGGCAACGGTGGAGCCTCTGCAGGAGCAGGAGCCAGTGGCCGACCCGGCGGAAAATGATCCGGAGGCAAACATAGGCCAGGGTGCACATGGGTTACCCCCGGAGCAGGAAGTAACCCGTGCACTGGATATGATCGATGGCGCTATGAAACAGGGGATACAGAATACGGAACAAGCAGTGATTGTGGCAATGGACGCTGTACGGAACAACGTGGGTGCAGCTCTCATGTTGTTCGGTGATCTCGGGTATGTACGAGATACAGCGGCTCGGGTGCCCGGACTGGAGGCCCGGGTCAATGAACTGGAAAACCAACTGGAGTTCTTCCAGCAAAAGGATAGGGCGAATCGGGACCTAATCCTGGGCTTGGAGTTTAAATTACACCAGGCCAGGAACGGGGCTCCGTCGCCGAAAAGGAAGCGGTCTGACCAGAGGGAGGAGGAGGAGTCGGACACCAGGAGAAAGGAGGTGGAGAGACAGAGAGCGAATCTGGACTGTATGAAAGAGGAGATCTGCCAAACGATTAAGGCTGCATTTGAGACGGCAATAGTGCCCAGGCAGCAGATGGTGATGCCGCCGGGGATATACCCCACTCCGGGCCGGACACCTACTGCGGAGGCCTGGGGGCCATCTCTTATGGAGGGGCCTCCGGGATTGCTCTCGCCACTGGGAGGACAGGGGGCAGACCAGAATCCCCCCCGACCTAGGAGAAGTTACCTGGATGATAGTGGTCTGGAGATGCAACCAGGGCCTGTGATGCCAACAAAACCGTTGACCCCGGTACGTGTTAGGGAAAGGGAAGCAAAACAGGAGGAAAAGAAAGCTCCTGTGGAGCAAATGGATACGGCAGCGGTGAGGCCGGTTTATGAACCCGTCTCCCTACCGGGTAGCCCAACCCCGGAGCAGCACATGAGGACTCTAGTACTGAGGAGTCCGGTGCCTAGGCGTCCGGTGGCAGCCGGGGTGGTGGGTGTGACACCAGTGACACCGAGAACGGCCGCCAAAAGGACAGTGGAGCTCAGGCAGAGGTGGGAGAACTCCCCTCTGGCGGCTCTTGGAGTGGTTCCGTGCTCTGTGGACCTGGGTGCCCGGTTGGATGAACAGAAGGATTTGTTGGAAGAGGCAAAGGATGTTCCGTTGCCAGACGACGGGGACATCGACCTGGATTTTGCGTTTGTGGACTTAACGAACACAGACGCAGACGCAGAGGACCCACCGGACCCCGCGAATGTAATGGTGCCATCCATTTCAAAGGCAGAGGAAGACCGGTTGTTGAAAACAGGAAACTTGAGCGATGATGAGGTGGGAGACTTCTAGGCGGAGTGCCCGGTAAGAGAAGTAAATAAAAACTGATAGTGCAATGGAAGTATACGACTGGTTTGAATGAAACCAGTTTTGTGTGACTGCAGCGTGGGAGCGTCAGTATCCCAGCGACTGACTACGCCGATTGACGACCCGGACGGAGGCAGATCTGGAGAAGCCTCGCCAGCCGTGGGAAAGGAGGAAGTTCCTTCTTCCTTATGTTTTATGTACAAGAATATGCTGTTTGGTGCGGCCATTATGATTTTTTTTACCTCTTCAAAAAGTTGGACTTACCTCTTCAAAAAGTTGGACTTACCTCTTCAAAAAGTTGGACTTACCCCTTCAAAAAGTTGGACTTACCTCTTCAAAAAGTTGGACTTACCTCTTCAAAAAGTTGGACTTACCTCTTCAAAAAGTTGGACTTACCTCTTCAAAAAGTTGGACTTACCTCTTCAAAAAGTTGGACTTACCTCTTCAAAAAGTTGGACTTACCTCTTCAAAAAGTTGGACTTACCTCTTCAAAAAGTTGGACTTACCTCTTCAAAAAGTTGGACTTACCTCTTCAAAAAGTTGGACTTACCTCTTCAAAAGTGGGACTAATATCTTCAAAAACTGGATTTACCACTGTAAGAAGTAAGCTTGTTATACTGTGTTTTTCACAAACAATACATTCCAAGAGTTGGTTTTAAGAGGAACAAAATGACTTGGTGAACAATATAACTAGTGCCTGGACTAATATTGGACACTTGGGATCATACCTCTAGTCTGTGATAGTGCCAGTATCGAACTGTGTGTTCCGGACCAAGAATATTTACTAGTTAAAACCAAGAACATTTCTACAGGTATTGATGCTGGTCAGATGAGTTGTATTATTTGATCATTATTTGCATTGAACATGTATTTCCATTGTTCCTACTTTTTCCTTCATTATTCCAACTTTTGTTGCTGAAACCAATATGTTTTAGGCAACCTTATGGTCCAGTCGCTTTGGGTCTGGTACGGTTGCCAACCTCCAAAAATAAAGAGGGAGGGGGGCATTGTGGTGCCGGCGAGAGTCAGGCTGGTTCTGACTCTGTCCGGTACCATGTTCCGGGGTTCCGGATGCTCTCCCGTTAGGCTCCGGACGAGAGGCCAGGGGCTGTAGTTCTAGTATGTTCCGACAGAGGTTGTAATTACTTATTGATACGCATTTATAACTTATTTTTATGATTTGCTCTTATGCTGTTCTGTATGTCCTTATAAACACCTTTTACTATTGAGATGCTTGTCATTCATATATCTTACTGCCACAAGTTGTAAGGGTTGGCATAGGCTCTCCGAGCTCCAACCGCGGCAGGTGTGTTTGGTATAATAAAGGACTTGGCTGGCGAGGACCGTTAGAACCTGGTTGTGTTGTTATTTGCACTAGTTCCATAGCCACTAGGGTACGGGGAAATAGCGAGACACTACAGAAGTATATTTAAATATAGGTGGAGGAATCGAAATATTTGCCTCAGGCTTCCCATACTTCGTCTACATTATGCAGATATTCCCTGCTATATTACATGTACGCAACAACACAATGTAGAGATTCGACGAGTTTCATTTTTGCTAAAAAAACAACTCCGGAATTCAAATGCTGCCCGTTTGGGAGAATTACTCATATAATGAAATTGTTTGGAAATAACAATGCAGTATTTATGATTTTACATAATATTAATGACGTGAGAAAACGTCCTATATAATGCAGTTTTAGGGGTAGAAGTATTATTACTAATGACGACATTTGAAGTTCGGTAGTAGGGCTGTCAATAAAAGTATTTGGAAAAAAGAGTAAAATCAACTGTTCCTACTAAAGCAAAGGCTTGATAAAACTGTATTTTTGTTATTTTTCAAATGAGTTTAAGATGTAATCAAATAAACAGAGTGAAATTAACACCCGTACAATTTCTGTACTGTATAGTAGGAAATTGTTAGCTAGACAACGGATGAAAACAGGTTTTGCGTTTTTGTAAGTTTATATATATATGTAGTGAATACGGTTTTAAATAGATCCGAGATAATTGGTCTGACCGGGCGTTGCTATAATTGGGTGCACGCGCCTCAACTGAACGCGCTCCCGGTTCAGAAATGGCCTTTCGGATTCCCGCCTTTTCTTACTTGGACAGAGTTCCAGTAAACCAATATCAAAGGTAACTTAAATCTAGTCAACTCTTTTACCATAATGTGTCTTAGAGTGCTTCCGGATGCTCCGGTAAGACTCTGTGTTGTTTCACTGTGTTACTCCTATGTAAAACCATGTTAACAGTTTGACTCTCAACACCTGCAATGATTGTGTACCATAATTGCCACTTGTCCTTTGAGGCCAATACCTGGTCACCTCTGTTGGGTCCGATAAACACTATCGGACATGGTTTGTGTGGAGAATAAAGCCTGTGATACCTAAAGAGCTGTGTGTCTGGTCTTCTTTCCCTTCGCGAGAATAGATATCGAACTTGGGTAGTGTGAGACGGAAAAACACTACAATTGGTGCCGTAAACCAGTTTCTGGCCGCAGACCTTGTTGATAGTGTGACTGTTGTTTCTTGGTGAAACAGGACTGCGTTGTGCAGAGGTTCGGAGATTGACTGATAGACCCGATTGACTGATAGACCAGACCCTGAAGCAGCGGATGGTACCGTTGCCCCGCTGGGCACGAAGTCTCCGCCTAAAGTCAAAGTGGTCAAGTCTCCGGCGAAGGTCGCTGCTGTGATCAAGCCTCCGAAGTTGTCGTATATAGTTACGGAAACCTTTGGTCCTCCGTTGACAGGACTATTGGGTCCCCGTAAGGAACAGGACCGTAAGGATGAGGGAACTTTCGCTTATGAGGGCGATGGTTCTGTGCACCGGGTAGATGTTGGAGCAGGTAGTGCTTTCAATCAGTGGCGTCGGTCCCCGGAAGACTTGACTGAGGATGAACTCTGTCACGAATTCCGGAAGATGCGTGCCGACTTTAAAGCTCATAGAAGTGCTGCTGAGGATTTGCATGCGCGTATGGCAGACGTTACACAGCAGAATGCAACTCTTCACGGAGTTATACATGATGCTGTTTACGGACCGCCTCCGCCGGTAACGGTGGATGATTGTGTTTCGGAGGATGGGACGGAAGATACGCCCCCGCCGGACACTTCGCAGGGTGAGGATTTGCTTGGTATGTTGCTGAAGGTTAAAAGTGCATACACACCCAAAGCTCCAGTGACGTCAACTTTTGCTGATCCGAAGTTGTCATTTGCACCGATGTTGGACGATCCGTCCATTGTTGCAGCTAAAGGGCCGGAGGATGTAGACAGGCATGTTACGTTCTCAAAGCAGGCACAAGCTTCGTCTTCCCCGAAAGGGAATGCAAATGATGGTTCATTTTTGGCCAGCAAGAATGTTACCCCGCGCAAGGAACAGAGCAATGTGGTTGTTTCGAAGTCACGTAACACTGTCGTTAAAACTCCTAATGGTAGAGTTCGTGATGGTACGTACTACCGCAGTTCCCCTGGTTCCCCCAGTTCTGTGTTATCCAGTACTAAAGCCCGGAAGAAGCCTTCCGGAGGTGATAGTGACTCAGATGACTCTGATGACGACTGTGGAAAAGATTATTGTCGATCTAGTAGGTCCCGCCGGAAAGATCGTTCTCTTGTCCAGGGTCTTGAGTATACTGGACCGGATGAGTCGGATGAAGATTTTAATTACAATCAGTCTTCGACCCGTGAGAGTATTGCTCCGAAAGTATCCGTACCCAGGTTGTGGGATGGTGTTATTTCGTGGAGGATATACTTGGCGGAAATGAAAGTAATTGCTACCGCGCACAACTGGAGCCCCGAACAGTTGTTACGACAGTTGATCTGTGGTTCCAGGAGACAACTGGCGGAAATGGGAGATTTGCCGGAGAACTTGACTCTTGTGCAGTTTGTCGATCATATGGAGGCAAACTTTGGCAAGAAGTCTAGACCCAGAAAGCAGGCAGAATTCTATAATTCCCGCCAGACTCCGAACCAGTCGGTTAGACTTTTCGGTAACGACGTTGCTCGGAAGGGGCGACGTGCTTTTGGTCCCTTGGATAACACGTTGAGGTCAGTTTCCCTCCGTGTATTCCTGCAGGGAGTGACAAATCAGGATATGGCTGATTGGGTTCGCCTGAAACAGCCGAAGGATCTCCTGAGAGCCATACACTGGGCGGAGGTGTGGGAGAGTTGTTACTTGGAGAGTGGCAGTGTTGCCTCTATAAGTGCACTTACCACTGCTGGCCCGGATGTGAGGAAGAAAAACCCAAAGGTTTCCGTGCAAGCTACAGCTGCCGAACCTGTGGCGGAAGACTCATGTGGCGATGACGTCCCTGAAGCTGTCGTCCAGGCTCTACGGTCCTGGGTAGGACAGTCTGGACAGAAGTTTTCCGGTAAACAATCGAAGTTTAACTGGAAAAGAGGTGTGAAGCGGACTGGTTGCTTCCAATGTGGTCAGGAGGGTCATTTTATGGCTAGCTGTCCGCAGAGGGTCTGGAAAGACGCAACTGGTAGGGGAGGTTCCGCGACAAAGGCTGATCAAGCAGTGAAGCCGGAGTCGTTGGAAAACTCCAAACGGGTCTCATAAGAAGCGAGATGGGATCCGGGGAATTGTTTGCGCTTCCTAGTACTGCAGTTCATGATCGTTCTGTGTCTGAAACGAAGACTGGGTGTGGGGCTCTAGCTCCCGTAAGTACTACTGAGCCCGGGGCTGTCTGCCGGGGAGGTACGAAAGCGGTTCGGGCGCGTCGAGCGGACAAGACCACTCATTCCAGGAATGGTGTAGATTCCAGGGATTTTCCTGTAGTTTCAGACTCCGACAACGTTTGTTGGGGTAAGGCAGGTTACCAAGCTGAGTCAGGGCATTTGGTGATAGCGGAGTCAGGTCCCATCACGGGTGCGAGTATTCAGAAAGTTTCCGTGGATGATCAGAGGGTGTTGAAGCTCCGTGATCCATATATTGCGGATAGATGGTACGCTTCAGTATCAGTGAATGGGGATGTTGGTGATTTCCTTTGGGATCCGGGCGCTACCACTAGCCTGGTGACGAAGACGTTCTATGACGCCATGCGTCGGCCGCCGCCACTGGTTCCGTGCCGGTTGGCGTGCACGATGGGAAACGATTCACAGATTACTGTGCATGGTAGCGCTCTGTTCCCTTTGATGTTAGGGAAACGGACATACATGTTAACGTGTCTGGTAGTGTCGGGTTTATCTGGCCCGGAGTCCGGAATCTTGGCGCAGGACTTCAATCTTGTGCATAGATGTTATGTGTGCTGGTCAGGGAAATTGTCTTTGAATGATGGAGAAGACGCTGTGATCATGCATCACTGGCGTGGTGATCCGCCAAAGCAATTGGGTCCCTCGGTGAATATGATTACAACTAGTGAAGTAGGCGATGGAAGACAGGTAACACTTCGGGAAGCGGTGGTCCTTCGTCCTTATTCAGCTACACTGGTTAAGATCGATGTTCGCGGGTGCTCGGATTCGTCAACGGGTTTGATGTTTGAGCCGGACCAGAGTTTTCTAAAGGATTACACTGTGGGATGCCTTGATTCATATATCTCGGCTGATGCTACGGCGACTGTGGCCTTTAGTAATCCGTCCGCAGAAACCCTACGTTTAGGTGTTGATATGGTGGTTGGACGAGTGAGTGATGTGACGCTGCTATCGTCACCCACTACTAGTCCGGAGGGGGTGAATATGTGTCCGGAGGACAAAATAAAGGATGCGATCATCAACTCTATACAGGTGGTAGAAAACCCGTCTGTGGTGGATGAGGATTTGATTGCCCCGGATGACCCTGTGCCACCAAGTACGGAATGTCCGTTGAAGAAACTTGTAAGGGACTCTGATTTGACTGATCCGACAGAGAGGTCAAAGCTGATGGGTCTCGTGGGAGCTTTTCGCTACCCGGAGATGGTTGGAGAGAAGATCCGGGTTGCACCCATGTCGTGAAACACGTAATTGATACTGCCGACTCTCGACCTATTAAGCTTGCTTATAGGCGGATTCCGGTGTCTAAGCATGAAGTAGCCGAAGCGGAGATCTGGAAGATGTACGAGCAGGGGCGTATTGAGCATTCTAATGGTCCGTGGGGAGCACCCATCGTGATTGTTGGCAAAAAGGATGGAACTCAACGCTTCTGTGTCGATTATCGCCAGCTCAATTCCGTCACAGTGAAGGACCGCTTTCCACTCCCTAGAATAGATGAGTGTGTCGAGGCGTTGGGCGGAAATAAATGGTTCTGCACCCTCGACCTGGAAAGTGGGTATTGGCAGATAGCGATGGACGAGGAGAGTAAGCAAAAGACGGCTTTCCTGTCCAGCGTTGGATTGTTTCAATTCAAGGTTATGGCCTTTGGATTGTGCAATGCTCCTGCCACATTCCAGCGGATGATGGATCATATGCTAGACGACCTTCGCTGGAAGTCTTGTCTGGTGTATCTCGATGATATCGTTGTATTTGGCGAGACATTCGATGGTTGTCTGCTAAATCTGCGATTGGTTCTTGAACGAATCCGGGAATACAGGTCGAAGCTGAAACCCAAGAAATGTGAACTATTCCGCCGTGAAGTGGAGTACTTGGGGAGATTAGTATCGGAAAAAGGAATTTGGGCGGACCCGAAGAAGATACAGAAGGTCCGTGACTGGCCCGTTCCGAAGACTGCGAGGGAAGTTAGACAATTTATAGGATTCGCGTCCTACTACAGGGAATTCCAACCGAATTTCGCTGCAGTTGTCTCCCCGTTGCAGGACGTGGTAACGGCAGCCGGAAGAGAAAAACGATACACAAAAGCAATAAACTGGACCCCGGAGTGTGCAGTTGCCTTCCAGAGCGTGAAAGATTTGTTGACCCGGGCTCCGTTGTTGAGATACCCTCGGAAAGAGGGGGAGTTTATCTTAGACACGGATGCCAGTGGGTATGGCATGGCAGGGATTTTGTCCCAGGTCCAAGATGGTAAGGAGGTAGTCCTTGGGTACGCTAGTAATAGCTTGGATAAAGCCCAACGGAACTACTGTGTGACCAAACGAGAGTTGTTGGCTGTGCTTACCTATCTAAAGAAATTCCGGCACTATTTGTTAGGGAATCGGAACTTCTTTGTTCGGACGGACCATGCTTCGCTGCGTTGGCTCCTGAATTTCAAGGATCCTATGGACATGCTGGCGCGCTGGTTAACCCAGATGCAAGAGTATGGCCTGGATCAGCGAATGATTCTCCATAGAGCGGGGAAGAAACATGTCAATGTGGATGCGCTTTCCCGGGTTCCGACCCGGAAGTGTGCTCGATTTGACTGTGTTGATTGTGGGGCGCACGACGCTGTTGTTGCTGCGACCACTGTGACCCTTGCTGCTACGGGAGAAATCATCCGGACAGCTCAGCAAGACGACCCAGAGATCCTAAGAGTGATTGCTATAGTGGAAGGAGAAGTCTCGGTTCCGGACAAGCAGTCCCTGTCCGGTGAATCAGACGAATTCTGTACCTATATGCATAACTTGGGGAGTTTGTCAATGAAGAATGGTGTGCTGTGCTTGTCGTGGACTCGACCTCGCACAGGAATCATGTACGTGCGCAAAGTAATTCCTACTGCGCTTCGCTATGAGATATTCCAGGGAATGCATGGACCGAAGACGGTTGGGCATTTCGGATCTTTCAAGACTGGTTGGACAGCCAAGAAGAAGTACTTCTGGCCCAACATGAGAAGTGATCTGAAAAGGTGGCTCAGGGCATGTCCAGGAATGTAGCATGCGAAAGACGAGGGGTGGTGGCGGAATCATGCCTCTCAAGAAGGAATTGCATGGAGAACGCTGGAGTCGTATCGGATTGGATATTATAGGTCCGTTCCGTCTTACCCCCAGAGGTAATAACTACATCATGGTAGTGACGGATCACTTTTCAAAGTGGGCGGAGACCTATCCAATGCCAGACCACACCGCTGAGAGATGTGCAGAGTTCTCTTCAGGGAGTGGATCCTCCGGTTTGGTTGTTCCGTGTCGTTGCAAACGGACTGAGCACCGGAGTTTCGATCCACCCTGTTGCGGAGCTTGTTGGAGATGCTAGGGGTTGAAAAGCTCATTACCTTACCGTATAGACCGCAGTCAAACGGTCAAACGGAAAGAATGAACCGAGTCCTAGTAGAACAACTGTCCTGTCTGACGGATTATAGTGCGACGGATTGGGATTTGTTGGCTCCGTGTGTCGCTCACGCGTACAGAGCAAGTGTGCATGCGAGTACGTTATGCACACCTAACTCTGTGGTGTTTGGTGACGAGCTGGTAACGCCTATGGACTTGGTCCACGGGGTGGAACCAGGCGGTCTGGATTTTCCATGCAGAGTGCCGTTCGTGGAGAATTTGAAGCATTGGTTGAAGCTTGGGCATAAGTTCGTCCGTGAGAATCTCGGAGTGGCAGCGATCCACCAGAAACGAGATTTCGATCGGCGAGCTAAGCCTAAGACCTTTGAAGTGGGGGATGTTGTATACCGCTACAACCATCCGCAGGCCAGTAAAAAGATCGGTCCCAAGTGGGATGGCCCCTTCAAAGTAAAACGGTTTATAGGGGGTACAACCTATGAACTGGAAACAGTTGCAGGAGTCGTAAGGTGTCATGTCAACTACCTTAAGCAAGCTTTTGACAAGGACAGACCCGTGCAGGTTGTTAATCTTGACAGAGCACCAGAGTTCCGTGCATTGCAGAAGGCTGGCCGCAACGTCCTCAGACTTGAAAGTGGGAAAGTAATAGCTGACAAGGAATGTCCTGATCTGAAAGAGAGAGAAAAAGTCTCCGTCTTTGTGAAACGACGGGGAAGGCCTAAGAAGGGGAAACAGAGTTTGAAAGCCACAAAGACCGCTGTTCTGCCTGTTCCGCCCTTGCCCCAAGCTAACGTTGTCATGCGGAAACGCGGAAGACCACGAAAGCTACGGTTGCCAGACCCGCCTGTTCCGGCTGTAGCTCCACGGAGGGGTAGACCTCGTAAAGTTGTTGCTGATCCGCTGCCGAAACCTACCGTGAAGAAAGTAGGGAGGCCGGCGAAAGATTCAGTAGCACGAGTGAAGAAAGTCAGAAAGGATAGAGCTAGCTCTCCTGTCGAGGTTGTAAAGGGGAAACGGGTACGCCGTCCCCCAGACCGATTACAACAGAAGTCTTAGCTGTTTGTGTACCAATACGGGGAATGTAGGTCTGATTCCCGGGATCAAAACACAACGAGAAGTCGACCAGGGGTGCCAGCACGGAAGAATACACCCTGAGTTCCCAAACGGCGTATGGAGCTTTTATTAGTTTCGTATGGCCGGGAAAGAACCTAAGTTATTCCGGCGGATTGATAACTTATCGCATGAGAACCGTGATGTGGCTTGGACTAGGCCTATGGGGAATAGAGATTCTAACCTCGTAACGCTATTGGTCCTGGATCTTGGTTGAAATAGCTTGAAAATGCTGCCTGAGGTATCATGCCAAAGATCCGCGGAATATGTTTCCACCCTTGTCTCTGGTGGAAGATGGGTTGGTTGTCCGTGTTCATAACATTCCCAGGAGGGGAACGGATATACTAACCCAACGTGAAGAAAACCCTAACATAAGGTTAGGCGGGTTATGCACGGAGGCAATGGCGCTGAGGTGTGCGGTGAGACGTGAGCGAACTAGCATTGTAACGGTGTAACTAGCGGTAGTTGCAACCGCTGCTCACTAGTTCTCTTCCCTCACGGAGCCCTCTTTGCTTCCGGACTTCAACCTGTAAGTACGCTTTCTGACGATGCTCTTCATATTTGGTTGATTTGTATGTGTGAACCGTATGAAATGTTGCTGTTAGTTTGCTAAAAGTAAAGGAAATGTGTTTTATGTACCGCTAGTAGTAGGCACGGAAGTCGTTGGTTTGATTTATTGGTGGGTTCTCTCTATTTTACATTGGAGATAGACCGCCACAGCCACGACCCACGTGCTCTGCATCGTGTGGGCTATTTGAACATGAGCCACGCACATGGGTTGCAAATCCCTATGTAAGCTTGTTGGGTACGTTCTAAACTATCGGGTAGTGATTATAGAACTAGATCCCTCCAAGAGGATTGTCTAGTAAATGTTCCGTCATTCCTTTTGGATGATCTTTTAGTTTCGGTTTCGGATGATGTAAATAATGTTCCGGCTACAGCGTTCCAGATTTGAATGTAATGCTTTTTGTTGCAGGAACGAGAACTGAAACGCAGCCTTTTAAAGCTACTGACTACCTGATTGCTTGATTACTTGAATGTAAGACGAGATGTCGAAGCCTGGCGACGACATCATCGACCTGGACGTCTCCGGCGACTCCGTAGAGGTGCCCATGGAAGACGAGAACGAGTTGTTGGGTGACGGAACCGAATTGATCGGCCTCGCGGCCATGAAGATCAATGAAGGTGATGACACCTCGGCAACCGAGGAGGATGGTCCGGTCGATCCGGCGCAACCTAAGCGGGGTCGTGCTGCTGATAGACCGGAGACTAGGTCCCAGTCCAACTCCCCGGCTAAGTCCGCTAGGACTACGGGTGAGCGTGGAAGGGAGTTGGAGCGTAAGCACAACCTCCGAACAGTAACCGTGAGTGTGAAGCGTGTTCCGCTGAACACTGCCTCCACCAAGAGCTCTGATGCATCATCTCCTGCTCCGACTTCTGGCAAGTCCGGGACCAGTACCAGCCCTGGTACAGCGTCCAAGACTCCGGCCGTAAAGAAGAAGCCGGTTGTGAAGGTGCATCGCCAGCGGATCGAGCACAAGACCGAGTTGTATGCCTTGAAGGAGTCACAGTGTGATATCCGTGGCCTGTTGACTGCAGGCACCGGGGTCCTTCCCATCAACCCGGCCGATGACTCCCCGGGAGTCCGTGTTCCCCTGGCTGACGAGAGTGAGGATGAGGATACGGAGTTCGCTGACGATCTCCTGATGGACCGCTTCGAGACCCGTCAGTGGCCCACTTTGGTTCGACAGGATGCTCTGGATCCTGGAACGTACCAGAAAGTGTGGGATGCCCCTAGCATCTGGGAACCCGGATTCCGGTGTCCTTTTGCTATTTGCCGTCACAAAGGGATGAATCCTTACGGGATTCGTGTCTTTAGAACGAGGCCCCGCCTGTTCCGGCATCTGTGCGAGGAGCACGCCCCCCATCGCATGGTGTGGGAGTGTCCCTCCAGAAGATGTAAGCAGAAGGTAGACAGCAGGATCGAGTTGGTCCGCCATCTCCAGTACGGAGAAGTGGTGGCTCACAACATGGGATTCGCGGTGGCTGCAGAGAAGGTGATGAAGCTGTCACCGTCGATTCAGGTGAACCATCTGTTCAGTCGGATGGCTTACCTGACGTCGACAGACCTTCAGGTGATCCGGCGGAAGGCTACACACAAGTTTGTGAAGCCTAAGGCCGTGGCTGCCCCTTCTTCTCCTGCTCCCTCCACTTCTGGCACGTCGAGTTCCACTCCGTCAAAGAAGAAGAAGGGGAAAAGATCGCGCTCGCACTCCGGCTCTAGCGAGCATGAAGGCTCTCCTGTCCCCATGAAGAAGAGCAAGAAAGCGAAAACCCTGACTGCCGTAGCCAAGCAGGAGGTCACGGACATGGAAGCCAAGCTGCCGGAGCAAGCTGCCGTGTGCCATGTTATACAGCAGTCAAGGGCGGATGTTGGGGAGGCTCTCGAGCTGGCTCGGGTTGCCCTGACAGACGTTGAGACCCAGGTCGGCACTGCTGTAGACCGGTTGACGGAACCTCTACAGGCACTGGAGGCTGTGCGAGAATCCATCGGGGAGTTAGCTGCTCTCCGTGAGAAAAATCGCACCCAGTCGCGCCTGATCAGAGACTTGAAGGCAAGTCTTCACCGGAGTGACTTGCAGGTTAGGTCTCTGGAGGAAACCGTCAGTTCCCTGCAAGCAGATTTGGAGGCTAACGGTGTGTCAGCGCCTGACACAAGTGAGGAACGTGAGCCCTCTGGCTCCGTCCAATTTGGCCCCAGCAGTGCAGCTGGCAGTCCGGTCAGGAGAAATCCTTTGACCACTGCCCCCGCTATGTTGACGGATACAGATCGCTACTTATGGATGGGTCAAATGATGGCTTCCTTCATGAGTGCTCCGCCTCCTATGTCCCTGCCCATGGCCGGAACGTTTCCTGGTTACGGGAATCCCGGCATGAGTCCGCTAATGATGGCCTCCCTAGCACACATGGGAAGCCCATTGCGGGGTCCGGCTCCGGCGGCTCAAGGTGCCCCTCCAGAGGATATGGAGGATTCAGGTAGCACCCATAATGAGACGCCCGGAGACGAGCAGCAGCCGCTGTAGATGACGAATCGGATTGACCCTGGACTCTGGAACCCGGACACGGACTTGACATGGCGGACCTGAACTAAACCCGACGCGGAACGCCCTTGGACACCGCGATAGAACACGGATCGGCTCGGATTGACTTGATGCTAACCCCGTTTGACCCCGGAACGTACGCTGTGTTGTCCTAAAGAAGTTTTGGTATAGTAGAAACTAAATTTTTTAACCTGTGCTGGATCATGTTTTGTACATAGATAGGACTCTGGAAGCTCCTTGTTGTCGAGATGCCGCTGGATGGTTAAAAATATTCTCAAAGCTTAAAGTTATAACTTCTATTTCTACTTACGGAGATGTTGCGACTTGTTAACTATGTAGTGAGGACACATATTTGCTCCTGCTTGTACTTGTTTGCCATGTGAATTCTCTTTTTATAACTTCTTAGAACATGTTACTTATTCACTTCTTTTAATAATTTATGCCTCCGGAAGATTATTTACTGTAGGGTAAAAATCTTTAAATTTTGGAGGGGGTATTGTAGTGAATACGGTTTTAAATAGATCTGAGATAATTGGTCTGACCGGGCGTTGCTATAATTGGGTGCACGCGCCTCAACTGAACGCGCTCCCGGTTCAGAAATGGCCTTTCGGATTCCCGCCTTTTCTTACTTGGACAGAGTTCCAGTAAACCAATATCAAAGGTAACTTAAATCTAGTCAACTCTTTTACCATAATGTGTCTTAGAGTGCTTCCGGATGCTCCGGTAAGACTCCGTGTTGTTTCACTGTGTTACTCCTATGTAAAACCATGTTAACTGTTTGACTCTCAACACCTGCAATGATCGTGTACCATAATTGCCACTTGTCCTTTGAGGCCAATACCTGGTCACCTCTGTTGGGTCCGATAAACACTATCGGACATGGTTTGTGTGGAGAATAAAGCCTGTGATACCTAAAGAGCTGTGTGTCTGGTCTTCTTTCCCTTCGCGAGAATAGATATCGAACTTGGGTAGTGTGAGACGGAAAAACACTACATATATAATCATTTTTATTCCAACACATTTTATACATAAAATTACACACATATTCCAATGTATTAAAATAGGGTGAAGCGTCCTCTATACGTAGGTTTTCCAGACGACCCTAAAAGGTTTATTCAATTGTTTGGCCTTTATCTTGTTCTATAATTTTGGGAGATGGATATCTATTTTACAATATGACGTATAACTGATATAGTATTCATCAGCAGTCATGATAATCGATGGTTAAATATTCAGGGAGACTTCTTCCATATCTTTCTTTTCTCTCTCTTCCCTCCCCCTCTCTCTTTCTTCCTCACTTTCCCGCAGAGAGGGAGAGAGGTGGGGGGAAGATAGAGGCCAGACACTGACAGACAGAGGCAGGGTCAGGGTCAGGGGGAGCGGGAGATAGGATGGCAGCGGATTCCTGTCTGTCTTATTTGTTACATTTATGGAACTCGATTTTAATTGTAAACACAAGAAAGAACACTTCCTAAACTCTGTCCGTCGACGCCTGCGCCCACATTGCACCGTGCATAACAAGCCTAGCAACACCTTTGTATTCACCTACGCGGCAGTTGGTACTGCCACGACCGCAGCGCCACCTGCAAAGTACCCGGATTCCGGTCTCAAAGAATTCTGACAGCGGCTGTACATGGGATTTTAGAATTCTCACCGTGGTCTTTTTATCTTTTTATCATACACTGCCATCATCGTACATCACGCTCAATATTAAAATCTTTAAAGTAGCATTTCATACAAGTAGTATGTTTATTTTAATCTTTTTCTTTTTTCAGATTTCAGAAAATAACTTTCCTATTCTTTAGCCTCTAAATTGTGAGGCTAGATAATAGTTGTGACATACGATGATGCATTTAACTTCCCCACTCATCAAGCTGGCATTCCACTAGGATATTCATTGCAACCAAAGACGATATTTACAGCTTATATATTGTGATTAATTTATCATTAAATTACCATTCATATCATTCCACCCGGACTTTGACCATGATATTTATTACATATTCCACTATTTATGTTCACGTTGGTATTCATGTGATTGTTATATTTATTCGATTATTCCTGTTTTGTATTGCAAACATAATGTTACCTTATGTCAGAAATCATTGATATACCTTCTGTACCTGTTCATTAATCGGGTTGAGGAGCAAGGTCTTCACCCCAGCACACAAGGAGGAATATAGGGAACATATGAAAGAAGTATTTCACTCTTGATGTTTTATTTCGGAGCTGCGTTCGGAACATAGAATATTTCAACCCTTGGTCCTTTAACTTTAATATAATCCAGTCGCTTTAGTTCATTTCCTCCCATCTCCTGCTATCGATATTCATAATATATTTATTCTCGGTATTATAAATCGAAGAGGGGAGTAGCTGGTAGATAGAATATCGTGATGATGGATCTAAAGGTTAATGAGTCTGTAGGTGAGTAGCTCATAGGGAGCAGATCTTAAGACAAGTACACAACACCAGATTCCAAATAAGACTAACTTGTTTATTACCCAAAGGGTCCCTCTCCCCCACTCTGCTACAAGCAGGAGTGGCAGGAGGGGGCGTGGCACTATCTCCGATAGGCTCACTACCAAGCATGACTCATGGAGGCGGGGCTCATGCCATACGAAAGTATAGCATCACTCCCTCACAATACAGGAGCCTCCCCCCATGACCCATCTTGGTCCATAAAGCAGATACATCTAGATCAAGGCATCAAGAATAAGCAAAATACAATTTTGAAACCAGAAAGAAACCTAGACATACAGGAAAAGGCTTAATTCGTCTGCTAAGGCAAAGCATGATTACACAAGCGAGAGGGTACATAATTAGAAGCAAGAGAGACATAAGGCAGTGAATTCGGGGCCTGACACTAGCCGAATTTCTCCTAACTTCAACAGCATAAGCAATACAAGCATACCAGACAAACCTTTCCTAAGTAATAAACGAATAATAGAAATCTCTAAGTAAGACCTAGCTAAAACATAAACATGGGGTAGAGACAGTGAAGAGAATAATAAAACTTAGTTTTCACTCCCCTCTCCCCCCCCCCTCTCTCCAGGAGGGAAGGTCAGCTGCACTGCCCCTACTCACTATACCACCTCGAGTTCTAGTGGCACTCCTAGAGGGGCACCAAGGGCCGGCAACCATACTAGAGTCCAACGGACCTCTCCCTTTTCCAGCATGGCAGCCAGCACCCTGTATTGCGAGCAGGACAATGGCCTCCGCTGAGGCAGCTCCAGCTGCAGCAACCCTCCTTGGTGCATTACCCGTAAAGGGCCCGACCAACGGAGGGACACTGAGGGGAAGAAGAAGCATCCCCTCTGAGCGCAGATACCCCTCATACGGGGGGCCTCCGCCTCAGAGAGGGAATTTCTCTCCAAAATTGTGGAAAAAAGAAAAATTTCCACGTGTCTCTCACCCAGTTCTAACCTGATACAGATTCTGTTGGCTCCCCCGCTGGGCCTGCAGCAGCAGCAGCAAAGCCAACAGGCCCTGCAACAACGATATAGTTTAAACAGAAAACTGGCCAATTTTGGCAGGCAAATGAAGCAAAAAATAGCAATCAAGGCAATACTCATCCAGTTTAAGCCTCCAGACGAGGAGCTCTCCCAGGGAGTCTGAGGAGCAGCTCGCCTAGTGGGACCCAGATCAAGATTGATCCTGGGCAGAGATGGTCTTGACAGGGGCATGCCTGAAGCCTCGTTAAGACTCAGATACAGGACACACCACCTCCACAAGATCACAAAAACGTTCTCCTAAACTTTTAGCGGGGAGAAAAAACTACCTACACCAGAAAGGTGAAGGAAAATATTTAGCAAATGAGAAAACAAACGACTCTTTAAGGCAAAACGACTGGGGAAACTGTAAAAAAACACAAATAATAACACACTCTCTATGACTAGCCCCCAAACACATCCAAGACCTACACAAGGACTGGCTGTGTCAGAGAATGATCGTCAAAACACAGCCAGACCCTATGCCTGATTGTCGAAATACTAGGGAAAAGCAGACAACATAAGTAAAATAACAAAAAAAACCATAGCAAATTAAAAGTAAAATCATATTATGTAAAAATAAAGCAATAAATAAGTATAGCCCAAAAGGAGTGTTATACAGGGGGAATAAAAATAATACTAGCTAGAATAATAAGTACAGTGATAAAGTTTTAGTTCTTATAACAATTGTTGGAAACCTTCCAAACCATAATACAGAAAACTAATGTATAAGAGCATCGCTGTGGCCTGCTCGCTGGCGAAGGGCCTAATGCGAGATAACGTCACGCCTCTGCTATTTATATCAGAGGAAAGTGTGCGGTCCAAAACAAACGACGGTGGCGCCATCTGCATTTACTGTTCGGACCGCCCTACTGGGAGATTAACACTGACAACCCTATTGAATAACGCAGAAGTAATTCACAGCAAGTGTTCCAACATGTTAGCACCGTACCATTGGAGATTCAACATAGAGAATTAACATTTCACTCTTCTCTCCCCAGTTTGCACCGAACTGTTGAGGACATAACATAGGGAAGAGGAACAAATTTATACAAAGTGATCAAACAATGATTTTAACTGCTGAAAAGAAACAGCCCTTCCGAGCAAATGTCTGTAAAGTCCGCAATGCATGAGGAGCCGCCAGCAGTCAACATTTTAATTAAGACAAACCAACTACCGAGCTTAAAGTCAAACTCTGAAAAGGCCTAAATAAGACCATTCACCAGGAACGTGTTCCAAGCTGTCAGGCACATACCGTACTCTGCACCCAGTCAACAAACACCATGTGGAATCGGATACTCTATTTTGGTCGGGCATCTAAAAATACTCTAATGTCCCGTAAATAGGACAAAACATACACACATACCCCCGAGCTGGTTACCCTAGTTCTGGTGAACTATGGCATCCTGGCTCTAATGTTTACAGTCTGTCAACGACCCCCTAACAGGTGATAGATAGGAGCTCTAGATTACACCACGAGTCCCCGACAAGCATACTATTCTAGTCCAGCTCAAGATATTTCGGTTGTGTTGCCATTTAGGCTAGAGAAAGATACACTTTTACCTTTAAAAGAAAGGCCGGCAGGTCCAGGCAAGGATGTGGTTGACCCCGTCAAAATGCCCCTAGATCTTTTCTTAGGGTTCTTCACTATGATTTGAGTAGTGGTTTCACCCTTCTTTACTCTGCTTAGAAGCCAAACTTTGTCCACTCTAGCTAACACCTTTTTAAGCCTAAAAATGCAACCCCACGGTAAAGTAACCACGGAGGGCAGCGTGATTTTAAATAATTTTCCCTGAGCTGGGATGATCAGATCATCACTCCATTCGAGAAATAAGGTTCTTTTCAGGAAACAACAACCTATCTCCAGCTCACAGGACAATAAAGTAGGGGCATAAGCCCTTTTTGTGGCGTTAGAGGAAAAAATTGTCTCCACTAGAGGGAAATCAAAGTGATCCTGACCGCATTGTAAGCTTAGCACGAACCTAGCCGAGGATCTGATTGTGTGGGGACCTCCACACAAAACCATCTTAATAATGGCCCGTCTCTCCCATAACTTTTTTAGCAAAAAACAAATTATTAGTATCACCGCAGTCCAAAATAAATAAGTCAGCCACTGAGTCTTCCCAAAAGAATCTATCTTTACAACCGACGGTTTGGTTATAGGAGCAAACCTGACACTCTCTCTCCTTAGGCCGGTTATATTTATTCTAGACAAGGCCTCAGCACGCTGAAAAATAGGAAGTAGTGGGGCTAAGCGGTGCACCTTGCAAAACAGATAAATAACCATAACTAAATTGAATACTCCCAACATTGTTGCAGAAATTCCCACAGAGTGACGAGAAGGCAGATTTTTCAAAGTCTTTTTTAAATTTTCCCACAATGAGGTTACCTTTTTCTGTTTATCTACCATGTCGGAAACTGCAGGGCCCAGGTCTATTCCCTTCCTGACGAGCTCATCAGTTAAGTGACCTAATGATTGTCTTATGTCGTCAGCTGAGGGAACCCCCAGTACCACTGGAGCCTCAAACAGATCAATACCAGAAATATTCCCAAACTCTAAACCAAAACTAATAGCTAGAGGCAAATTGAATCCCGTTTTTAAGCGGATGTGAGCCGTCTTTTCAAAATCACAGTTTACTTTGGAATTGATTAAAGCAAAAGCAGTAAAAGTTGCCTTACAGCCACAAGGCAGGTGAAAAATCTGAAACGGGGAGATAGGCAAGTCGTGTATATCCTCTCCCCCACAGAGGAATTTGGCTTTAGGACCCCCATTGATCAACACATGACTGTCGTCACCGACAGCCACATGAGTAAGAGGGGCCGGTACGGCCAGATATGTATGATAGACACACGTATCCATGGCAACAGCAACAATATACCAATACAGAGCCGACAGGCACGTGGGTTGGTTTCTATAAAATTCCAAATACGTATTTCTACAGAAAACCAAATTATCTTTAACCAAACATGAATTTAAAAAATCATTACTTAATTCCAAAAACGCTTTTTCATCTCTTCTAACAGCAAAAACCGTGGTACCAAGGACAAGAGTGGAATAGCCAGAGGAATTGGGAGCATGAGAATGGATAGGTAATGGGAGGACAATGGGTCTATACATGATAAAATTGTCGCTCTCTCCAGACACCAGGGCCCCCAAAGTTACTAAAATCCTGTCTCCCTGACGCATAATGTTCATCACTGAACCCTGTCGATCCAGGCCCTTCACTAGTGTGTGGCCCCCATCTCTGGCATTGGCACTTTCCATAAGTATCTTCTCAGCCTCCTTTAAGCTGTCATCTGAGACCAGTGATACTCTTAGTTCTCCCGACAAAAGTGCCCTATAATTATCCAAAAGGTCAGCTATCGACCTGACGTATTCCGTCTGAGCTTGAAAATCCAATGAGGTAGCTGTCAAGTAAGTAACTCTTCTCACGCTTTTCTTCACAAAATTCCCCATGGATACCGTATCCCATAAGCTGATGTTTGCTATCTTTGCGATTGAAGCACTCAAATTGGTTAGGATCGAATCAACCTCCAAAACATGTGTTTCAGAGAATTCCAGGAGGGCGTGGTTGTTTTCCACAAGGCCTATTATGACCCTATCACGAGCCTCCTGGGCTTCTTCCACACTAGAAACACCTTCACTTATAACTTTCACAGCATCATTGAAGTCAACCAGTTCATCCTCGGTGGCCACACCAAATAAATCTCTTAGCACCTCTCCCACTCCTGGTAGGGCGGAATTGCGCCTAGTTCTAGCAGTCGCTGTCAATTCCTCCAGGGCTCTCATCCACCCTGAGTAAGTAGTATTTGCCCAGAGAAATAATCGGTCTTGTAGGGCATTTAGAGCTGAACAATCGTATTCATCTACTTCATGCACAGCCGCATCGCAATCCACTGGCCTTACTGGTGCTGAAACCACTGGTATTTGTACCTCCAAAATCACCATTTTCTGTTCGCAACCAGCCACAAGTTGCCTCTCCTCTCTAAACAAAACACCCAGGTTTTGCCTCAACTTGTCTTCTCCGCTCACCGATACCAGGAGCAGTAGCAACATCCTGCACCAGCTGTATAAAGAAAATAGCCACATTATCTAACAGTATTCCCAGGAGACGAAGATTTCTCACAAATAAAAACAAAAAAAAAAGAAAAAAAAGTTCTACCAGCCAAAAACACCAAAACTAGCCTCACACTAAGTAACTACTTTTTGGGAAATGGCCACTTTGTCTTAGCAATCCAGTGGACCAACTGGAAGCCGCTTCAATTCCGTAAGAAACAACAAGAATTACTAGTTGGAGTGATCACCGGAAAACAATAATTTAGAAATGCCTTCTAAACACTAACTGATTCCCCCAATTCTCTAACCTCAGCATGGACGCTTAAATGAGGAAAGTGTCAAGATAGGGGTACAAATTACTGGGAAATCAAGATGAAAAAGTATAATACTTCAGAGCCAATCTTACCCCTGTTCCATCTTGATATCCAAAACCTTGTGTGCTCGTGATTTAGTAAGAGGGGCCCTTAAGGCACAGCCTATTACAATGACTCCTGAAGGGAGAAATGGTGCAGCACTGAGCTTGGCTGCGTCCAGGCTAACCCAGGAGGAATTAAGACACGCCCCCTAGCGTCATAGCTGGCTCCAAAAGCAACCCAAGCTCATCCCAAAAGAGGGACGCCGGTATATCTGGAGATGCACGAGGAAATACAGCTGTTATCTGACCACGCCCCCCTGAGGGTAGGCAGAAGCCTCAAACAACTAATACATATTCCCTGGATAACAATAATCCTCTACTCCCACCAGCCTTGGTGCCAACGCAATCCCAACATCTCATTTTGTCCTGTCAGGGGCGAGAACCCTTCTTTTCTATCACTGTTACCCAATATATTCTGCAAAAGATTTAACTAGAGAGAAATATCCACAAGGGAAATATACAAACAGGAAAATACCTACTTGTCTCCCTAAAAGTTTCACTAAGTACTCATAGGCGTACTTACATGGTGCTGAAACAGAATTCCACACCCAATTTTGAGTCTGAATAATTCTAAAACACCCCCACTTGTCCATGGTGATCCAACCCGAACTAATTCTCTAGAAAGAATAACCTGAACAAACGCACCAACAGAAAACTGTCAATAACTTCGAGAAAACAAAAATACAAACAAAAGAAAACACTAAAACAAAACTAGACAACAACAAAATACCAAAGATTTGACAAGAAACTTCCTCCTTACCCCTAGGAACACCCTCAAGTGGACCAGAAGCACAGTACCCAAACTCTGTCGCCATACTCCACCCAGTCAGACCGGAAAAATGCCCAAAAACTAAGATTTCTTAAACATTAATATCTCTTCCACCGTGTCCTTTCTAAAAATATTGAATCCCAGCACCATTTTCAACGAAAACAGGCAACCTGAGAACTAACTAAATAACGACACTAAACTATTCCAAAAGGATCGCTACGGAGGAAAGAGAAAACAATTAAATCTAAGCAAAATACATCTCCAAGTCTTGTGAGAGGAGTTCCAGCAACAGGAAAAATACCTTAATGCCTTCTGGGATAGATTACCGAGCGTCCACCGATAAGATATGGCCCATACCTTCCACCGGCCATGCTTCGCCGCCTCTGCTGACTCACCCCTGATAAAGCAAAAGCGCGGACGTCACAGTAAGCAGTTGTGCGCGTGGAACACGTTGGAGTCAATGGGAGGGCTGCGAGAGATGTCAACTCGCGACCCCCGCCAGCTGAAAATATATCGTAACATCTATGCTACTGGAATCTTTAGTCGATTTGCTCCCCTCGAGGAAGCTCGCGTCCCCACGGCCTCTGCTGCACTGCAGCCCGTCAGCGTTCCACGGGACCTGCGCCCCCTTAGCCCGCCGGGGCTACACGTGGCTAAGCGGTCTCCCAAACACCCGTGAAGTGTCCAAAACACCGCTAACTTCAGCCAAAGCGCTAACTAGACTGCAAAACAACATTATTGTTGGGCTCTTTATTCTTGCCCCAAAAGCTTTTTGAGGAAGTCTTTCGTGTAAGATTTGTTCACCAGTTTTAGGAACTGGACATGAACTGCCCTTGGGACCAATCTCCCAGTTTCCAAGTTCTTCAATTTAGCAGTAAACTTAGAAGGTCTGGAAATGACCAAATAGGGACCAGAAAACTGTCGCTGAATCTTAGCACTTAGGCCCTTCTTAAAAAAGTGCACCTTAGAATATACCACGCATCCAGGTTCTATTCTATCTAGATAGACTTTCCTGTCGTATCTTTCCTTCATTTTCTCGTTTGCCCTGGACACATTCCTCTCCACATCTTCCAGAATCCTTTCTCTGGCCTCATCTGCCTCTACTAAATGGGAAAGGATGGGCTTAATGGTTTCCCGCACATCCTCTAGGCATGATTGTGGAGGTAGGGGACAATTCCTACCGAACACCAGAGTGTAAGGTGAAATACCAGTGCTAAAACTGTCACTAGCATTTAGGGCCAAAACAATCCCTGGTACATATAAGTCCCAGCATTCTGGATTAGCCATGGCAAAGGTCCTAAGGCGCTCTCCCATCGATTTATTATTTCTCTCGATCAAGCCATTTGTGCTCGGCTTCCAAGGGCTGGAAAAGATTTGTTTTATTCCAAATTTACGACAGAATCCAGTAAAATTCTGGCCTGAAAAACAGGTCCCGTTATCCGAATAAATCCTGCTCGGACATCCCACCGTACACACAATTTTCTCAAAGAATTCATCACGAAAACTAGAAGCACTAATGGAATTGGTGGCCCAAGCAAACAGAAACTTGGTCGACATATCAATACACATTTGTATATAAGAATTACCTGACTTAGTCTCAGTCAGCTTTCCTATTGAGTCAACCATGATGCAAGAAAAAGGCACTGGAGTAGGGTCCCTAATCGTCATAGGGAGTCTAACCGTTCTATTCATCTTTTTGGAGCTCAAACATTCGTGACAAATAGAAACATACCTCTCCACATCTTTGCAGATAGTTGGCCAATAAAACCGACTGGAAATGATGTGCAACATCTTAGTAATTCCCACATGGGCCCCCAGGACACTGTTATGGATCCTCTCAATGAATTTATCAATCAATTCCCTAGGAATAACGATCTGGTACACCTGTGGTATAACCCTGTATCTTAGTCTCCCTGGAATTCGACACAGGAGGCCATTTCTGAAGAAAAACTGTTCCTGTGACAGCAGAATTCTCCTTGCCTCCTCGTTATCTTGAGGCAAAATTCCATCTTTGATGAAATCGCACATGGATCTGGCAAATGGATCTGACGCTTGTAACTTGATCATCTCTGGCACTCCAATGGCCTCTCCCCCTGTGAGTTGTTCACTGAAAAGATCCCCTGAGATCCTGGGGGTGGCAGCTGCCATTGACTGTCTCCTAGCCGCCGAATTCCTTCTCTCCGATCTTGTCTGTCTGGGAATTTTTACGACCGTTCTTGCCTGTCTGACCTTTTGAGCTCTCCTCCTGCGTTTGGCCAATAAAGATCTTGACCTCTCACTTGCCTTTTCAAGTGATCTCTTGGTATCACCCTTGGTAGAAGATCTTAATTCCACCGCCATAATTGCCTTCACACCCGATAAAGGCACTGAGTGGCTTTTAGCATCTGGGGTTAAATTACTTTTCGTGCCCCCCACCTGAACTTTCAGTATTGGACGAGGTCTGAAAATTCTCAAAGGATAGTTTTGCACCTGGTGATCCTCCCCAAAGTACTTGATGGCTTGTACCTCGGAGAAAGACACACGCTTCTTGGGACATAACTCAGGCACATCCCCAACTTCCTGACAGGCATTTCCGTATTCCCTGCGGCTTAGTAAATCTGCTAGGGTATTCAGGTGACCCTTCAGGTGTACCAACTTGTACTGGAATCCACTGAAAAAATCAAACCACCTCGCCATTCTGCCTGTGAGATTTCTCTTGGCGTTCAAGGCCAACAATGCCTGATGGTCAGTAAATACAGTGAAAGGGCGCCCCCAAATGTAATGTTTAAACTTCTCCAGGGCAAAACGGATCCCAGCAAGTTCCTTGTCCGTGGTACTGTAATTATTCTCACACTTAGTCAAAGATCTGCCAGCAAACTCCAGTGGCCTAAGCATACCATTCTCGTCCATCTGTTGGATGGCACAGCCAAGGGCTATATTGCTTGTGTCACTTGTGATAAAAAATTCCTTATTATAGTCAGGGTGTGGCAAGAGAACTCTTTCACAAATAGCCCTCTTAATCCTCTCAAAGCTAGTGTCACAGGCCGGATCCCATCTAAACTCCATCTTCTTGCTTGTGACGCGATATAGGGGAATCATAACTTGGCTGAAATCTGGGATAAAGTTTCTGTAGTAATTACATAACCCACAGAAAGCCTTTACCTGCTTGACGCTTTTTGGTTTAGGAAAGCTCTTAATCGCCTCTACTTTGGATACCTCAGGCTGTATGCCCCTCCTGTTGATAACAAATCCCAAGAATGACACAGACTCCAACCCAAAGAAGCACTTTTCCTTCTTAAGTTTCACCCCCGATTTCAAAAGGGTTGACAATAAATTATCAAGTCCCGTTACATGTTCCTCCCAAGTGTCTGAAGAGAAAATTATATCATCTATGTAACAGGAAATGTTAGGAACATCCTTTAAGATCTTTCCCATCATTTGGTGAAAACTCTTTGGGCTGGTCTTTAACCCCATAGGCATGCTTCTATACTGAAAGATGCCATGTGTCGTGCTAAATGCTGTTATATGACGATCTTGTTGCCTTAGTTTGCATTGGTAGAACCCATTATAACAGTCTACTTTACTGAAGTATCTACCTCTTCTGGCTCCCACTTTAGCAATAACTTCATCTGCTCTTGGGAAAGGGACAGCCTGGGGCTTCACTTCCTGATTTACCAGCCTATAGTCGATGACCAAACGATGCTTAGTTTGACCAGCTCTACGTGATCCAGGCTTTTCCACCAGAAAGCAAGGGCTTGAAAATTGACCATTCCCATCAGCTCTCTCAATGATTCCTGTGTCAAGTTGCTCCGTTAAAATACCCCTTAAAACCTTATCCATTTCTGGATTAAGCCTATAAGGCATTTTATTTACTGGTACATATCCCTCTTTCAGATCTATTCTGTGCTCATAGTTCTGGGCGTGAACGATGGGCACTCCCTCCTTGTGAAAAACACTGTCATGCCTCTTTAACAATCTGAGTAATTGCTCCCTCTGGTTACTGTCTAGCTTCTCTGAAACCTTATACGAACCCCCCACGGTTGTTGTCTTATCTGCCATGAGTGGCTCATATTTATCCCTCGACAAGTCTAAACTAGGCCCAGTGCCAGACAACTCACTTAACCCCTGCTTGGATGGCAGAGATATGAAATCACGAGGGTTCCTCACTCTAAATACACCAAGAATGTTTCCTTTCTTTACAATATAATCCCTGTCGAAAACGTTTGCCAAAACAATCGGAACCATATTGCTTTCATTAGGTTTCACTAAGCATATTTTGGCTATAAAAGGGACAGTTCTGCTTCGCTTCAGATTTTCAATCAATCCCACCTTATCTTTGAGCTGCTCGGCAGCCGATATTCTAACCGAAAAAATATTTTCTGCTCTAGGTTTGAGCACGATATCCTTCTCTGCCCTGATTACAAACAGGCCTTTATTTAGATCGCCGAAACGAATGTTAGCCTCAAATCTGTCCAAAAAGTCTACACCTATAATCATGGCTCTTTTCAGACCATGTACGATGTGTATCCATTGTACGTAGGGCTTGCCATTAATGAATAAAACAGCCCTAATAGCCTTTCTAACAATTTTAAAATTTCCATTGGCCATGAATAACTTCAGGTAAGTATCAGATATCAAGAATTTCGGATTATCTTTAAGAATAGCCCTAGCAAACTCCGTACCCACACAAGTGACACTGGCCCCAGTGTCAATCAATGTAGGAACAATATATTTACCAATTTTAACATCAACCTGACCATTACTGAGTTTTACTGCTTGGAAGCTCTTCTTTCCAAGTTTGGTACCTGATCTTAGTTCCAACATGGTGTACATAATATCAGATTTACTGGGGGCAGAATAAGGATAATCCTGACTTACGTTTCGGTTGGTGGGTCGATTTCCTATTGCAGCTGCTCCGAGGTGCTCACAGGTTGTCCTGTACTGGTCAGGAACACTTCCTGACCTCCTTCTGAGTTTTTTGGCACAGAATCTGATTCTTCCCCTTCTACTGGGGCAAATAACACATCCTCAGAGGTGGCAATTTCGTTTATTTGACGAGAATACATCCCGTTGGTCACTTGACCTTGTCTTTGATACACCTGTTGCTGTGGTGGGTATCCTTGAGGGGTGTTGAATTGGGGTTGATACTGCTGGCCCTGGTACCCATACCCCTGCTGTTGTTGTGGATATCCTTGCGGGAAATATCCTGGATACCCTTGGAAGTAATTTCCCTTACTACCACCATCAAAGCTTTTTGGACGCTGGCCGAAGTCCCTACTTCTCGACCTGGGCCTCTCTTGCTGTTGCTGATGGTTTGTGTTATTGCTACCCCACTGAGGGTTACCATTTGCCTTGTTCTGCTGGGGGAAGTTCCCTCTCCCAGGTGATCGGAAACCCTGGCTCCTCTGACTTCCAGGGAAATTCCTATTTCCTTGATATTGAGGCTGTTGATAACCTCGAGCTGCTCCCTGGTACTGGTTGAACTGCTTCTGTTGACCATTAAAGCCCTGATCGAAATTATCCTTCCTGCTCTGCCTATTGCCCATATAGGCCACTTCTAATTCCTTAGGCTTAGCATTTTCGTCAGGCTTTTTACCCGCAGACAAAATAGCCTCATACTTAATCGCAGCATCAGCAACCTCATCGGTTGTTTCTGGGTTGTCTGCAGCAACACAAATCCTGACTTCCTCCCTTAGTTTGCCTACCAGGATATTTGCTCTGTCCTTTTCAGACAGGGAGGAACGAGACAGAAGGTCCGACATGTTTTTACAGAACTCTTTAGTGTCGGTACTCCCCTGCGATTGGAATGAGAAGTCCTTCATTCTCTCGTCCAGACTGAGCGAAGAGAACCTTTTTAGAAAATCACCTTTTAAGGTCTCGAATGGGACTTGGGTACCATATTTTTTCGTGTAATTATTGTAGAAGGTTAAGGCTGAATCTTCTACATAAGGCTTAAGCCCCACTACCCACATATCGGCCGGTAGCCCACTTCTGTCAGCAAATTCTGCGAATTCATTTAGAAACCACTCTGCAGAATAGAGTAAAGTAGGTTCCTTGAAGACCTTGGGTGCTTTTAAAAATTTCTTTACAATAAAGTCGCTATTTCTTGGTCTCTGCACCTCCTGAGGCTTCTTATCTATTATTTTGGACATGAGGTCCAAGGTGTCCAATCGCATTTGCTGCATCTCTCTAACTAGGGTAGCCACTAGGGTATTGTCCTGTTGGGGTTGAGGAATATAGGGGGAATGCTGTGTGAAATATCCCTGATTGTAATGTGGACCCACAGGAGTAGGCGCAGCCGAGCGTTGAGAATAATGCAAGGCATTCTGCTGGCCAAATTGTTGTGTAAACTGTGGAATCTCAGTCTTTCTTTCCAAAGTTCTATTTAATTGTTCAGGGGAGGATTGGCCCTGGTTACAGTCCCCTAATCCTTTGTTTGACATTGCTTGGTATTGTGACCCGTACATACTTGGGGGGTCTATCACTGATATGGGCCTGGAAATCGCCCTGGAGGAAGATCTCCTTGGTATCGTGGGAGGAGGCACGCGAGCAGCTCTTTCCGCCGGCCCAGCGCTCCAGGAATGACGCACCGCCTCGTCTCTGAGTGGCGTGGACGCCGCTCTCGTTGACCCACTGAATAAAGACCTCTTAGCTTCAAAGGCTTCTTGAGATATCCCTGCAAAATCGGTAATCCTTTTTGCATAAAGATTTCCACATTCCCTGTCGATAGAAGCCCTTGTCTTGCCCTTTGCAGTAGGGGTATAAAAACTATCGATGTCCAAATCACTATTGTCTGGGCTCAAAATATGATCCACAAAATCCTCTAAAGGAGGTGGGGGAGGTGGAAACGAAGGTTCCTCCTCACACAGCATAGAATCCCATTTTGGTACCTCTGCCACATTTCTCACAAAATTGGTGTGATCTTTATCCCCCAATTTGTCAAATAAATCCAACAGTGGTGGCTTTTCCAAAGGTGAATTGGGAGAAAGAGGAAGAGCAAGTTCACTGGAATTTTCCAACTGTCCAAAAAGATCGTCCGAATTGTCAGAGCAGTCCTCTACTGTTACCTTTCCATGCAGTTGAGTCTGTCTGTCCACTTTACTAACACTTTCCATATGTAAAGAAATGTCCATCCACGAATTTTTTTTCTAGAAAAACGATTTCCTAAAATAAAGTCCAAGATAGGCCGGAGTTCTATCACCAATATTATAAATCGAAGAGGGGAGTAGCTGGTAGATAGAATATCGTGATGATGGATCTAAAGGTTAATGAGTCTGTAGGTGAGTAGCTCATAGGGAGCAGATCTTAAGACAAGTACACAACACCAGATTCCAAATAAGACTAACTTGTTTATTACCCAAAGGGTCCCTCTCCCCCACTCTGCTACAAGCAGGAGTGGCAGGAGGGGGCGTGGCACTATCTCCGATAGGCTCACTACCAAGCATGACTCATGGAGGCGGGGCTCATGCCATACGAAAGTATAGCATCGGGAAGTAAACCTATACGATTACGAAATATCATTATTAAATATCGGCTAATATTATATGGGGCGCCGATTGTAACATCCACTCATTTGTTTTAAAAAGATACATTCTGTACACAAAATTATATTCTTTAGACAAAATACATCAATTCTTGGTACAAAAGTTATTCTGTACATACAACTTATCAATTCTGTGTACAGAAGTCATTCTGTATATAAAACTCTGCAATTCTGTGTACAGAATTTCATTCTGTATATAAAACTCTGCAATTCTGTGTACAGAAGTCATTCTGTACATGAGACATATCAATTCTGTGTACAGAAGTCATTCTGTACATGAGACATATCAATTCTGTGTACAGAAGTCATTCTGTACATGAGACATATCAATTCTGTGTACAGAAGTCATTCTGTACATGAGACACATCAATTCTGTGTACAGAAGTCATTCTGTACATGAGACATCAATTATGTGTACAGAAGTCATTCTGTACATGAGACATATCAATTCTGTGTACAGAAGTCATTCTGTACATGAGACATCAATTCTGTGTACAGAATTCATTCTGTACATAAAACTCATTGATTCTGTGTACAGAAGTCTTTCTTACATAAAACTCATCAATTCTGTGTACAAAAGCCATTCTGTACATAAAACTCATCAATTCTGTGTACAAAACTCATTCTGTACATAAAACTCTGTGTACAGAATTCATTCTGTATATAAAACTCATTGATTCTGTGTACAGAAGTCATTCTGTACATAAAACTCATGTCTACAGAAGTAGATGCACACTGGAACTCCAGTAGCTTTTCTGACAGGGTACCTGTATACAGAATGAATGTTTCTCCCTATGCTAATACATTCTGTAGGTGGGTTCCCTGTCACCCTCAATGTATTGGTCTATGGGTACTTGGTACCGGATAACCGGGTAACTATCTTGATTGGCCAAGACAGGAGCTCCTGATTGTTGGTCTATGATTGTGCGCCACTTTTGGATTTGCAACACATGTTTGGATTTGGAAGATGGCTTTACCAAAGCTAAGTTAAGTTATTTTTTTAAAAAGTATAAACTATTACAAATTATTCAGTTTTTTTTCGACTTACTTTTTTTTTCGACCAATTTTTTTTTTCAGCCAATTTTCTTTTTACGACCAATTTTTTCACGACGATTCTTTTTGGACCATTTTTTAAACGACCAACATTTTTCAACCAATTTTTTTTTACCAACTTTATGACCTTTTTTACGACCAACTGTTTTCAACAACTTTTTCCGACAAACTTTTTTCTCGACCAATTTTTTTTACAACCAATTTTTTTTTACCAACTTTTTTTTACCAACTTTTTTACGACCAACTTTTTTTCGACCATTTTTTTAACGACCAACATTTTACGACCAATTTTTCGACCACTGTGTTTTTACCAACTTGTTCGAAAACAGTTGGTCGGGGAAAAAATTTGGTCGGGAAATAAATTGGTCGTAAAAAAAATTGGTCGAGAAAAAAAAATTGGTCGAAAAAAAGTTTGTTGGAAAAAGTTGTGTCGAAAACAGTTGGTCGTAAAAAAGGTCATAAAGTTGGTAAAAAAAAAAGTGGTCGAAAAATAGGTCGAAAAATGTTGGTCATTAAAAAAATGGACAAAAAAAATTTGGTCGTAAAAATTGGTCGTGAAAAAAAAATGGGTCGAAAAAAAAATTGGTCGTAAAAAAAATTGGTCGAGAAAAAAAAATTGGTCGAAAAAAAGTTTGTTGGAAAAAGTTGTGTCGAAAACAGTTGGTCGTAAAAAAGGTCATAAAGTTGGTAAAAAAAAAAGTGGTCGAAAAATAGGTCGAAAAATGTTGGTCATTAAAAAAATGGACAAAAAAAATTGGTCGAAAAAAAGTTTGTCGGAAAAAGTTGTCGAAAACAGTTGGTCGTAAAAAAGGTCATAAAGTTGGTAAAAAAAAAAGTGGTCGAAAAATAGGTCGAAAAATGTTGGTCATTAAAAAAATGGACAAAAAAAATTTGGTCGTAAAAATTGGTCGTGAAAAAAAAATGGGTCGAAAAAAAAATTGGTCGTAAAAAAAATTGGTCGAGAAAAAAAAATGGGTCGAAAAAGTTTGTCGGAAAAAGTTGTCGAAAACAGTTGGTCGTAAAAAAGGTCATAAAGTTGGTAAAAAAAAATTGGTTGAAAAATGTTGGTCGTTTAAAAAATGGTCAAAAAAAATCGTTGTGAAAAAATTGGTCGTAAAAAGAAAATTGGCCGAAAAAAAAAATTGGTCGGAAAAAAAAGTCGAAAAAAAACTGAATAATTTGTAATAGTTTGTACTTTTTAAAAAAATAACTTAACTTAGCTTTGGTAAAGCCAACTTCCAAATCCAAACATGTGTTGCAAATCCAAAAGTGGCGCACAATCATAGACCAACAATCAGGAGCTCCTGTCTTGGCCAATCAAGATAGTTACCCGGTTACCCGGTTATCCGGTACCAAGTACCCATAGACCAATACATTGAGGGTGACAGGGAACCCACCTACAGAATGTATTAGCATAGGGAGAAACATTCATTCTGTATACAGGTACCCTGTCAGAATAGCTATTGGAGTTCCAGTGTGCATCTACTTCTGTAGACATGAGTTTTATGTACAGAATGACTTCTGTACACAGAATCAATGAGTTTTATATACAGAATGAATTCTGTACACAGAATTGATGAGTTTTATGTACAGAATGGCTTTTGTACACAGAATTGATGAGTTTTATGTACAGAAAGACTTCTGTACACAGAATCAATGAGATTTATGTACAGAATGACTTCTGTACACAGAATTGATGTCTCATGTACAGAATGACTTCTGTACACAAAATTGATATGTCTCATGTACAGAATGACATTTACCCGTCTGTCTCATGTACAGAATGACTTCTGTACACAGAATTGATGTGTCTCATGTACAGAATGACTTCTGTACACAGAATTGCAGAGTTTTATATACAGAATGACTTCTGTACACAGAATTGATAAGTTGTATGTACAGAAAAACTTTTGTACCAAGAATTGATGTATTTTGTCTAAAGAATATATTTTGTGAACAGAATCGACTGTTCTACCACACCATTCAGTTTCAGTTGAAACAAAATTGATGTTAATGAACAAAATAGATATTTAATTAATTGAGCTTTAAAATGTTTGTCTTTTGTGACAGAATGTAACTTTTTCAAACAAAATAGTGGATGTTACAATCGGCGCCCCATAATATTAAGCTGGAGCTGAAACACAGATGTGCAACAATGGCCACTCAGACATTGGAAAGAACATAGGCAAGAATCGCAACACTGGTGCCGTGAGTGTGAAGGAAAAATACTCTTGTATTCATTCCTAGAACACTGGATTGTCTGCTGGACATTTAAGTATCAAGGACATATAAACAGTCTGCTTTTCTCACTATCCGGACCCATCTGGACCTCCAAGATCCGGAGGATCTCATTGAATTGAATTGAATTGAGTAATCTTTTATTTGTCAAAGATATAGTAACAATTACACGAAAAAAAACTGACAAATTGGTCGACAGACTTCTGGGATAGTCCCAGTTCTTCCAGTCGTTCCCATGTTGTTTTTGAAGAAAACTAAGAGTAAACTAAGAGACTAGTTGCGTTTATAACATCAGTACTAGGTATGAATATGGTTAAGAGTCCACATTAATTAAATACATAATCACGTGTTAACAAGTAGTCGTAATCGTTAATCGTATAGTACAATACAATTAATTACATAGTATGGCAATATTAGGGCAGAAATGATACTCAGTAATAATAAAATACAGTAGAACATCATATAATCAGGGTAAATCGGTAAAAATTTCCCATTCACTTAGTACAAAGTGATTTTGGAATATCTTTCTACATCAGTAATCGTTTCCGATTGATAATCTTTGGTTTTACCTAGTACAGGGCAATATTATTTTTGATCAATCTCATATGAGAGAGCTGGTTACAATTACATCATTAAGATTTAAGTGAATACAAGTTTAAGTTTCTATTAAACAGCCTGTAGGATATACTTCCATTTAAAAGCATTGGATTTTGCTAGATATAGTATAACAAAATCAGCAAGTACAATTGCAATATAATATAATGATAATACAAATATGTATGATGGGTGTCGGAGGGAAGCCCCCACTCTTGGGCCCACGAGTTAATTTTTATACAATAATTCTACTTGTTTTCTGAAATGTTTCTTTGAATCAATAGATTGGATTTCTGTTTGTAATGAATTCCAAGCTGTTTTTGCTCTATATGAGAAGCTATTTTGATACAGGGTGGATTTTGGATGTTTTATTATTAAATTTTTTCTTTTCTTAGAATGACTTCTTGTTGGTAGAGTTCGAAGGTCTAGATTTGAGTTAGTTTGTGCTAGGTAATAGGCACTTTCAAGAGTGTGGACTCTTCTCCTTGTTTCATTCGATAATATGTTCAATTCACTCATTTCTTGAACCACATTGACTCTTTTATTCAGGTTGAGAACCGATCTAACAGCTGAATTTAGAAGAGAGTCTAGTCGCTTTAGAAGCTGTTTATTTGTTGATGAATAAAATATATCTCCCTGATCTATATTGGGGATAACTAACATTTTTATTATATCCAGCTTTACTTTCCTAGGTAGCATGTACCTGGCATTTGATAACAATTTTACCTTCCATTTTAGCTTCTCAATAAGCTTTTTCGTATGCGATTTAAATGATAATTGATCATCAATGGTGAGGCCAAGATATGTATACTCTCCTATCTGAGACAAGGTTTCTGACCCCAGGGTTAAAGTGTGATTTTGAATGTTTGGTGTAGTTTTTTCTTTCTTTTTAAAGATGATATATTGGGTCTTTGCAACGTTCATAGAAATTTTGTTTATTTTACACCAAGTGTCTATGGAGTTCAGATCTTCTTGTAAGTTTTGGAATATATTTGTTTCATTCTTGCTGCTATAAAAAAGGACTGTATTGTCTGCATAATGCTGTATTGTTGAATTTTGAACAACTTGGTGTAAATCATTGATATATATTGAGAAGAGAATCGGGCCTAAAATTGTTCCTTGGGGTACGCCAAATGTGAGGGTGCCCTGGGGTGATATGAAACCATTGGCTCGTACAGATTGCTGTCTATTTGATAAGTAATTTTCAAACCATTTATTTTCATTTTCTGTTATTCCCATATTTTCTAATTTTTGTGATAATTTTGTATGGTGCACCGTGTCAAAAGCTTTTTTGAAATCGAGAAATACTGCTGTTGTGGTGTTGTTTTCGTTTATATTATTGTAAATTGTTTCCATGAGGTCAATGTGTGCTTGGCTTACTGAATGATTTTGCCTAAATCCGTATTGTTTTGCATGGTACAAATTGTTTTCTTCAAGGTGTGCTGATAGTTGATTTTGGATAATTTTTTCTAATATTTTCGCAGGCATATTTATGCCTGAGATTGGTCTATAGTTGTTGGTATTATTTTTGGGTCCTTTTTTATGTAGAGGGGTGACTGTTGATTTTTTAAATGCATCTGGCATTACTCCCTCTGTCATAGATAAATTCATAATATGGCATAGTTGTGCGACTAGTGCCCTCAAGCATACTTGATTTGATTCTACATTCTTTCCATCAGAATCTATCAGACTTATTTTGTTGTTGACTTTTCTTTTTTCTGGGCAGACGACACTATTTATTGTTTTCCATAGAGTTCTAGGGTTATTTCTATTCAAGTTTATTTCTTGCTTAAGTAAGGTTGCTTTTTTATTCCTGGTCATTGTATTGACCTTGTTTCTTAGCTGTTTAGCTTCTATCAGTAAATCCTTATTTGATAATTTTTTTGCTTTTCTGAATTTCTGATCTCTTTCGTTTATAAGAGTAGTAATCTCAGGAGTGATCCAGTCTGGTTTTCTTCGAACTCTATGGAAGTTTTGAACTGGACACATTCTATTTAGGAAGTGTGTTATCTCTCCCAATAACATTTCCCAACATATATTTGGGTCCTGACATTGGTAGAATGTATTCCAGTCTAGATTTATCAAGATCTCATTTAGTATTTTTTGATCGAGATTTTTGGTATTCCTTGCTTTGAATGAATTTATTTTATAGTTATTTCTACTTTTTTTCAGTGTTAAAAATGTTGGAAAGTGGTCTGAAGCACTATTTTCAATAATCCCTGAAGACATGACAATTTTTGAATTTGTATATATGTGATCTAGTAGTGAATTAGATGATAGAGTGGTTCTAGTTGGTACATCAATGTATTGTGTTAAGCTATATTTATCAAATATAGCATGTAGGTCTTGTACTCTATTTACATTCTTCTGTGTATTCAATAAATCAATGTTGAGGTCCCCTGTGACAATAATGTCATGAGAGCTGTTTAGTTTTGACAGTAAATCATCTAATTGTTTTAAACATGTATTCACCTGGCCTACCGGAGGTCTGTAGGCGTTTACCACGATATAGGACTTTGTATTATCCTTCTTTACTATTACAACTTGTGTTTCTAGATCTGAATTCATTGTTGTTAAAAAATCGTAAGTGTCTGAATCGACCTCATGATCTTTATGTACATAAATACAGAGGCCTCCACCTCTCTTCTTACCTGGTCGATCTTGTCGGACCAATTCATAATTTTCCACCTGGTACATGTTCACACTGGTTTTTTCCTGCAGCCAGGTTTCTGTGAGACAGATAATGTTTAACTTATTCATAGATGTTTCAATACAGTGTTGTAAATTGTTAAAATTCTTTGGCAAGCTACGGATATTCCAACTAACAAGGTTAAAGCCTTTGATAGTTGCTAGATCCGAGAAATCTTTAAGAATCTTTCCTGACACGATAATTGCTATTATGATGAGTGCTACGGTAATGACTGACAAGTGGCTACAAATTAGATTAAGTTCACAATATTGGTTATATCAATTCGTAATAATAATAGTAGTGGTAATATAGTCATTGTAGATAGAGTTGAGCATGGTTAAATTGTTCCTATTTCAGTTCATGGTCTTCGTTCGATCGGCATTCTCGTGATATGCGATGAGCGATATTAGGGGAGATTTCAGTTATTGAGTTAATTTTTCCAAAGTTTTTGAGTAATTACAAAGTTTAACTATACTCGATCAAGCAGCCTCTTCTTCTTTTGGTGTGAGTTCTTTCTTAATATCCTTAATCATTTTTCCTTGCATATTTTGTCCTTGGAATCGTCTCGAAGATATTTTGTTGGGTTCGGTCAGTAGGTTTGGGAAGCGGAAGCCAGCTCCCCACTTCCTGCTGAGGGTTACCTTGTAGAAATGTTCGTATGTTTCGGTGATAAGTTTTGTTTTAAGATTTAAATTTTGGTCAAATTTAGCGAAAATTAAATCGTGTAGCAATTGTTCTTCGTTTTGTTTAAATTTCCGATCTGGTTCTATTTCAGTGCAGATGTGTTTGGCTTTGTATGGTGATGCCGTTCGTAGGATTTGCTCTGCCTTTCCGGTCTCTCCCGCGCTATGTGCTTTTAGGCACTGGTATGCCTGTTCAACCAATTGATAATCGACTTCGTCATATTTAAATGGAGATCGATAAAAATTTGACATGTACGAGTGTTCACCATAATATCCTAGTCCTTTTCCCTCGTCGATTTCAATTTTTGATGCACAGTCGGGGGTGCATTTGTCTGGGAGTCTGAACAAGTCAGCGATGGTATAACATTTATCGTCTAGGATGATGTGATTGTAGTAAATTTTTGCTTGATGGTCATTCATCTTCAAGAGTGCCAGACAATTTTGTAATATGGTTTTTTCGTGAGGAAAAATTTGTAGACCTGTGAGGTTAATCCATATGTAGTAATATCTGTCTTCCTGGTTTGATAGCCACTTTAGGCTGTCACTGAGATTTTTTCTGTCTTCTTGATTTTTTACTTTGATAAGTATTTTCCTGATTTTACTTTCACTTTTTAGGCCCATACGATATACCTCTCCTAGATCTTCATCGTTAAATTCTGGTTTGATAAGTTTAAATATAGTTAGTATTTCTTGCCTGATATTTTCGTCATCTGCTTCTTCGAAGTCCTCCAGAATGATTACATTATTATTATATTCTGGTCTTTTTTTCTTGTCTTCTTGCCTCTCTTCGTGCCTGTAATCTGTGTGTTTCCTCCATTGGGTATTTTGCTTCATGGGGTATTTTGAGGCAGGCCTAGATAGGTTTGTTGGTTTATTTTCCCATGGATTTTGTGTTTTTTTGTCCCATTCAGGTGGTTGTAGCTTGTCGATTTTCTGTTGAAGCTCTACTTGCAGTTGTTGTAGAGATTTCATGGAGGTAGATATTTCTTCTTGTTTCATTTCTAGATCATCTCTTGATTTTCCTAGATAGCTTCTAATGTTTTTATTGATATCTGGTTTCAGAGCTTGTAGAAAGTCATTCTGATCTCTCCTTATATCGGATATTTTTGTTCCTAATGACTTTATCTCTGTGTCGACTTTGGTTTTATGTGAGGTAATCTCAGATCTCATATCAATGTTGTCGGCTAATACAGTAGACATGTTTCCTTCCATCGTTCTTATATGTGAATCCATGGTGGATGCCAGGTTCTCTATATAATCATTTTGCTTTTTCAGCTGATCATTCTGAATTTTTAGTTGGTCTTGAAACAGTGCTGCCAGTGAATTTGGGGGTATTGTTGGTACATAAATCCCTGATTAAATGAAGGTAGGTTCGTTTGGCGAGGATAATGATGTTGGTGGACCCCTGCCGCATTCGTGAACGGCTGCATGGCATGTGTGTCCTGTACTTGTTGGACTTGTTGAGGTATGTCCAGTTGGTAATTTGGAGCATGATTTGTGGACATCGTTGGTTGATTAGCTGCATTGATGTGGTGATTTTGGGACAGCTGTAGGTTACTTTGATCTGATACATGCTGGTTTGAGGATACCACTTGTTGGTGTGGTGGTAACCTGCATTGTTGCTGTTGTTGATGCATGTTATCGATGCTACCGTGTGATGAGCGATATTAGAGGCGTTGGAAGAGTTTCGTCGACTCAGAGACCGGTGATACGATGCCCGTGTTGACGGCCTGTGTGGAGGGAAGGCCCGTCGGAATTGATGAACGACCTGGCGCTGGACGTACGATAATCCATTTACTCAAGCTGAGTTAGTTTTGTTATTTAGTCTTTATTCTTCCACTTTAAACGTTTATAGGTACTGCCTAGGTGGCTAATAGTTCATTTGGTCTAATTTCAATGTTATTTTCCCGATGCGTCCTGATTCATGGGATAATCCAAAGGTTGGGCGATAATCTGTGATAATCCTACTGCGGTAATTCAAAATGGCGCCAAAGCCATCGTGTTCAAATGCGTAAATCCATCCTTGTTCGTGTAGTGGTCTATACTGGTTTAAAGTTCATTTTCAGTAGACCTAGTTGGTCTGTGTATATTCACAGATGTTCCTGCGATAATCCTACTAATCCACGACTCTTTGAAACTATTTTTGTCAGCATTACCGTGCTGGTGTAATTTAACCGTACCTCTTCATGTCAAACATGGATCTTTGTCTCCATTTTTCTTTGGAAGTAACCGGAGCTGGAGATATTGTTTGGAAATATATTCCAGAATCATGGAAAATTTAAACTTGGGTTTATTTTTATTTTTGGGCAGAGTAACAACTTATGTTAACTTCTTAGACTCCTGGATGGTGTGTACACCGCTTTTACCTTGTTGAGGGGATATTTATGATTTTCTCCTCCTGAAGGGACCAAGCACGGTTGGACTGCTTTTTGTTTTTGTTTTTTTACCTTGGATATTTTTTATTTCTTTTCCTTCTCAGGATAAAAGGATTTGAAGTCTCAGGAAAGATTGAACATGGCTACTGATTTGACGAAGGAGTTGGTTGCTGGCATAGAACTCAAGGACGTGGATCCTAAGATCAGAGATTACATCTTGCAATCTGCTAAGGACAAGGAGGATATAGAGTCAAAGGGTACCCAGACGCTTCGGCCCAACACTGCGTCAGCCCAGGCACTTGAGCCTCGTCGGCCCAATATCATGCATCGGCTCAAGGGGTAGACCGTGTCGGCCCACTAGGTAAACCGCGTCGATCGGCCCAGAAACAATGGCCAATAAATGCGAAATTGTAAGATGTAATTGGAATGTTTAGGCTACTTATGTATTTGTTAAATTTAGAAGTTTTTCTAGTTGGTGTTTACCGTTTTCATACTTGTAAACACCGATTTTGATGATTCCATAAAGTTCATTATCCAGCAGCCCTGTCCGATCCCCGTCAAGATAAATGATATTAAATGAAGAAGACATAACTTCTCAATGGACATAATTATCATATATATTCACCTCAACAAACAATATTTCCATTAGATAATAGTTGGACAAGGATCGTACGAAAAATTATGGAAATTATGAAAAGACTTCAAAAATATTTCCACATATAAGTATAAATGATAAATTATAAGAATCTAAAAAAATTATTTGGGCAGAGCCGGCCTTGGGGGTGGGCCGAGGCGGTTTGGGAGGTGGGCCGACGTGGTTTGGGAGGTGGGCCGACGGGGCTTGGGCCGACGCGGTGTTGGGCCGAAGCGTCTATGAGCCGAGTCGAAGTTGGCTGCGTCTGTAGACAAATATGACGATGTAGTCAGGGACCGTCATACTGCCTTGTCTAATTCGGATCTACTTCATGATGATCTTAATCGTCAACAACAGGCTTTGGACAAAGCTATGAAAGATACAGATTTGCTGCACCATGATATTTTCTCGAAGGAAAATGCCTTGAAGAAAATTAATAAGGATCTGCAATTTGCTAAAGCTAATGTCGATGACGCAGCATTATATTCAAGAGGAATTCTAAAGACGGTTGTGTGTGCCCCTATCAGAAATTAACCTGGCTGCGCCACATGGAGGAGGAGCACTTACCAAAGAAGTGGCAGTATACCTGCGGAATCAAAACCCCTAGGGACGGGCACTGCTGCCAAAATAAGCAGCCCCGGAGTGTCAGCCTCATAAGACATTGGATGTGGGTACATAATCTCAGTCAGAACCAAGGGGCTACCAGGTGTATCAACAATGCCGAACGTCAATGTAATCTCGTTGACAATCCTGCTTACTCTGCTTCTGACTCTCTGAGTGTGGAAACTAAGAAGAGAACTGCCCCCTGTACCTTAACAGCAACAGAGGCCAAAAAGCAAGAGCAAGTCAGCAAGCAAGGTGTCAGTGATAAGATACCACCAGTGCATTGTTCGGACTCTGCCGTTTGTTCATTGAACTTGCATGATATTGACGTAGACCTGGCTAAACTGGACACACAAGAGTCTGAGGCTGTGAAATTACTATCCTCAGCGCAAAAGTCACTTGTGGAGGCGCACAGTTCTTTTGCCATGGCCTTGAAGAGCCTCCATAAAGATTATGATGACATTGGTCATTTCAGTGAAGAAAAAGCACAGTGGGAGCAGAACAAAAGAAATGGAAACGTCCTCTAGTATTTATATTATTTGCAGCAGTTGTTGAACTGATTTGAATATTGTATGTTTGTTTTCCCACTATTCTTATAAATATTTTGATACGTATTGGGTTGGATTATATTGCCAGTTGTGTTGTATATATATTTGCTATATGAATGAACCTAGTATATGCTCCTTGGAATGTATGTAAGTGATGACGCCCGGGTGGAAGCTTTTTAATTTCTTTTCATTCTTATTTTCATTATTTTTGTACTGCTCATATAACTTTTCTAGATCAATTGTATAATTCGTAGATATTTCCAATAACAGTTGGGACTGAGAACAATGTTAAATTGCATAATGCTTTCAGCTGAATAAATAAGACAAGAAACAACATATTTTCCCTGTCACGATTTGTCCATTTTCTTTTGAACCACTGGAATTAGAGTTTGTCCTAAACATTTCATACATCTATCATACGATATATTAGGGTACAAGAACCTTGTTCTGTGTCAGCGTGTGCTTCGAACCTACTCTAAATCTCTTATTCTCCCTTTTGTAGTCTGGTCGCTACACTCTGTCCAGCCTCTGAAGAGCTGGGACTTCAAAGAGACTTCAAGGAGGGACACATACCCCAGTACGCGGGTGCCGCGCTCTACAGAGGCTGGACAGAGTGTACATTAACCTCACACTAGTACGTATCAACTGGTTGCGGAGTATAGGGCCTGCCTAGGGAGGATGAAATATCTAAGCTTTTGCATGTTCTATGAAGTCGATTTGGTCTGTGTGGATCTTTTTCCATGGTTTTATTTCGTCGTTGTCAACTGGCTTGATCTTATGGCTACTTAGACCATTGTACATTAAGTTCTGAGATGATATAATGCTGTCTGAATGTGTGAATGTCTATTCCTTCATGGAATAATGTTTGTCTATAGATAAAAGCTTTACATTGTAGTATTACCCAGTTAGTTATTTGTGCGTTGGTATTTTTCTGATTTATTCTGAACATTATATCTTGAGACACAACCCTCTCTCCCTCTCTCTCTACCTGTCTCTCTCCTCTCTCTCCCCCGCTCTCCCTCTTTCTCCCTCTCTCTCCCTCTTTCTCCCTCTCTCTCTCCTCTCCCTCCCTATCCCTCTCTCCCCCTCTCTCTTTCCCTCTCTCTCTCCCTCTCTCTCTCCTCTCTCTCCCTCTCTCTCCCCTCTCTCTCCTCTCTCTCCCTCTCTCTCCCTCTCCTCTCCCTCCCTATCCCTCTCTCCCTCTCTCTCCCTCTCTCTCCCTCTCTCTCTCCTCTCTCCCCAACTCGTCCGCTCTCTCTTTCTCTCCCTCTCTCCCTCCCTATCTCCCCCTCCCTCTCTCCTCTCTCACTCCTCTCTCTCTCCTCTCCCTCCCTATCTCCCCCTCTCTCTCTCCTCTCTCTCTCCTCTCTCTCTCTCCTCTCTATCGATCGCTTTATCCCTCTCTCTTCCTTGTTCTCAACATCTTTTATGAATCAGCTTGTTGGTACTTAATATTAATGTATCAAGCTCATTATAGGAGTATGGTCCCTCAAGTATCTAGGATTTTCCCTACATTGTATTACTTTATTCATGTAGGAAAGATATCAGCCTTGTAACTGTGATTGAAATGTGATTCTAGGAAAATATAGGGGTGGCACATAATCATCAATGAATTAATTTATTCATCATTAATGAATCTTATAATATTGTAATGAATTCAATAATTATTTTACATAACATTATATGAAAATTTAATAAAGATTCCAAATTTACAATTTTGCATTTGAGGACAATGAGATGACTTTATAAGTTTACAAAACCTTCTGAATTTGTTACACAATATTTTGTTCCCCCACCATTTTTAGAGACGTTTGTGTGCGGCGCCTGTGTAAGCTATATATATATATATGTCCTTGAGGATGCAGGGCAGGTACAGTTGATTCACAACAGGGAGAAATGTGCTTCTAGTGGATAAGGCCTATTGCATGAAGTGAGAGGAAATTCAGTAATGCTAAATGAGCCACTTTAACCAGTTTCTATTGACCACTCAGGGAACCAGGCAAGTGCTTTGTCCTTGGACCACAACCAGTGATATGTTTCAGTATGTTTGTGAAATTTTATTTCCTTTTATCATGGAGTTACAATCAAAATTGAAGTAAAAATGAAGTAAATAGCTTCTGTGCAAACACCCAGTCTTCAAGGTAGCCCCACATTTGTCTCTGATTACTTTATCATATAACTGCCAACAGATCTTGACAAAACGGTATTGACAAGCAATTAACATATAACACATCTCAATTAGTTTCGAGTTAGTCCTCTATAAACGTATACATGTGTAGGAAAATATAAATATACCCTATTCCTGGAATAAACTCCCAACAATGGCCCATAATACAATTGATCCAAAATTATTTACAATAAGTGCCAAAATCACGTATATTTGGAACGATGACAATTTTATATTCAATTCAATTCAAGTATTCTTTATTGCTGATATTTTTACAATAAGGTGGTCCAATAATCTAAATAAACATGCGTCTAAATAGGTCTTCCATTGGATGCCTGAATCTTGTTTTTGAGCTTTCGGTTCGTTACTCTATTACTACTACGGTATTTCTAAGACTACTACAATGTTTTGTAATGAAATGATGGGATGTGTACAATGATTTGTGGGGTATGAACAAGCGACGGATACATATATATATATATAAGGTTCAGGGTCGCGTCTTTACAGTGGCTATACAGTGGTTACATGTGTGGGAGATATAGCCAGTCCCGATAAGTGTTGTAATATTAACATAGACATGGAACTGATCAACTCAGATACTAGTGTTAATGTGGATATAAATCAATTCAGTTTAGACAGAGTATTTATGGGAAAGAGTACAGCTTAGGTAGTTTGGTGTCTGAGGCAGGGTTGGGCACTAAAACAAGTTATATACATCAAGTGATTTAAAAACTGTTGAAATGATTATATTAACCATAGTGCAATATTGTTAAAAACAATTTTGTAGTGGAACTTTGACAGTCGTTGAATGAGAAGTCATGTACCCTATACGAGGAACTACTGTTGATATGCTATTGATGGGCTGGAAATCTCCCTTATGCTGGAGAGTCCCCTCTGATGGCAGTTTCTGCAATAAACGTATTCAAATCAAATCAAAATAGACCTGTTCACAAGTTTGAGTTTACATAAAATTGATTAATCACATATTATCCTCAACCTATTAAAGAGAACCATACAGTCTCCCACTGCATTAAGTAATTATTGACATGTGTTTTTCTAGGTAAGGTTTGAAATCACTCATGGTGGGGCAAGTAGTTCCTTCTTTTGAAAGTTTATTCCATAATATTGGAAGTTGATAGTAAAATAACTTTCTGATCCTCTGATTCCAAGTCCTCTTACCTCTCGTAGAACACCCCATAGTCCAGCATATGTATTCTATGTTAATATTAACTGTGAATGTGTACATCCCACAGGTCTTCAGCCCCACAGCCACCACAGCAACCACCACAGCCACTGCGGCAGCCCCACAGCCACTGAAACCACAACAACAGCCACAACCATGGCCACTACCACAGCCGCCACCACAGCCCCATCCACAGCCCCATCCACAGCCCCATCCACAGCCGCCACCACAGCCCCATCCACAGCCCCATCCACAGCCCCATCCACAGTCCCATCCACAGCTGCCACCACAGCCCCATCCACAGCCCCATCCACAGCTGCCACCACAGCCCCATCCACAGCCCCATCCACAGCCCCATCCACAGCCCCATCCACAGCCCCATCCACAGCCGCCACCACAGCCCCATCCACAGCCCCATCCACAGCCGCCACCACAGCCCCATCCACAGCCGCCACCACAGCTGCCACCACAGCCCCATCCACAGCCCCATCCACAGCCCCATCCACAGCCGCCACCACAGCCCCATCCACAGCCCCATCCACAGCCCCATCCACAGCCCCATCCACAGCTGCCACCACAGCCCCATCTACAGCCCCATCCACAGCCCAATCCACAGCCGCCACCACAGCCCCATCCACAGCCCCATCCACAGCCGCCACCACAGCTGCCACCACAGCCCCATCCACAGCCCCATCTACAGCCCCATCCACAGCCCCATCCACCGCCCCATCCACAGCCCCACAACAGCAGCAGCTGCAGCCCCACAGCAGCCACTGCAGCCCCTGCAGCCCCACAGCCGCCGCTGCAGCAACAGCCACTGCCACTGCAGCCCCAGAGCTGCCACCAAAGCCACTGCACAGAAGAAGAGAACAGGACATAGGATATGTGAGTATTGAGATTAATGGCCTGAGACATATTGGCCAGAACAGAAACACCATAACAAGCACACACATGAAGCACATACACACCTATACACACCCACACACTCATTGAAAACTACTGCAAGACAATTTCCACAGGCAACTAGGGCGGGTATGACTACTTTTGCAACCTCTGTTGCAACCTTAATTTGGCAAAATTAACTGGGTGCTCATGTCCTTCTGTGGAATTTACAATTTTTTTTTGACTACTCTAACCAGACTTTCCATTTTTTTCCCAGTCTCTAGCTTTTCTGTTCTTTGAATGTTTGCGCCAAAGCGGTCATGTGACTATCACATGCAATAAATGCGTAGAAAGGGGGTGTGGCATTGAATCATTTATATGGGCATTTGTGCAGGAATACCTCCTGTGAAGGTGATTCCAACGTCATACTTAGACTCTTCATCAGGGAATGTCTATTTTTTTAAAAAACATAAATATTGGCTGATCGATGGCTGATCGTGTTTATTGCCATAGCCAATTAATAATAAATACAAAACCAAAGTAAAATAAAAGTTCTGATTTGGGTCATTTGAAATATTATTTAATTTTGTTTTCATTTGGGAACAATACATGATACATGATAATATTATGAAAAATGATTAAAACATCCAGCATATTTGTAAACCCTGACAAAATTCCCTTACAGGAAACTCACATCTCCAGTATATACCTCACACCTGATGACTCAGAGGAAGCACAGATAAGCAGCACCTACCTCACCCCCGACAACCTAGAAGATTTACACATAGATCTCACGTACCTGACCCCTGATGACTTATGGGATGAACAGGACCAGATGAACGTCACCTCACCTGGCCTGGAACTCCAAACTTCACCTTTCTTGCAGGCTGCATTGGCAGCCCGTGATGATGCCTATCAGTATATACGGGGCACCCAGAGGCCACTACCTGACCTGGAACTCCAAACGTCACCTTTCTTGCAGGCTGCATTGGTAGACCATGATGAGGCCTATCAGTATATACGGCACACCATGAGGGGGCCGCTACCTGACATTCCACATCTACACCGGGCTACAGACAGGCAGGAGCATGCTGCACAAGCTCCACCTGAAGGTAATGAAGGTACTACTGACCACGGAAGCTGCAAGGCTCCACACACCTGGGGCTGGGTCCTCATTGTTGTTGGACTCATGGTATTGGCAGCTGTAATAGCCAGCATAGTTGTCATCTTAATAGGCAAAGGTAAGAAACTATATCTTCACTAAAATATAAACACTAGAATATAAACATTGCCTTCACACCTTGGCCAGAACTACCATAGTAGAAGTAATAACTGCAGTAATACCTTCTTGTTTATAATTCAGGCTCTGTAGTCCATCAAAAAATAGTTTTTCAGATTGATTGATTGATATTGTTTATTACTAGAACAGTATAACAGTTACATAGTGAGAAATAGATATGTCTGGAGATAGGTGCTCGCATCTATGCTAGCCATAGATCTTCCAGAGAGTCCTCTTACATTAATTTATATTATACATACGTGTAGATATTTATAATCTAGATAAGAGAGATGAGATACACTTACATTTACTACATTAGGTCTGTGCAATATTTGGGGACAATAGTCTGACTGTGTGTCTTTGGCTCATACCTCCAATTATCCCTTTTCACCTGTTCATACATTATCAATACATGTGTTCTTTTCAGCAACCTCCCCAGTGACAGCCACCCGGCCTTCAACTCCTACACTTACAACCACCCAAACTAGAGGTGAGTGCCAGATACCCTCCTCTTCCATTTTAATTAACTTTCTCATTGCAGTACAAATGCAAGGGCACATAGGGGTGATCAGTTCTGAGTGTGCTGTTTTCCCACAAATCCTCAAGCTGTATTCTATATTGTTAATGTGGCCTGGTTCTGTGTTTTAGTAGGTTTCAGGCAGTAGTTGCCTTGCCTAAGAAGCTGTTTTGATATAGAGACGATGTATGGCGTTTAGTTTTATTGATATTTTCTGGATCAGATAGTAGGCACTTTTAAGGATATTTATTTCTCTTCTCAAACTATTTGGCAAAATTGTCAGTTGTATTAGCTCATTGTCAACGTTTTTTCTGTTATTCAGATTTGATCTTTTCATTAAATGTTATGAATTGGGCTTTTGCTACTTGGGGTCTTATTTTCAACTGCTAGGGAGAGATGGTCAGTGAGAGAGCTGATAGTCATAATAGTGGCTTGGACGGGTACAAAACTGGCTTGGTGGGGGTCAAGAAGATGGTTGGTGGGTAAGTCATTGTTTCAAGGGACACATCTTATCTAAGGTTGACATAATGGCTGAACAAATAAATTCCCATGAGAGATTAGGGTTGTTGATGTTGGAGAATTGTGACCATCTCTTATTTGTTGTTGGAAGAGGATCGTGTCATAATAGCGAATATTCAAGGTTAATATACGTTGTTCTCCTCATCTAGCCAAAATAGATTCAGATTACAAAAGTCTGTGTTGGATTGAAGTGATCGCGTCATGGGTATGCCAGGCAGGTAGACCCTCAGTGGAAGCCATTGCGTTGAGAGATTTTTAAAAAGGTGTATAATGGTGTATATTGTATATATCTCTGTGTCACACTGTGTGTGACTATATGTATGTATATCTATAGTTATCACAGACATAGACAACTAACTCAGGTATGTAAGACTTGTAAACTGTAACGAGAGTAAAGAAAGGATAGAAATTTTGTATTTAACAACAAGTGCAAAATGATTATTGGGAATGATTGTACCCATAACACCACCGAGATGAAACTATGTAAAAGTAGAGGCTATACTGTAGCCGATAAACAAAAAAGAGTATAAGGTGCTGATACATAATCATATTGCTATACTCATGTAAAAACTTGTATCATGTAGTTCCATGTTAGTGTTAGGGGGATCTAGTAGTCAGTAGTCAGTAGATATAACAATAAAAGTGAGAATAACTCTGGGTTTCTTGGAAGAACTGTGAGGGCACAGAAAGAATACTGTCCATTTTCCTGTCTAATGTAATTGTTTATTGAGGAAATAAAAGCATTTATATATATATATATAAATGCTTTAACTCAGAGATAAGGTTCATAGACGAACACCTCATAAGTCCTAGGTCTGTATAATAGGTCACAGTGCAATACAGTTGGAATGGGGGCTAGCTGGTAGAATAATCGGGGGGTCTTGTAGTAGGAGAAGGGACAGGAGGACAGACAAGTGACTCCACAGATTGCGAAATCTAGACTATTTAATCATGACACATTTGTAACCCCTCACAGGAGAAGCTCACATGCTCCTGGAGGGGGCGGGGCTCTATCTGATAGGCCCCTCAGAATACATGAGTCATGGAGGGAAGGGCCAATGCTGGTAATGGCGGTATAGCATCACCCCCTCGCTATTCATTGACCAGCCTCCATGACACAGGCATGCAAGAAACACACAGAAACACACAGAATATTCAAAGCATGTCCAAAATCAAGTAAAACCTTACAAAAGGCTGGGAAATACCGCCTAGAATCATTAAGGATTAAGGAGTAGAAAAATTAACATACTTGTTAATCATGATCATAGCATCAGGCTATCATCAATATCAATTTGTCCTGACAACAAACAATCCTTATGATAAATGGATATGCCTGACTCCAACATACGTTATACAACTTTATATACCTCAAAGATTAAGTGTTTTTTCGAAATATGTTTTATCAACAATCAACTGGAAATATTTCATAGATCACGAACAGTAGCAGCCTAGCACTTATTAAATTGTTTGTAGGAAATAAAGTGAGTTTTCATTTGATATGTTATAATTTATGTTTTAAACATGAGAATTAGATTTTCTAGAATTTTTTCCCCGAAAAAAGTTGATCGATTATTTTTCCCTTTTATAATTTTAAAAAAACCCAATCCATGTGTGCCCCATATATTTTATATAGATAAAATGTCATTAGAAACATTCATATATATGACAACACCAATATACATTCATTTAAGAGTGATAACTAGACATACAACAGACAGCCACCAAGAAAGGAAGATAGAGAAACAGAATTGATGCATGGGGCATATTTTCTTGCAGCCACCTGGGGAGGAATGGACATCAATTCTTTGCTACTACCAGTAGGCTACAGAAGGAAGAACCCACTAAAATTAAAACATTGCATGCAGAAAAATTCCACAATCTTTCTCTACAGCAGCACTGGCTCAAACCTACTGCAATGAAGGGAGGAGGGGGAGGAGCTCCGACACAGAAAATAACCTAAGTCCATTTTAGATTCCCTATATAGTCTGGTTGCCAAGGGTTTTTTTTATGGCAACCTTGCAAAAATACCCCACGAAGAGGTTATGACTGATTTGGGTAGAGGAAGTCATGTACTTTTAGAATCTTGATGATGTCAAGCTGACATCCTTGGGCATTTTGAGAAATCCAAGATGGCGGCCAAGACGGCTGCAAAAAACGTTCTATATCATAACTCTGCCAGTTTTAATATGATTTTCATGTGTAATACCATTAAATTAGGGTTTTCTGGGATTAGAAATCAATAGCAGATTTCACATATTCAGCAGTCAGTGGTTGCGGGACTGCTCTGAATCATTTTCAACATGTGTGATTAATTACAGCCACACATAAATGCGGGCCAAATGCTCCCCTTACTGGACTGCTCACTCGACCCCACCCCTGCCCCTCACTGGCCCGTCAACAGGACTATAGCTGCCCGCTGCCTGTCTGTGTGTACCCGTGGGTACATGTTCTTTGTAAATAAATTTTGACAAAACTTAGAATATTTTAAAATCTAGTGGGTCAAACGGCCTGAAGTCGGGCAAAATTACTCTAAACATACCATTCTATAATTCTGCTCAGCATATTGGGAAACGACCTAGAATCTTTGGAGAGAAAGGTGAGGTAAGTTGGGCACCTATGGTGAAGATATAGGGGCAATGGGCAAGTGCCCGCCATACCTTGACTTCAGCCCACTACCACCACGGGAGCTGTGGCACTACAATCGAATTTGTGAACTGCCCTATTAAAATGGTTAAATTACCATTTAAATGCATATCCATGGAGATGTTTCCATAGCAATCAATATGTCATTTTTAACAATATAATATCAATTTTAAGCCACTTTCAATTCATGAATGGAATATTACCAATAAGCATGTTTACCTTACTCTTTAAAGGAGGCTCGGCTTTCTCCACTCTACTTCCGATTGAAGCCGTTTTTATGCGCACGCCGTTCGAGAGATGTATGCTGGGAGACAGTGGTGTTTGTTTGGTTTAGTAGTGCATACAACAAAATCCTATACGGACACAAACAACCACCTATAATTGTGGCAAAGTCATAGAAAGGATTTTAAGGAGATGTTTGTAGTTGCAATCTGCCCCTTCTCATCTCGTACAAAATTTTCAATGTTTCACGGCGACGTTTCATGGCTCACGGTCCCGATGACGTTGTCTAAATCATGATGTTAATAACTGCATAACTGTCCTTCACACCTCTTTTTCCCGCACTGGTTCTGTCTCTCTCTTTCCCTAGCTCTCACGTCCTTCCCTCTTATCTCTCTACTCCTATCCTATAGTTCAGTCATGTACCGGTACCATAGCAGCATATGCCTCATATAATAAATCACATAAAAAAACATGCCTCACGCACAGTTTGCCCACTGTTTTCCTGCACACTGAAGACGTGTAGTCAGTCAAACCGTGAAGAGTCAGGCAGCACTGGGGTTAACGCTGCGTGGAAAGGGTGAATTCTAAGTATAATATGTGAAATACATATTCCAATTAGTATTTTTACTTCCTATTACATTCTTGGTACTTTTTCAATACATTTACCGACTCTAAGAGCTTAGATACAGGTTTATTATTATGGTGTGATCGTTTTTATGCAAACCCTAAATGTGCGGGAATATTTTACACAACCCTAATAGTAGAAGTCTCCAGTTAGGAGGTTAAGATCTTGCTTTGAAGTAAACAAAGACACACGGCCGTTTTAATGGTCATTTTAACGACTTGACCAGCATTAATTGACAACTATTATGTGATTGCAAATCATGTATATAGTGTGTATTTATGGCGATTTTATGCAGTCAGAAGTGACAAAAGTTAAATCAGTGCATCACAGATGCTTAAGTTCGAAGCTTGAAGGCCAGTGCCATGTGCAGAGTTTGGTGACGTCACGTCACGTCATGTTGACATCACGTCACAGGCGAGATTTCGAAATTCCTGCGAGATCTCCGCGATCTTGCTGTACCGCTCTAAGTTTTTAAAGAGGTTGGAGGGTTTCATGGGCCTTTTCCTCATAATTCTAATGTGATAAATGGAAAAGATGGGAAGGAAATGACATAAGGAAGATGTTGGTGAATTTTAAAGCAAACATTTTCGTTCTGTTTAGAGAAATGTTGAGTAGTGCCAAGTTGACACTACTGCATCCCCGCCTTTTTGAAGGTGGGGATGCAGTAGTACAGGGGATGCAGTAGAACAGGGGAGTACTAACTCTAGTACGGCCGTCACCATACTAGAGTTAGACTAGCGCTAACTAAAGACGTGGGGAGGGTGAGGAAGGGACGGGGGGGGATGAGGGAGCCCAGGAGAGATAGGTTTTTTGGAGGGGGTGGGGGTTGGGGGGGGGGGAGACAAGGGGAATGGAGAGGTGGAGAACAGGGGAACCTGGGAGGGAGGAAACTGGGGGAAATTGGGACGGAGGGAGGAAAGGGGGAAGGAGGGAACAGGCGAGATGAGATGTCTACCCCATCACCCCATCATAAACGGTAGGTCTATTAGTAGGCCTATTAAATTTTGGAAGATAATATCTTTTCTATCCCTTCAAATATTAAGCACCATTCTGCCAATTCTTATTATTCCGGGATTTTTTTTTTAAATTATATTTTGGCTACTTTTTCCTAATAGGGCCTATGGTATGGTACCATGCAGGTATGTGTCAGAATATTTTTATATTATTTGTTTTTAATTTTATTCTGCTTATTGAGCATAGTTATATCTGATTATTGTATCTTCTCTTCCACTCTAAGAGGGGTCGTCTTTAGTGACATAAGATATTTTATTCCATTCTATTGATATCTGAGATTTACACAAACCAATGGCTGCAAGCTGGCCCACACACCTGGTGGCCGGTAGCTGCAAAAAACAAAATGGTCGACACAAGACATCAAATGCATCCTATTTTGGCTTCTACTCATCCTTTTTTTAAGTACAATGCCAATTTGTCCATGTTTTGAGATGCAAGAAACCCATTTCTGACATCATTTTTTTTTATTAAAGGTCATTTTCAAGGTCAAAATCCAAAATGGCCACTCCCAGAAAACAAAAATCTCATATCTTAGCTTCTGTTAGCACTATATACAAATATAATACTACCTTTCCATGTTTCCATTGCTACCACTTGGAATGATAAGTTGTCATATCTCTGGTCATGTTAGTACTACATCCAAGTTAGACTATTCTTTTTATGTTTTAAGGTGTGAGGAATCCATTTCTGAAGTCTTTTTTCTGAATCATAAAGGACAGAACAGTGTAAAGTCTGTGAAATAAACTGTATTGCATCATCTTTACTTTGCTTTATGAACATGCCAATAAAATTAAGCAAAACAACACAGATAAGTAAACAAAACCTACATCAGGACAGTCATTCAGAGTGGTCATCAAAGTTGTTGCAGCAACCACCGTGACATTTACACAATGGTATACACCTCATTCCAGCCCTAAAGCATATAAACCTTCCTTTGCAAGCTTTTTATATAATATTCATAATTGTTTTGACTGTGGCTGGGGCCCTAGCGACGGAAGCCGGGGCCCTAGGATCCGACCCAGGGACCCTAGCGTCGGGGCCCTAGCATCTGACCCGAGGGCCCTAGCATCCAACGCTCGGGCCCTAGGTTTTTTGGTCAATGAGTCTTTTGCTTTATAGAGTAATATCATTTTCAAGGAGACCTTCTTAATGAGGTTATTTAAGTATGGTTTGAAGGAAAGGGTGTTATCTAATAAAAATCCTAGGTACTTGTACTCAGTTACCCGCATTAGGGTCGAGGCACCAAGTTTGAAAGGAGAGTTGCAAGGATTGTGTTACTTAGGGGCGATGGAGAAGTTCATGACACTACACTTGTCTGCATTGAGAGAAATCTTGTTGGACTGACACCATATTCCAATCTGCCGGAGATCTTCCTGAATCAATGTGTTCATTTTGTCATCTCACCCAAGTCTTGGACCTGGGATAATACCATGTTGATATGATCTCCACTTGGAAGCCTGTAAGTGTTTATCAACACAATTGGCTTCAGAAATTTTTTACCTGGATAATTTGGATTTCTACATTTTTACATGAGATGTTCATTGTTTTAAATGTATCCGAATCTATATTGAGTGATTCTGTTGCATAAATGCATAGTCCACCACCTATCTTTTTTGTTTGGCGATCAAGTCTAAAAAGATTATAGCCAGGGATACCTATGGAGTTATCGTGCGTCTGGCGGTCAAGCCATGTTTCAGAGACTGTTCTTTGACTATGATTGACTGCCTTGTTTATGTGGCCTATGTTTAGCTCCTTGACCTACAAACAATTTAGCACAGCTTCCAATGACCAGTGCTTTATCACTTACACCCACTCATATTGCAGTTTTACAAACTCCTTGGATTTAACTTTTTTATGGGACACACCAATAAACCCAAACAACTTTGTCCCCTTGCCATTCATTCAGAATTATTATGTGATTATATTTTGCCAAAATATCCTGGTGATCAAACTGATCTTGTGACCCCAACTGTCCAAGGGATGGATGGATTATAAGAGGAGTTTACCACAAAAGCACAACTGAAATATCACATAATAACAATTGCAACATGTTAATACTGTTTCTCTTTGCAGGGGCAAGTTTTAAGGTTGAGCTAAAATTACAGAATGCGGGAGAAACTTCCCACTCAGACGTGCTCACACCGGACACAACACTCACCATTAACTGCACACATGGGCTGCTCCGCAATGAGACCAGTAACATCACTATAGAGAGTCACTCCTCCAACATTGTCTACTACCACAGCTACGTTGAATATGATGACGACGGATCGACTATGGGTAGTGGCTCTGGATCAACTATGGACGATCTTGAAGACGACAGCGATAGAAACGGTCCTGGCCCTGACTTTATATCCATAGTAAGTTGTAACAAAGGTGTTTCTGTATAGTCTGTAGTCATCCTTGTTATCAATTACTCTGGCTGCGGATCACCCTTGGTAATGGGTTAAGTGAATTAAGTCAGTAGATTGTAGATAAGTTATAGGTAGAGTAGGAGTAGAAACTAGGGGTAGAAATTGAAGTAGAATTTGATCTTTTTAGTTAAAAGGCTTGCAGGATGTATGAATGAACAATACGTGCAACAGTAGTTCAGAGGTCTACATCTATCTCACACAAGGGAATTACTCTTTTCAGCTAGGCTGATGCATGATGCATGATGAGTCTCCTTAATAATAACCAGAAGCCCCTCCTGTATCATGGTGTAGCAATTTATTAAATATATTTTCCATGGGTGGTGCAAGACAAAGCAAATAAAAATATACTGTCTCCCTCACACTCCCCTCTCCTTCCTCATCTCTCCTGTTCCGTCCTCCCTCACCCTTCCCCAATAAAGAGAAAAGAAAACTCAGACACTTTAGTAGGCCTTGAGAACTGCCCTGCCTGCCCTCAACATTCGCATGCACCAACCGAAACAGTGGGTTTCCACAGACATTGCATCATCCCAGCAAACTAACTAGTCGGTCATAGAAAACCTTCAAAATAACCTCCCTTGAAAAAATGATTTTGGGGGAAACCAATACCCAGGTAACCTCACTCGAGATCAAAGGAAACCACCCTGAAAGATAGAGCCCTGTAAATGCAGCCCAGGGGCGGTTCCAGGATTTTATTGTTTGGGGGACCCAAAGGCAGTCAACATTAGTAGCTATTAGTAGTGGCACATTTCCTGGAGTGACTATCTAGGGGGGGGGGGGGGGGTCCATGCTCCCCTGGGAAAATTGGACTAGGAATGAAATGGTGCATTCTGGGGGCATAGGGCATGGTATTTTGGTAACTTAAGTTGGTAACTACAGTCTGTGGGAAAGACCAAGTTAGGTGATCTGACGTTTAGAAAGCTGATTAAGGACACAGTTTTCCTATATTCTCCTCCCATAAATAGAAATGAAAACATATGGTATATCGTATTACTAAGGCAAATGACACAATTTTAGCTATACTGCTATAACAGCTATAGAACAGCTATAGAGAATGTTGTAATCCTTTAATTTTAAAGCCTATAATAGTATTTAATTTAAAACCACATTTCCAGCTCTATTGTACCTTTCCCCACCCACCCCCGACCCCTCAATGTCCTCAAAGTCTGTCATTTTATTTGTATCCAGGCCCATTGGACCCCAGTTAGGCTTTTTCATGAGATTGATATTCAGGGCAGTAAAGAAAAGAACATATGTGATGTGTTTCAGGAAAATGAGTCATAAGTCGCAAAATTCATATTTTTTAAAGTGTTTTTTTTTACAAGATCACATTATTGGAATGTTCTGATTTTTAGGGAGTTTGTCACTTGTAGCTATGTCATTCAATGTATCAAATTTAAGGACAATGTATGTAATATGTCCTTTCGTTTTAAAGGTCCTCATATGGACTACATTTAGTTACTTTACTGTTTAGTGACCCCCAGAAATATTGGAAACTTTTTTTTTCAAAAACGAAAATATCAAACTTAAAATCTAGAAATGCTCATTATTTTATGAGACTGTTTACTATCATTGGAATCGGCTTGATCTCATCTTTTCAAATATAATGATATCTCAAAATCAGTTTTTGCGACTTATGACTCATTTTCCTGGAACACATCACATATCTTTGAAAATAATTTTTTGTTGGGGGGGGGGGGGAAGGGGCGGCCCCCACCCTGGATCCGCCACTGCAGCCAGTAAAAAGCCTTTTCTAACTTTGTGTGGAGTATTGAATGTCGTAAATACACAATTAATTATTGTGGATTAAGACAAGAATTGTTTTTGCCCTGCAGGTTTCATCGCCACAGGTTGACCAGGATGAATGGCTGTCCATCCAGTTCACCCCGTCCTACTGCTATACTGACACCAGCTTCACGTGTAGAGGCTACAGCCGTGAATGGGGCATGAAACATGACACACAGACATTCAGTCTTGCAGGTTAGCATATCCCACTCAGCCATTGTGCCCATTGGTGTTTAGTTCCGCCATGTGATCAAAATGATCGCTACACTTCAATTGTTGATTCCCAAGCTATTTACTCCTTTTTTTTTAGAAAATTTTATTCGTCAAAGTTTCACATACATGATAATTCTCATTTGCCAATTTACAATATTTCCATCAATTTTATAAACAACTAGACAATTTTAATTTTCATTCATTTCATCAAAATACTAGCAAATACCAGTGGTATGCACGGGCTTTGCTAGTGAGTCAGTGGGGCCCACACATTCACTGTTCCTCCATCTCTCTCCCATGGTTTTAATCTTTCAACTTGTTCTGTATAAGGAAACTTATCAGAATATAAGTCATGACTCTTCTTGTTTTACATCTGTACAATGAACCTCTGCACGCTAAATGCCGATCGCATAGTTTTAGGAGGAAACATGAAATATCCTTCAAAATACCGTTTCCTGTAGTACTCAATCACGTTATTGCAGAGAAAAAAAAGTTGCCCATGCTTGGGTTCTATCTTACAACCTTGTGATTAACAAGCGAGTGTCCTAACCATTACAATACTGAACCAGTTATGAACATGGACTCAACTAATCAATCTGGATGCTGATAGTGTGTGAGAGAGAGGGAGAGAGAGAGAAACAGAGACAGGAACAGAAAGAGAAAGAGGGGGAGAGGCAGACAGGGAGATTGCAATTGAAAGAAAGTAAGAAAGAGATGGGCAGGAAAGGAGAGGAAGAGCAGGGAGTATTTTTTTAAGGAATATAATTGAATATATCCATGTATATATGTGATGTGTTACAGGAAAATGTGTCACAAGTCTCAAAATTGATATTTTTCAAAGTGCCTCCCATATAAACCAATAGTGTTCATTCTGCCGTTCTAATAAAACGGGCAGAATTAGAGTCCCTCTCTTCAGATTTGTCTGAATGTTAAGAGACTATCAAAATGAAGCTTAGGTTGAGGCAAACGTGGCTATGCAACCCATACTTGTATTGTCTTAATATAAAGAGCTTCATTGACGATGGCGCGTGATCACCGCAATTATGACCACTTGTAAAAACTCAAAAAATATTGCTTTCCACTAGATAGCGTATAGGTCCCTCGAATTGATTTCAATCTCAATATAAAAATTATCTCAGAACCCCCTGACTGTCAGAAAGACAGCCCTGCTTGCAGATTTATAATTGCATTGTTAGTTTCTCTGTAATAAATTATTTCCATCGGCTGTATCAAGGCGTCCGAATCGATATAAATCACCCGACTCTGTGCTCGCACATTTTTTTTAATTTAAAAGTTTTTCAAAGTGATTTATTTAAAATTATGCAATGCACATGACATGCTACGCAATTTGTACCTATTTCAAGGGATATTTCTTAGCGTTTAGGAAAAACCAAATTACCTTCTTAACTTGACTTTCTTTACTTAATTTTACAATGACTGTAACAACATACAGAGAGAAGGACAGTCAATGACACAGAGAAAAGTCATGACACAGAAAGAGACAGAAAGAAGGGTAATTGTATAGAAAGGACAGGTACAGAGACAGAGAGGGTGTGAGATAGAGAGACAGACAGACAGGGAAGAAAACAAAGATGTGTCAGAGAGAGACCAACGATCCTATAGCTATATAGGATCGTTGTGTAGCTATAGGATCGTTGCTACAACAAAACGTTCTTTGCTATGACGCAGTTTACAGAGTCAGGCAGGCATAAGAGGCAAGGTTCTTGCTTATGATGCAGCATTTAACCTATTTCATTTACTGGTTCTTATGGAAAGTCTGACGTAAACAGGTCAGAGGTGGGCGTAAAAGAAGTGGGGGAAATTCAATTAGAAACCCCTTTTAAACCTTTTTTCTGGAAAATCGCTCATAAAACATAGTGGTACGGAATGCCACTATGCCAAAGTATGTCCACCATGAAAATCGCAGCAATCTATTGTTCCAATACTCAACTTGTGAGCCCAGAAGTAACTCGGCCTACAGCCTCATTGCTTCTGGGTTTACTCAGTAAGCATTGTCCATCTCCACACTATGGTATTCTTACTATATAGTGAACTCGGTTAGCTCCGACATGAGTGAAAGGTAGTTACAAACGCAGTGCGGGTCCGACAGCCAAAACGATATGAGATACAAACACTAGGATTACCGAATGTTAACAAACTGGAGTATAAAGGTCCCAAGATCAACCGTGTGGACTTTAATGATTAGGATTGGATGAAATTAAGCAAACAAGGCTAATTTAAAATCGGTACTTTGAATGGGAAGAGATCGCCGCCTTTTTTCACTTCCGGAGGTGGATTAACCCATATTATCGGTCACTCATCCAGGATTATCGTGTGCTTTTGGATTATCCTCCAATAATCCAATAAAACTTTAAATCATTTGACTGTTTAAACCGGAGCTACTATTAGTCTTTTACAAGTGGATTATACATTTAATAAACAGTTATACGCTGGAAAACAACAATAATCATGTGCCGATGGATTACCCCACCTCCTCGCCCATGCCCGGCCTGGAGCTTCATTAGCCGTCAACACTCCGCCACTATCACCCATCCATATGGCCAGCTGTTCGTCAAGTGAATTCTCTGAGTCATCTGTTTATTTATCTGCTCTAGAAGACTTTCCGGATTATAATACAAACAAAATCAATATGACTGATCATCCAGGACATTTTCAACAACCACAACATCAATATGGTTACCCAATGCAGATGTTCCCTCCAATGCCAATGTATTACAGCCATATGCAATACCATCCGCAAAGTTTTTCTCACATGCCAGCTTATAACCAACCTCCATCTCAAGTAAGTCAAACCAGGCAATCAAGTCAAACAAATGATGATTCTCTATTTAAATCTATGAATGATCAAATGGAGAAACAAACTGACACTATGAAAACGCAGAATGAACTAATTGAAAAAATGACCAGTAGTCTAGATGCACATACAAAAGCCATAAACAAATCGTTGGATCATCTAATAGCTGACAATGCTAACTTGAGGTTTGAACTAAAATCTCATCGAACACAAGTAGAAAGAGAACTGTCATCACTCTCTGATAAAATAGGCAGCCTAGACGAAAACGAAAATGCTTTTTTAGAAGCATTGAGACCTGAGATTGACATAAATGTCCATAAATACCTCAGGAATACTACAAGAGATATTGAAGACAAACAAAAAGAAATCGCAGCATCAATGGACTCATTACGTGTGAGTTTAGCCCATGTCCAGGGTAAGGATGAAAATCAATCCACCCCAAAAAATGATAAGCAGAAAACTCAACAAATAGCTCAGCAAAAATCTGCAAATCAGAAAGATGAGAAGACAAATCGAAAACCTGAGAAAAAGAAATCGGATTACAATAATAATATAATTGTACTGGAAGATTTCGAAGAGTATCAGAATGAGAATATTACACATGAAATATTACAGCTTTTACAAGTTGTCAGACCGCTCACAACAAAAGATGACATCAAAGAGGTGTATAGGATAGGCTCTGACGAGGAAACAAATAATAGACCTATATTTATTCAGGTGAAAAGCCCGGAAATAAGGAAAACTCTTGTTGAAAATATGCTAACTCTGAATAATTCGGCCAGAGATTACCAGTATGCCAGAATAAATAACAAGGGACTGCAGATACTTCCACATGAAAAATCTCTCCTCCAAAATTGTCTGGCATTACTAAAGAAAAATGGACACAATGCTTCAATCTGTTACAACCATATACGGATGGGAGATAAGTCATATACAACGAGTGATTTGTATGATTTACCAGCCTCCTGTACACCCATAGAAGCATCCAGGATACCAGTAGACCAAGGAAAAGGCCTGGGATATTATGGTGAACATTCGTATCTCTCTAACTTTTACCTAACACCTGTAGAATATGAGAATACTGAATATCGAAGTGTGGAACATGCCTTCCAGGCACTAAAGGCTATCGACGCGGGAAAAGCCGAAGGCGCCTGTTGGATAAAATCTGCCTCCTCTGCCTACGAGGTAAAACTGATCGCTAATGAACTACAAATGGAATCAACCCAAGACTTTGTAGACAAGGAGGAACAATTACTAGAAGAATTAATCAATATCAAATTCAACACAAATGATAAACTCAAGAAACAACTATTGGAAGAAAAGCAGGATAGTTTCTTCGAGGTAACGACGAGTCGGAAGTGGGGAGTCGGTATTCGATTCCCTGACTTATTAAAACAACAACACGCTCTCACCTCAAAGAGATTTACTGGACAAAACAAGCAAGGGGACATGATTACTAAACTGAAAAAGGAACTTAAGAAGAAGCAGGGTTAGCTCTTAATCTTAAAAATTAACATTTAAATCTTGTACGTTTGAAAAATCACTAATTCGTCCTTGTTCCCTTATTATCGCTCAGTCATCCACTCGATCGACCATATCACCGAAGACTGATCGTACTGATTATACTGGGCTCAAATTATTCCTTACATTCTCACTTGATAGTGTTAATATTTCCTGTTTGTACAACCAGAATAATGCGGAAATATATATATAACAAGCTACTGTAAAATGATTTTATTTGCTAATATACCTGCTGTCAGTACCCATTTAGCACATATCTAATCACTATGTCAAACTCAAAAATTTTGCCCTCGTTCAAACATGTGGGTGAAGTGAAAGGCCTTCTCATCGTCAATTGGAACATCAGAAGTATTCCTAAAAATTTTAATAATATTCAACAAGCAATTGAAGTATCAAATAATAACATTGATGTTGTCTGTCTTACCGAGTCATGGCTAAATAGCAATAACAACTCTACTACTATTGCCATTCCAAATTACTCAGTCGTCAGGCAAGACCGAAAAATTAAGAAGAAAGGTGATGGCTTATGCACCTATATCAATAACAAACATGATTTTGATAGTGATACATATTCCTGCCTTGCTGTAAACAATAAGGATATTGAACTTATGGCAATTGTATTGAATATAAAATGTACTACCCCACATATTATTGTATCCATATACAGACCCCCTGGTGGAGCGACTGAACCGTTTCTGGAACACCTAGAGGAATGTCTATCAAAACTGAATACAAAACATCAGCTAACAGTCACAGGTGACTTTAACATTGATTTTCATGATAATAAGAGTCAGGCAAATAGTCTAAAAGCTCTTATGGAAAAATTTCAATTAAAACAATTCATTTCGACTCCAACTAGAACCACTCTTACATCAAAAACTATTATAGATCATATGTACTCTAGCTCTAGCAATGTTCAGTCGTCGGGGATCATAGAAAATTCTTCTTCCGATCATTTTCCAACCTATATGTTGATCAAAAAATCTAGAACATCTTATGTCAACACAGAGTATTATGCACGAAATATGAAGGGGTTAGATCAGAAAATTCTAAACGAGATCCTTAGAGATCTGGATTGGAATGATTTCTACTATGAAGCTGACCCAGAAAAATGTTGGGACATCATGATTGATAGGATTAATCTCTACTTTAATCGAATGTGCCCTATGAAATATTTTAAGAATATCAGGAAGAAGCCTGAATGGTTGACCAAAGAAATCACCTCATTAATGAATCAGAGGGACAAATTGTTTAGGTTAGCTAAGAATAAAGGTGATAAAGATCTTCTTATACAAGCAAAAGGTCTCAGAAGCAAAGTAAATACCCTAAGTAGAAATATGAAGAATCAACTGATCAAAGAAAAATTGGAGTCTGATAAAAACAACCCAAGAGCTCTCTGGCAGTCGATAAACAAAATTATAAGCCCTGAAAAAATCAAAACAAATATTATAGAAATTCAGTTAAAAAACAAAGAAGGATTACCGGTTGAACCAAACCTAGTACCTGACGTTTTTAATAATTTTTTCACTCAGGTTGGACCTACATTGGCTAGGGACATTCCTGATCCAAAAGAAGATGAGAGAAATATCTTACGAGACCTCTCAACAAAACAAGGTAAAACCATGATAAATTCTCCTAATACGAAATTAGAATTTAAACTTATTTCACCTAGGGAAATCATTCAAATATTATCAAATATCGACCCAAATAAGAGCTCAGGGGTTGCGAATTTGCCAGGGAAAGTACTCAAAGAATGTATTAGAGCGTTGGTGTTTCAATTTGCACATATAATAAATTTGTCATTGGTCCACAGTATCGTTCCGAATGCATTTAAATCAGCTACAGTCTCACCACTTTACAAAAGTGGTATAAAAACTTCTACCAACAATTATAGACCTATATCAGGTATTTCTATACCTGCAAAAATATTAGAAAAAGTCATCCAAAAACAGCTTGCAGACCATCTAGAAAAAAATGACTACTATTATCAAAAATAGTACGGATTCCGAAAAGGTAGGTCCGTCAAACAGGCTCATATTGATCTACTGCATCCAATCTATGACAGCCTAAATGATTCAAAATTAACAACAGTGGTTTTCTTAGATTTTAAGAAAGCATTTGATACTGTGGACCATGACAAATTACTTCAAAAATTAGAAAAATATGGAATATCAGGAAATACAAAAAATTGGTTCAAAAATTATTTGACGAACAGACAGCAAACTGTGAGGGTGAATGGTGTTTTTTCCAAGAAAGAAACAATAACCTATGGAGTCCCACAAGGAACTGTATTAGGGCGGGTCCATACCTTACCGCGCTCCAGTTTACCGCTCACCTGCATTTCGCGCACATGTCTACCGCTCCCCTCCCATACCGCTCCCATGCATCCCGCGCACCTACCGACCGCACTCGAGCGTTGCGCTCCCGGCCGACGGCCGTCACGCTCCTCAATGAATTCGCGCTCGAAAGAGGCCCATGCAAAGGCCTCCTGTGACAGCCTCCCTCCCTGAATGACATCCAAAAACTGACGTTCACAAATATTGATAATTCATAATCAATTGTCTGGACCCAAGCACTAGCATCTACGAAACATCCCAACTAACTATGTTGTATACAAATATTTATTTACCCGATATGAGTAATTCTCTCAAATGGGTAGCATTTGATTTTAGGAGGCCCTACTTTCAGAAATAAAATTAATGATGTGCAATTAGAGTAAATTAATAGGGTTAATGATAATTTAGACTGTTGATAACCATGAGGTTAATCATTGGTATGGAATACATGCGTAATACAATATAACACGAACATGAAATGATGACATATATGTCTACCACTACGTTCGCACAGTATATGAATGATTAATAAGTACATGTCAATTGATCAAATGTGATTAAATACATACGTTATGTGGACGTACATGATCTGCCTGACCACATATGGGTCAGTTTTTTCAAGTGTGCTGTTTTGCCACATGAGGGTGTGGGAGAGGGGCAAATTTTTAAAGGGTCTCAAACTGTTCTTAGGCCCTGTTACTGTAATATATAGGTGTTATGCTTTCAGGAAAACTTTATTCCAACAAAATCGAATTGGGGATTCTGTCCTTTTGGGCCCTTTGAATATTTTGGTTCACTTAATGTGACGTAAGTATATCCTTCAATGTTGGAATTTATTGGAAACTTTAAATTACCATTAAGGATATGACAGATGAAAACCATATTTTGTTCAAAGAGTCGTTATATCAGTTATGATAAGTATGTATAGTCTCAATACCTGATGATCAATATGTCCAATGTGGCCATCAACTGATTTCAATCATTTTTTCTTGGTTTCTGGGGTGTTTCCTGATATTAAAAATAAATCTCTCTCCAATTCATCCTCCTCTTTCAGTAAACGGCTCACACTTTAGTTTTTCTCCATATTGTGTTTTGACATAATTTCTTTTATAATGGATGGTCACAATTTTGGCCACAAACATGTCATATTTGTCTGAGGGCTTTTAAAATAGCCTCAAATGGGCTATACTTACGTCACCATAATTACAAAAACTGTAACACATTAGTTGGACAAAATTCATTAAATTAGAATGACTAATAATATTTGTGTAACATTAGAAATAAATTCCCAATGACAAAAGGCAACATATCAACATCAAAGGCAAGTTGAAAAATCACCTTGGGACACAATGAAGCTTTATTAAACCTGAAAATTCATCAGAATTTGGACAAAACTCAAACTTTTAGATAAAAATCACATGATTAATTTATTTATTTCAAAATAATAACCATATGGGCCACGCCCTATACACCATCCAATAGCTTATTTCTACTTGAAAACATTATCTTGACTATATATGTATGTCAAAATGGTCAGATCTGATGTCCATTAAGGGATATACTTACGTCACAGACTAAAGACAAATTATTTTACATAAGGTGAAAGCAATAATCTTTAGATTGCAATATCCTAATTTGACTATATATGCCCTACATAAACCATTCAATACCGCCATACACATAACCATGTTACTTACTACATCCCAATAACCCAGAGAAACAACATCAACGATTCCTACATATCTCAATACCTATCAGTATCAATGTATTCCATGTAAATATTCACCTGCCTAGGTACGATTACATGTTAGCATAATGTGAGAGGAACTTGTTGGTATATTTACTTGGAATACATTGGATTGATACAAAAACATTGTGATTATATATGTGAGAATATTGATATGTTCATATGCTTTTTCTATTGGGGGAGTGGTTGTGTGTGTGGGGGGGGGGGCATAATGACTAGAAGGATAAGGGTAAATTCATGGTGTAATTTAGACACCCGCCAAGCTTTCAAGGCTGACCACTCAGTGGACAAGAGTAGTTGAACAATTGTTCCTTGGATTGTTTTCATATACAGGGGTATTCAAGCAATTGTGAACAATGTATTGATCTAACATTTATCACCCATGTGTTGCCCCTAATATCCCCTTATTAAAGATGGGGCAATGTGCCAGCATACATAGACATGGCAAGGAGGTTCTGCTCTTTGATACTAATCAAGATTTATTCAGATGAACGAGCTTAAATTTCTTTCCAGTTAGAATTAAGATATTTTTAGTTTCTGGCATTACCTGATTATGTTCAATGGGATCTATTAACAAATCATATCAAATATATACATGAACCATGTTACCTCTCGCATAGATTTGTTATGCTTCAGTAACAACTTTCAGCTCATCTATCTATCCTCTTTTATCTAATTAATTACTGGTACTTGGGGAGGTTACAGGAGGAGGTGTATATAGAGGGGTAACATGAGGAGGTTCTGGAGGAGGTTACTGGAGGGGTTTATTGGAGGAGGTATTGGAGGAGGTTAGACTAGAGGAAGCTGGAGGTTACTGGAGGAGGCTACTGGATGGGGTTACTGGAGGAGGTTAATGGAGGGGGTTACCGGAGGAGGTTATTGGAAGGGGTTACTGGAGGAGATTACTGGAGGGGGTTAATGGAGGAGGTTAATGGAGGGGGTTACTGGGGGAGGTTATTGGAGGGGGTTAATGGAGGAGATTAGTGGAGAGGGTTACTGGAGGGGTTACTGGAGTAGGTTATTGGAGGGGGTTACTGGAGGAGGTTACTGGAAGGAGTATTGGACGAGGTTACTGGAGGAGGTTACTGGACTGGTAGAGGGGTAAATAAAAATCATAATGAGAGTGAAAATTTAATAAGGAAAATCAATAGTTTAGAAGTTATGAGGGTTGAAAGATGAGAAGATTATAATGGTAGAAATACAGTGGTAAGGTGAGTGATAATAGGGAGGGTTGATAATTTTAAAGAATTTTTAATGGAAAATGGTAGAGGGGTAAATAAGAATTCTAATGAGAGTGAAAATTTAATAAGGAAAATCAATAGTTTAGGGGTGACGTCAAAATAGGGTCGCGACGGCCGCAGCGGCCGCGACCCTATTGGCATTATTTCAGTGACAGGGTCGCCACCAATGTGGTCACATTTCAGTGAAATAGTGAGAGCTTAGTCCCGACCAGAACGCGACCAGGGCGCAGCTAAGTCAACAAACATAATCATGACAGCTGGGGTCAGTTTATATTGCCCCATAATGACACAGGACGCTGCTACTGATATGTATACACTGCATGGTATTACATTACGACGGCCTGCTGGAAAGTGTTATTTTATTCTCACATTCCTTGACCAAGTTAAGAACATTTGTTTCGGAATATGGGTACTCATATAATCAAAGATCTAAACATTGCTCAATAGCCTAGGAGCAAGATTGGATGAAAGGATCTTTTCCTATATGAACCTATAGCATTGTTTGTGTCACCAGTAAAATACATTGAAACGTCAGATCTTAGAAGTAAAATAATATTTTACTACTAAGATCAGATAGAGGGAAAGTTTGAATGGTTCGCCGACCCTACACCGGGTAAGGTTGAGGGACTCACTCGGTCTCAGTCACAGTGCTTATCCAGGCTATATACCCACGCACCCATGACACACAGCAGCTGGTATGAAATAATACATAAAACCAGTTATAACATATATATAATGATAACAATATTGTTAGCATTTGAGCATGTTTCTGACGGCAAGAAATAAGTTAATTCCCCAGTATAATTTCTTTACGAAATATGTTGTATAATCTGTGTAAGCTTTAGGAAATTGTACATGTATTGGTCTGGAATGATCAAATAAATAAATCCAAGTTCTTTAAGCCCCCGTCCTTCATGTATCAGAGGTGTACACATATAATATGTAATGTGTTTCAGGAAAATGAGTCACAAGTTGCTAAAATGATATTTTTCAAAGTGTTCTTTTCACAAGATCTCTTTATTGATAAGCTCTGATGTTTAGAGGGTTTAGCACTTTTAGTCATATGAATCTATGTACCAGAGTTCAGGATATTGTATAAAATATATCCTTGCATTGTGAAGGTCTTTGTATGGAGTATATCTAGTCACTTTACTTGTAATTTTCCACCCAGAAATATTGCAAAACAATAAAAATATCAAACTTAACATATAGAAATACTTATTAGATGTCATACTCTTTAGTATCATTTAAATCGGCTTGATCTTATCTTTTGAAATATGATTATATCTCAAATCCATTTTTTGCGACTTATGACTCATTTCCCTAAAACACATTATATTTGGCCCCTGGACTGACTCAGAATCGTCACAATAATATCTTGGGTTATCCAGCTAGTATGTTCTTGCTAATTTACCTCAGATATCAGTTGATTAAACTGCAAAGTTTGGAGCCATTCTGATGATTGACTATTTTTTACATGTAGGATGGAAAAAGGCTCAGAAATACGCTGAATTGGTAAAAAATAGCATGTAGCCTAACATCAGCACATGGAAATATCAATATAAACAAGAAAGCAATCCATGATTTTTTTGTTAAATTTGCTTCGATTATTATTTAATGCACTTAGAAAAGCCACTAGAAATCGATATGCTTGAAGGGGGAGATGAGAGACGGGGAGAAAGGGGGATAGAGGTAGAGGGAGGGGAGGGGGCGGGGGGAAAAGACCAGAGGTTGAAAGTTCCTTTTTTTTATAGAAAAAGATTGTATTTACGCTGGGAATACAAGTCACCTTCACAGGGTTTTTAACTTGGCCCAGTCTACTTCCTAGAGACATTAAAGTACAGTTATATAGACTGATTTCGACAAGCATAAAAGAAAACAAAATTACTTATAAGACAAAGAAGAGAATGTTATACCACTTGCCACTTAGTGTCATATCAGTGTTCGTGGTATTTATGGAGACCAATGTGTTTAATAGTATACATGATTTGCGGAAAAAAGAGCTCTTGCAAGCTGAATGTAATTCATTCATGTATTCTTTGAGAATCCCCCTTGGATTTTAAGGTAGTAATCAATAAACAAATCATAATTCAAATATTCAACGGGGACAAAGCATTTTCTAGATATATAAGAAGTAGAATACCAATATGTTATTTTGTTCTAATATGATGTGTGAGGCGCCGGGGCACATGGGGAGAAAGATATACAAGGATGCGGAGACCTCTGTGCCACTGTGGTCACTGCATGTGTTTGTATGTCATCACATCTTCATCTCAAGCTGAGCGGGACTGTAATAGATATCCACACCCATCAGCCACCCGTCAGCCACCCTGGCCGCGACCTGGCCGCATCCTGGTTGTCATATAATGTACTGGCCACTCAGCTGGACACGACTGAGGACGGGACCATGGTCGCAGCCATTGCGGCCGTCGCGACCCTATTTTGACGTCACCCCTTAGAAGTTATGAGGGTTGAAAGATGTGAAGATTGTGTGGTAGAGATATAGTGGTAAGGGTTGTATGGGCAGTTAGTGTCCTACCTCACAGGTGTCCAATCTCCCAGTGCCAAATGAGTGAATGAATGAATGAATGATCTGACCCACCTCACACCGAGCACTGGCAAGGCGAATTGTACATTTTCTGAAATCTGACCCATATATCTATGCATATATATGCATATATTATGTGATGTGTTACAGGAAAATGAGTGACAAGACTCCACCACTCTAATGTGCTGACTTGACCTCTTAATGTGCTGAAAAGTGCTGCACTCTGAAGTCTCCTACATGCCAATAAATTATTCAATAAATTATACCCTCATCCCTCACACCCTTATCCCTCATACCCTCCTCCATCACACCCTCACACCCTTCTCCCTCACACCCACTTCCCTCATATCCTCCGCCCTTATACCCTCCTCCCTCACAACCTTCTCCCTCACACCCACTTCCCTCATACCCTCCGCCCTTATACCCTCCATTCTCATACCCTCCGCCCTTATACCCTCCTCCCTCACACCCTTCTCCCTCATACCCACCTCCCTCATACCCCCCACCCTCATACCACCCGCCCTCACACCCTTCTCCTTCATACCCTCTGCCCTTTTACTCTCCTCCCTCACATCCTTCTCCCTCATACCCTCCACCTTATACCCTCCTCCCTCAAACCCTCCGCCCTTATACCCGCCTCCCTCACACCCACATCCCTCATACCCTCCTTCCTCAGTCCCTCCCTCAGACCCTCCTCCCTCGGGTCCACCTCCCTCACACCCTCCCTCAATCCCTCCTCCCACACACCCTCCTCCCGCAGATTGGCCCCCTCAGACCACAGATTGGCCCCCTCCTCCCTCAGTCACCCTTCCCTCAGACCCTCCCTCAGACCCTCTGCCCTCAAACCTTACAGATTTAATTAAGTCAGATTCCAAGCTGAATTTAATTCTGTTCATGAAGAAAAGCTAATACATACCTATCCTCCGTTTTGCATCACTTAATGCATATTTTTTCAGAGAATATCACTTTTGGATTTTGCTATATATGTGTGCCACTGTCTTACTAGATTCAGGTTAAATAGGATTATTACAATTGTGATGTGTTCCAGGAAAATGAGTCACAAGTCGCAAAATCAAGTCTGGTTATGTGGAAATGATCTATGTGGAAATGAACATTGTTTTTGTCTCTCTTGGGTTATTGGAGATGATTGATGAACGCGAGTTGTACATTTTCTGAAGATTTGATGCATTAGGACGCAAGTGGAGACGCAGAATTGGAGACGCGGAATTGGAGACGCAGAATTGGAGACGCAGAATTGGAGACGCAGAATTGGAGACGCAATATCGGAGACGCAATATCAGAGACGCAATACCACCCAATACTGCCTTGAACAATTTAAGACGCACAATTTTTTGTGCGTCTCCCATTACTGAAATGGAGACGCAATTTTGCGTCTCTCTCTTTACCCCTGGTGTGGGAATGTCACATTATGATATGACATGTAGAATATCTCCAGCATTTTGTTAAAAAACATTGTGTGGATGCATACATATTTCCTAAGTATGTGGATTTAGTGAGGATTGGATTATGCCGGAACTCCACTATAGAAAAAAACGGCGCCAACAGGCAAAACGTGTCGCCGACATTCCTAAAAATTGTTTGCAACACTTTTTTCTGGTGTTGGCGCGCAAAAATCACTAGTGGAAGAGGAGTAAAATAGGTTGTTGGCAACAAATTTAATTGTTGCCAACAATTGCAAAATATCTAACTTGATTAGATATTTGTTGCCACAGTCCATTTGTCGGCGCTGCGCCTGGCCAGTGGAGGAGCTGTAAAAAAGTGTTGCAGCTAAATTTTTCGGTGCTGCAACAAAATTTATGACCTTGACCCGCATGACCTTGCCCTGCAGCCAATCACAGCCTTGAAGACAGGAATGACCTATATTTTAGAAGCACAACACTAGCACGTGGGTACATAGGCAGCCAGTTGAAGCATTATTGAAGCATTATTAAGTCATTTTGGTCTATCAAACTACATTTTACTGTTGTTTTAAATGGATTTCTGACACATAGGCACCTGTCCATTATATCTAAGATCCATTCCACTTGTGTAAAAGTATATTTTTGATTTATTATGTAGAACAGAGATAGTTCTCACATGCAAGGTCCCTATTTCGAAATAGCAAATAAGTCATTTAAAGGGTATAATAGATGAAATGCAGACAGCGCTTTATGGGGAACTATGGTTTTCTATATCTAGAATAAATAATAAATAATGTATAGGCAATAAACATGCCAAAATTGCGCCTTTTTCAAAGAAAATACACTTAGTCTCATGAAAACTATCCCCCGTGGGTCATACAGTATCCGAAATAATTACATTTTCTATTTGTAGTTACTCCCCTATCTGTTGGGTCTGTACCCAGACCAAAATATATCGTCATGAAATATCTTTTACTTTTCCTATTTCCATTTTTCTTTTTGTGAATTGTGTGTGTTGCGTCCCAACGCCCTTTTTATTAGATCATCTAGTTATCAAAAATAAATATTTAGTTATTAGCATTACGCCCGTATTGTTCCCGAAGAGGTTGACTTTAGATTAAAATGTTAAAAAAGGAACTACATACAAAAGGGTTTATATCCGACCTGAATGACTGAAGGAAATCCCAGTTGGGGAATTCCTAACGTTGGGTTCCAATGCTCTTCATTGGCAATACAGTGTCTACAAATATATAGATTAGTCAACGAGAATTTAACACTTGAAGCATCTATATATAAAGGTTTATGCCATGTTTTTTTTAGAATTTTGTCCAGAGACCATTTATGACTTCTTTAGGCTGAATCAAAGTGCTAACGTTGCGTTCCAATGCCCTGTTGCGTTCCAACGCCCTCTGCAAGATGGTTGCAGTACTAGGACTATTTTCCTCTGGTCTAATTACTTGACTGATAATAATGATAATTCAGCCTTAATTGATATTTACAGGCCAAAGAAATGCAAAAAAGTAGTGTTCCCAAGTAGTGTTCCCAATTTTCGATGTAGATCGTTAAACATGTGTACAATCAATCATGTGAAGGATTAGTAGTTCCAATCAATTTAAAATTCGACCCCAAAATAGCCCCATGTGACCCCGTTTCATGAGAACTGACCATACATGTATGTAAGTTTTTTCAGTTTTCATTGTTATTTTAAATGGATACCGGCCCTGAACATGGCATGATATTGTAAATAGTTATCATGTGTAATGTTGGTGGTGGATCAAAGGTAAAATATTGTTAAAATACATGCACTAAAAATATATTTGGTGTATTTGGATTTGCTAGTGGAGGAGTATTCACAACAATTTCATATACGTCGGCAACACAATTTCCATGGCGGCAACACATTCCAGCCTAGTGGAAGAGTGGCCCTGCAACAAATCTCAAGGCATATACAACAATTCCCAGAGAATGCGGCAACAAATGTGATCCTCTTCCACTTGCATTTTTGTTGCCGACATATAATGACGGGTGTTTTGTTGGCAACAAAAAATTCGTCGCAGCCGTTTTTTGCCGTTTTTCCCATAGTGGAGTTCCTGCATTAGGATTGAAAAAGTAAAACCAGGATTTTTTTTCCAGTGCATGGTGTTTGAATGTGCGAAAGCCTATGAGCCTACTCCCTTATTATTAGAAATATAAGAAATATTCAAGTTACTCTTCAAACTTTCAAAAGTTCATGTGTACACATTTCTCATTTGGACCCATACATGTAGAGATTTCATCTAATTACGTCGTCAGTTTGTGAGGCTACTATTAGGGGGAGAAGCGTGGGAAAGCAAGGTTCACGGCAAGGTTGGGCGCGGCAATGTAGGGAGCGGGTCGGAGTGCAGTGAGCGCGGTGAGGCACACCACTTGCATGGGCGTGAGTCGCGGTAAGGTAAGGTGTCGCGAAAAGTACAGCGCGGAAAGATTTGGCGCGGCAAGGCTGGTACCCTATTAGGGCCAATTTTGTTTTCCCTATTATATTAACGATTTAAATGAAATAATTGAAAACTCAATTATTCAACATTACGCCGATGATACGGTCATTTTTAATAGCAAAAAAAATGAAGAAAAATTATACAAAGAATTGCAGAATAATTTGGACAATGTAAATGCATGGTGCAAATTAAATAAGATTTCGATGAATACTTTCAAAACCCAATATTCCAAACCCAATACTTCCAAAACCCAATATTACCTATACCTACCTATATTGAACCCAGTTCAATATAGGTAGGAAGAAACAACAAGAAACTGACTCCCATAGTCTCAAACTTGAAACACTCCCCCAATGAAACACTCCCCCAAGTCAAACAATATAAATATCTTGGTCTTGTTATTGATGAGAAACTGACATACACCGACCATACAACCAATGTAATTAACAAAGTCAGATGGAAGGTTAACTCATTACGAAATCTGCCTACATCCTGGATAGAAAAATTAAAACTGACATAGTCAAAATGCTGATTGTACCAATTATCGGATCAGGTGATATCTTCTATCAGTCAACAAACAAAAAGCTTCTTGGTAGACTTCATACTCTCCTGAACACAGCAATTCGATATATATTCAAATTGCAGAAGAGAGAAAACGTGGAGAAAAAATATTCTGAACTCAATAATATTAAATAATGAGAAAAGGACAGAACTACATATTCTAGAAGCTGCCTTTTACTTGTCAAAAAATAAAGAAAATCTAGACTTGAGAACTATTTCGACGAGAAGTCATGCACAAAATAGGAAAAAATTCAAAATTAAAACACCTAAAACAACATTCTACCAAAAATCTTTCATTTATATTGCTCAGTCAAAATGGAACGAGCTTTCAACCAATGCTCATGAAGCAACCTCAAAATATGATTTCAAGAAACAGATACAAAATGTACTATAATCTTACTTTAATTCCATATACTTGTAATGAATGTATTCATTCGAGATTGGGTTATATTGTTTTATTTATATTTGAAAACATGTATGTAACCATACGGTACCATCTCACACAAAGCAGATCATGGTCAGTAGTGACATAGCGTCTCTAATACCCATCATTCAATATTTGAAACTTTAAAAACTTATCTCTTTATTCACAATCTTTCCTAAAAAGATTATTACTTATAATTTATACTTTATTATATTTAAAAATTAATGCTCGGACCAACGAGATGGTAACGTCTGGGAGAACTGGATCTGATCTAGATGACTGTATACCAATTTGTCTCTTTATTATTATTATTATCATTATTACCCTTATGTAATGTGATGTTCGATAAATAAAGTAGTATCTTATCTTATCTTATCTTAGTAATAAGGACTTGTTTTTAATTAGGAGGCATGATACATATAGATGATTAAATCACAACCCGTTGGACACATTCTCAATGGGGCACAACATTTTGATGCACAACAAGTTATGTGTCAAAATGCACCTCCCCACAAGTTGTTTTATAACATAGGCTGCAGTGTAGCAGGTATTGTAGGAGGCACTACTGAGTAACATGTCAAAACACAGTAATAATATGTGTATCATAACACAATAGGCCTATAGAGTAATCTTGATCAATACAGCATATAATTAGCACATCAAAATGCACATTTATGTATTAAATATTCAGCTCATTTTAGGGATATTTTCATCAAGTTATAATTTCTTTCTGTGAATACTCAGATTGAACGAACATCCAATTTAGACTTGCTGAGTAAACTCAGCAATTGAACATAACCACTGGTATCCTTAGAAAGACATCCATTTATTTTCATTTTGCCTACAGAGATGGTGCACATGAGTGATGGTTTATCACTCACCCCCTGTTCAATGTAGGTTGTTGGTTGTGGAGTTGGCAGACCCACTGCATGGGGTTACACTAACAATACAGATGTAAATGATAGAGGGTGTTTTGAATATACACCCTCTACAATATCACACAAATAATTACACAGACAAAATATAGAAGAATATCACCGAAAACGATTCAAGATATATAATGGTTAATTCCAATAGTGCATTAATGTCACAATATTACATGGGTAGAGCTTTTAATATAGAAGATTTAGTAATATTGACCGGCTTGCTTGTAGCGCCTTCCAGTGTTATAAATGCACAATGGATATTGTTTGGTTTAGCATAGAGGGGTTTCTAAAATGTAGGGAGGGAGAGGTGAGTGTAATGAGCGACAGGTGAGTGTGAACTGCCAGCTATTGGTGATTAGTCGCCGATCTTTGGATTCTGGGGGTTGCTGGATAGTTGTAACCGGCCAGTTTCGGCCTCTGCTGGGCCTGTTATAGACGGGCCCGTTATAGATGGGCCTGTTATAGTGCACAGGCGACTGGCGTAATATAAAGGAACTAAAATCTGTAAGCATGTTCTACTCTATTTGTAGTAGTGCCTCCTACAATACGTGTACGTCACCGGCACATAAAGCCTACGCCATGAATTATTCATGCTACACTAAAACTAAAAGCACCCAGTATGTGTTATGTAAAATGTGTTATTCATAATAACATCCGTTATCGTTACTCTTAAGTAACACTTATCACAGGTACTATGAACTTTATAAATATGTTATTGGCCCGCCTGGAAGACCTGTGTCACAGATGGTGTCAGCCTTATTTCTGTATACTGCTATTTTTATGGAAATAAAAAACAATTATATATATATTAAAACGTCTATTGTTTGCTTCACTTTCGGTGGCGGCGACTGGCATAATATAAAGGAACTAAAACTAACTGGTTAGTTCTTTGCTCACACATAAACACCTATGGGTTCTGAAATCGGCATTCATTGAATACTTGATTTCCAGACAGGAAAACTTCGCTATTGGAGTAAAACTATATTTCCGTCATTTCTCCCGATTCAGATATTTTATTTATTTCTTTATTAAGTCCCTAGACACGCTTACACTGCCGAATCGGCCACGGTCAAGGTCGCCATAATGTGGGCGCACCATCTGGGTCCCGTTGGTTGCTTGCAAAAAGTGGAAGGTTCATTTCTATCCGGAACTGAGGGTGCGGCTGACATAACCGACATTGTGAAGTTATAATTACGTGTACATGTGTGATATTGATAAGAAAGATGTAAAATAAACTAAATATTAGAATGTGATGGGTTGAAATGTGGAAAACATCCTGATTTGGACGTTATAAAGGGGTGTTTTGACTCGGTCCTTTCCATGTACGGTAAGATGTAAAATAGTAACCCATATGGTCGAGTGGAATAGCTAAATTATACCAGTTGATCATGCTGTAAGTGTTATATCTGTTTACCTTGCTCAGCTAGTGAGCATCAAGAGAACATATACGGGAACACGAGGGTGCAATGGATGCGTCAACAGGAAGCCCTGAGCTTTATTCCAAAAGGGTAAAACACATGTTAGAGGCTGGCGCTACCAGTTACAACGCGGTGCGTCACACCGTACATTACATCTCCCTTTCTTGAATGCTTGAGTATGATATTACACATGAAGTAATGCTTCGTTGTAATGTTCTTTCAAATGCAAAACACATCTTTAACTATATGAGAATGTCTGTAGAATTAACTCAACGATCTATGCTATTTTATCATAACACTACTTATCTAGCTGTATGCACCTTTTTTGATCCTTATATTTTCATAGTATGAAAACATCAAATATAAGAATTACAGATCAATTTATCAGTCAGATCATATTATATACCTTTGTCGATCCTTACATCATCATAAAGGGTTAGCATCAAATATAAGGAAATACAGATCAAAGTTATATGTTTAGCACCTTAGTCAGTCACATAAACATTTTGGGACGTGTTGATATGCGACCAAATCTGCTTCTATATGGACTAGGAGCTCTGGGGGGACTAGCGGTCTTAGGAGCACTATTAGCGCTTGGTGGACTCGGGACCCTTTGAGGACTAGAATAGCTTTGGACGGGGGACTGAGGTGGTGTATGGAACTTAGCGGGGGAGTGTGTTTGTGATTGGGGTGGCACTCTGGGCAGGACAGGGGGTACATCAGCATTTGCTTGCGTTTGCCTGCGCGAAGGTGCTTGCATCACTTCCTCTCCTCTCAGATGGTCTGTGTCATCTGGCTGACGGTGAAAGATGTGATCTTCTTTCGTTCTCAAGAGAGAATGTCTGTTCCGTCTCCACACTCTTCCTGATGGGGTCAGTACATTGTAGGATCTTGGCTCCTTTGGTTGGGCATCTGGTGGCATCAATGTAGCTGGAAGCCATCTTTTTCCAGATCTTACTCTTACAGTGTCACCGGGTTTTAGCACAGGTAGTGGTTTTGCTCCACGATCGTAGTACCTCTTGGCGGTGTTTCTGTTTTCTTCTAAACGCTGGCATACCTTGTTCTGCTCTATGGTCTTGGGTTTGAGCAAACTTTCTGCAGTTGGTAGTATGGTTTGAGTTCTTCTACCGAACAGTCGCTGTGCTGGCGATCCGGTTTCTGCATGTCTTGGCGTATTACGTAGGTTTAGAAGTGCAAGATATATGCTTTGGTTACCTTCTCGGCACTTTTCCATCAGATGTCTGACCGTCTGATTTGCTTTTTCAACCATTCCGTTCGCCTGGTGGTGGTACGGGCTTGTTGTTACGTGGTTGAATTTCCATTCAGTCGCAAACTGGCGGAACTGATGGCTGGCAAACTGTGGACCATTATCGGTGAGCAACTTGTCTGGGATACCATGGACTGAGAACATTTTTTCCAGTCTTTGTATCACTGTCACGCTCTTCGTATCTTCCTTCAGTTCTTCAATTTCGATGAACTCAGAATAGTAATCTACTATGACAAGAAACATCGAGTTCATGCAGTCTAGGAGATCTGCAGCAACAACTTTCCATGGACCTCTCGGTACTTGGCTTGGCTGGAGTGGTTCCTTGGGTTGTTCTTTTCGGTGTGTTTGGCATAGATGGCACTTGGATACCATGTCTTCGATTTGGCCATTCATGCCTGGCCAGTAGAGTACATCTCTGGCTAACTGCTTGCATTTGACCATACCAAGATGACTTGCATGAATGTTCTGTAGCATTTCTGGTTGCATCTTCTCTGGAATGAGTACTCGTTCACCTTTGAAGAGAATTCCATCGATTTCTGTGATCTCTTCTTGGAAATCGAAGTATGCACGTACTTCTGGCGGGAGTTGGGCGCGATGAGCTGGCCATCCTTTCCTTGTCACCTCTGCCAATTTCTGCAATGCGATGTCATTCATTGTCTCTTGTACTAGCAGTTGTTGCTTCTGCTCGCTGAATGCTGCTATACTCTTCATTTCAGCAGCAAATACTGAAAATTGCTTGGAGTCACTCATGAGTTCTTCATAAGTATTTGGCAGGAATGCACGGCTGAGTGTGTCCGCCACTGGAATGTCTTTTCCAGATTTTCCTACAAGCTTGAACGTAAAATGTTGTAATGTTAGTCTCATCTTCTGAAGTCGAAGTGGAACTTGATGTAGTGGCTTTTCAAATATGCGTACTAGCGGTAGATGGTCTGTCTCTACTGTTATGTCATGTCTTCCATACAGATATGAGTGAAATTTCTTGAATGAGAAGACTATGGCGAGAAGCTCTTTCTCAATCTGTGCATAGGCGTATTCTGCACTTGTCAATGATTTCGACCCATAAGCCACTGGTTGGCCTCCTTGCATGAGCACCGAACCGATACCGGACTGTGAAGCGTCACATGATATTGTTATTGGTTCCTCCAGACTGTAGTAGCTGAGGACCGGGGCGCTGCTCATCATTTCCTTTAACTTCTTGAATGAGTCTCGATGAACAGTATCGAAGTGGAACTGGAACCCCTTGGTGTTGCTTTCTTTTATCAGTTCACGTAGTGGCTCTGTCACCGCTGAGAGATTTGGTAAAAACTTGCATGTGTATGTAACCATGCCAAGTAGAGTCTGGACGTTGGCGATTGATGCTGGCTCGGGCATCTCTAGGACAGCTTTTACCTTATCTTGGCTGATTTTCACTCCTTCCTCGGAGAGCACATGTCCAATATACTCCACCTCCTTAGTGCAGAGTTTTGTCTTCTTCGGGTTTAGTTTTAGGTTTTTGTCTCTGCATCTCTTCATGACTTTCTCTAGTCTGTCATTGTGAAGACTACTAGTGGGAGCGTGTACTAGGATATCGTCCATCACTATCTCGACGCCGTCAATGTCGCCAAACATCTCATTCATGGCCCTCTGGTAGATCTCTGGCGCCGAGGATACACCCATTGGTAACCGAAGATATTTATATCTACCGAATGGCGTGTTAAAAGTTGTCAGATTTTGGGACTCTTCCGTCAGTTCAATCTGGAAATATCCCATGTTTGCATCTAGGACAGTGAAAAACTTCGAGCCGTTTGTTCTTGTTGTGACGTCCTCTACTGTTGTCATCGGGTGGTATTCGCGCTGAATTGCTTTGTTTAGATCCCGTGGATCAATGGTGATTCTAACATCCTTCTCTGGTGCCGTGCTCTTCTTATGCACCACGTGTAGTGCGCTGCACCATGGTGTTGGTTCTCCAACTGGCACCTTCTTCACGATACCCATTTGCTCCATGGACTCGATCTTCTTCCGCGCAGGCTCACGCAGCGCGGCTGGAATAGTACGGGGAGGGTGGGCTACGGGGGTTGCACTGGGGTCAACTGAAAGGGCATATTTCCCTGGGATTTTACCCACACCCTTAATTACATCTGGGTATTTGTCATAGATTGCTTTAGCACTATCTTTAGCATTATCTTTAGCACCATTGGGCATGCTTGTGTACCCATATACCCTCTTTACAAGATTTAACCGTACACTGCCTTCATCTGAAAGCAAGTTTGGTATATCAGTGGTATCAAACAATTCACATTTTATATTCTCAACCCGACCTTTGTAGACAACTGGCAATATCATTGTACCTAATGATTTCTTAATTTTACCATGTATACCTCGAATTGTAGTCTTACTACTGAAAAGCTTTGGCTTTTTACACATATCATCATAGGTCTTTTTTGTCATCATTGTACTATCAGCAGCTGTATCAATCTTAAATGTCACTGTATCATCTCTTGTAGTCTTTAGGTCAACCATCCACATGCTTTGTGATGCATTGACTGACTTTACAGGCCCATTACAGACCTGGTTGGTCAAAATGTTCAGAGTCTCCATTTCACCATTGTAGTCATAATTGTCATCTTCATACACATATGGATCCTCACTATAATAGTAAGCGTCATCATTACCTGCATAGTTTACCTGTTTACCTGTTGGACAACAACTAGCAAAATGACCAAAGTTACCACAACTGTTGCATGATTTGTTGTATGCTGGACACTGTCTATATCCATGGACCCGACTACACTTGGAACAGGTCTGCTGCCCACGTCCTTGACCTTGGAATCCTCGACCACGACCACGGCTGTGGTGTGGTTGCTGGTGACCTTGACCTTGGTTGCCCTGGGAACTTGCTGTTGCCCCTTGTTGGCTGTTTCCTCGTCCTCGACTGTTACCTCGGCCGCTTCCATGACCTCTGCCTCGACCTCGGGATCGGCCACGTGCATTGTATGAGACTTGCACCTCACTGGCACTGCTTGTGAGTTTCCTGGTTTGCTGTACTTGTTCAAAGAAGTTGCATCTCTTTATCAGTTTATCTAAGTCACAGTCATCTTCCCACAGTTTTTCTTTTAGCTTCTGATCCTTGACACCATTTGAAATTTGAACACACACTTGTCTGTCTTCTAGTGTACCAAATTCGCAATGAATAGCTAGGTCACGGACAGCAACAATATAATCTGATACAGTTTCATTGGTTTCCTGGACCCTCTGTTGAAACCTAGTTATGTGGCCCTTAACTAGCTTCTTGGGCTCGAAATGCTTGTCAAATTTACCCATTATAGCATCTAGATCCTTTTCTTCATCAGCTGTTAATGTAAATTTGTTGTAAACTTTCGTCCACTGTGGCCCTAGGCTGCATAATAACATTGCTACTTTAACCTCACCTGCCACTGCCCCTTTCTCAGCTGCTACCAAGTAGAGCTTGAATTGTTGTTTCCACTCTTTCCATGCTTGTGCAATATTGTCATCACTAGTGGGGTTAAACTTGGCAGGAGGCTTGAAGGAATCCATTATTCACTGTTCTTTCGTTAAACTTATATTCACTGTAGCTCTGTAGGTATAGTATTATGGGATATATTCCCTAGGCACTCACAGCTCTTCCATGCTGGTCCCGTCGGCGGGAGTCTCACAGCAAAAGTTCATTTTACAAAGTTCAATAACAGGCAAGTTACAGCACTCCATACCTTCTGTATTGCGTCGCTGGGTTCTTGGTTCATTAATGCTTGAAATCCTTCTATTCTGACACCATGTTATATCTGTTTACCTTGCTCAGCTAGTGAGCATCAAGAGAACATATACGGGAACACGAGGGTGCAATGGATGCGTCAACAGGAAGCCCTGAGCTTTATTCCAAAAGGGTAAAACACATGTTAGAGGCTGGCGCTACCAGTTACAACGCGGTGCGTCACACCGTACATTACAGTAAGTACCTCTAAAACGTTATTTAAATGGTCTAATATTTGTTTAAACAGTTGTATTGAATCCAAAGATGTGCGACTAAAGACATTAATGCCCTCGATTTGGGATTTTGTTGTAAACTTTCGTCCACTGTGTGTGGTGAAATAACGGCTTTGGCCCTGGCGGGCCTTGGCCGTTATTTCACCACACAGAGCCGAAGCCACCAAATCTCGGGTCATTAATCGCATAGTGAAGTGTCAGCTACACCTTGGGCCCAAACAAAGCTTTATATCGCCTATGGGCAGCAGGGATAGCTTAGAACAGAAACCCAAACTAAGCTATGCTAGTATGGCTGTTTGAATGCAGATTTGCTGTGCGTTCTGATGCACTGTCAAGGGAGCACTGAAAAAGATCTTAGTATATATAATAAATCAATTATCAGGATGACCGCAATATTGAACATTATTAAATTTATCTCCACAAATATAAACTTTATTGGTTATAATGGTTGATGACGAGTTTGTAGGAGTGCAATGTAAAATGTAAATGTAAGGTTATTCCGATAGGAATGTGCAGTAGAAAAAACAGCCCAGTAGCAGGATTATTTGAAATGAAAGTGGTAATTTTTAGTTCTAAACAGGTTGTTGTTCATTAATACCCAAGAAATATAGATATATATGCCTTTAAGTAATTTTATTAAATATATCCTTGCCTTCAAGAGAAAGTATACCAAATTTAAAGATTCATTATTTCATGGTAGTATAGGCATATTAAGTGTGCCAGATTTCCTGATAAGGTATTGGATGTGAGTGAAATAATTCGATTCTATTACACTATTGGAGGGTAATAATGCAAAGTCACCCCCAACTCTCGCCCCCCCCCCCCCCCCCCCCTCCCCCCACAAAAAAGTTTGCCCTAAAAAATATCAAAATATTTGATCTGTTCCGCTGCGCCTGTATTTATAACATTAAATAGTCCAAGACTTTCCCTGATCTTCTTGCGGCCAAAATGTCTTGATTTGCCGCGTTTGCAAGATCCTGATGAAATCAACCTAGGTGAGAAATTCTGGCGGTTTGGACATATCTAATTTTTAATTTTATTAAGAGATAAATACTTAGCCCTATAGATTTGAGATATATTTTATGTATATTTTTATAGATTGGAGGGTGGGAGGGCGGGAAATTTCCCTGATGATTATATCCTCATTAAGGCTGAAGGCAAATTAAATATCAATTTTATTCAAGTTTGGAGTAAAACATTTTAAAAATCTGGGCGATAATAACATGTCTGGAAGCATTGAAGTCGTCAGAGTTTGTTTGAATAAATGCGGATCACTGTGAGATCGGGTCTAGTCTCTGGACGCAGAGCGTCCAAAATATGGCAACAACAGTTGCTGTCGAGGTAACTCCCCTGAGAGTTGGCGCAGGCGCACCAGACCTCTACGGTCGGGACAAGGATAGAGAAGGATGCCACCTTTATTGCACTTAACTTTTTAAAAACCCATGTGACGAACAATTCCAGTACCGGAATCCAGATGACCCTCCTATAAGCTTACTGCTAGTATAAGTCCATTGTCCGTACGACTGTAGAATAAACGATTTTGGCCACTTTTCACCACTACGCATGGGTTGGCCCTACTCATATATGTACTAGAATCAAGACTGCCACTACCGACCAGGCAGATGGCCCAGTCGGTATGACTGCTTGCCTAGAGTGTGGGGGATCGCAAGTTCGAGGCTTGCCTGGGTCTCACAGGATTATTTTCTTCATCTCTGGGTCGCGTAGATGCTATGTCATTCAACGCGACAGGTAGGGCGGGTGGGTTTGATGATTTGTGGTGATGGGAAAGGCAGGAGAAACAAGATATCCATATAACGCTTTAACCTGTGCCAACAATAATACAAAAACGGCCTAAACATGTCTAAAATTATCTTCGCAAGGCGCCGACTCGCAGCTGCCACTCACTGGTTGAAGAACTGTGAGGTAGATACTAGGTAGGTAGACTTAGCCAAGACTGTTCACAGGTGTCTGAGGGCTTCATGGATGAAGGAGGACGAGGGGCTCTTCGGTTTTATACATGCGTCGCTTGCTGCATTATATCACCGATGGGGACTGATGCATTATTATATAAGTGGGACGCACATCCCCTCCACATGCTATGGAGTGAGTATGTGCGCTGATCCAGTTTTACACAATATGCAGGAGCAGGCTTCACTGCTCTCTTACATAAGAGATGGGAACTGGTGTCCCATCCGGGAATACAAAGAGCAGGGCTGTACTCGACGATCTCACTGATTGGGGACATACCTATTGTAAGCCCTGATTGGGCATAGTTTTGTGCCATTGACATCTCTATGACTGGGAGTCCCTTCAACAACTGTATTGTCTTGGTCCATTTTATGTTTATTTGAAGGTCCATTATAGTCGGGGTGTGGTGAGTTGGTGGTTGGGGTTGAAGGCTGTTATAGACCTTGGAAACAGGTTACTCTGTCTGAGCATGCCTTGAAAAATCAGTAGCATCGCCAGCCTCATCAAGGCAGGGAATTTTAGGACATGGGTTGCTTCTACTGCTTCTTCTCCTGGTGCGTATGACACCCTTGGGTGGCTGCGTGCCTCGGCTGGCATGCCTGCCATCTTGTAGTAGGTTTGTAGGCTGGTAACTATATTGGTTATTGTTGGTGGAGATCTCCCTGTACTCCACCTACCAGCAGATATGCTCAGGGTCGAGATGCTGGTAATCAATGTTAAGGTGGGAGCAAAAGGCCACAAAGTTGGTTATCGCCGAGTGGCTGTTAGATCGTGTTCCCGGGCCATGGGCTTCTTGTTGTCTCTCTCGATTGACAACATGCAATTTGAAGTTTTCAATTATTTCGATTTGAAGAGATCAAACACCAAACTGTAAGAGAGATGATGTCAAGATGTTTATTTAGATGTAGTGACCAACGTTTTGGACTTTGTTACTCCAAGCAATTTTTTAACGATATTTGTTGAATATGTTGAAGGATTCGGGGTCATTTTTCACTTTAGGGTCAGCAGTTGAGCGAGAAATAAATCAATGCAACACACAGAGAAGTATGTTTCAAAGCAAGAACCGAACCAAGATAGAAGAAGACGGCTATAATCATTTTATTGCTTAAATACTAGACAGATTATAGCGATTATCCAGGGCCTGGGCTGATGGGCTTATCCTGACTGGACCAATTAATTACCTTGATAGATGGAGGATCCAATCAGCCACAGATTAATAATAATTAATAAGTTGGATAACTTACTCCATACTGGTTCAGGTTTAATAGTATCACACCTGGCCAGTCCCAATCAACACCTTGTCTCGGTTGGTATGCTATCTCCCCTCCCCTTTCCCTCCTGTTCTTAATCACTACCCCTCCCCTTGCTGACCTGCTGGCCATTCCCTTCTTCCTTCCTCCCACGTGATAAGAATTTAAGATAGCAGTGATGGTAACCTAGGTGTGGGTTTTTAAGGATGAAAAGATAGATACATTTCTGAATAAAAACTTAAAATAAAGATTCAAGACAACTCAAAGATGAGTCCTGAATTTTATAATGTTATTGCACCGTCTGGTATCATGTCGGAACATGACCTTGACCAGGTATTAGTTGAGACCCAGTCATGTATTGCTGCATCCTCTGCGACCTGCAATAAGTGGTTTAGCATGTACCACTCATTAGATGATTCTTTAATATGCGTCATTATAAAGTGGGTAAATCCACACATGGTTTCTTATGGTGTTAGTTCCCTCATTTGCTTCTTTATTTTGATTGCCATATCTGGGGGGAAAGAGGTTTCCGGTGATATGTAGGTGTTATTGACTTTTGACTCATATTGGCGGGTGATTGCTGACTTGACCCTGTGTGTATCCCTGTGTCTCCTGGATATGGGAGCAATTCCTCTGATGACTCTGAGTCAGAGTCCGCTGGCTGACATGTGTATTTGCATTTGTTTTTCCTATGCCTCCCCTTCTTCATTGGGGTCCTTGGCGATAGTGCTTTGCTCCCCCTGACGTGCTTCTTTGCTTTTCTCTTTGTGTGAGCTTGGCTTACCATTGTGTCATCTGTCTCTTGTGAAGACTGGTCTGTTTCTTCTTCTGATTTCGAGGAGTTATTGGTAGTTCTAAGTCTCATGATATGTGTGCTTGTCATGCTGTACAGGCTGCTATGCCTTGGCTGGCAGAGCTTGGCGTGCCGCCGCCCGTGGCTGGAGGAACCCTGATTTCGCTAGGCTGTCCTGCACTGCAGATTTGTACATTTCTGAAACCATTTTAGACAGGTATTGCATTTGACCCTCCTGTAATGAAACATTCTTCGATTTACTAGGGACATTTTTCCTGGGTGGAGGGGATTTCTTAATCTTAGGTTTAATGCTCTTGTTCTTAGGATTCTTTGTTTTGGTCCCCCCCCCACTCCATACTGGTTCCGGTTTCAACCTGATCCCCTGGCTCAGTATGGCTGGTGCGAGTTTCATCAGGCTCCTCCTCTAATGTTCCCTTCATGCCCGGTTGATTAATTATCCCATGGTTAGTTTTAGCATTCCTTCAGGTTGTTTTTGTTGCTTACCGGAAGTTTTGCTCTTTTTCTCTGTGTGCTCTGGCTCAATTGTGTCAGTGTTGTGCAAATCGAACAAGGTGTCATGACTGCCACTCTCAGAGGCTTTTACGGTGCCATTCTCCTCGTCAATAACTATATCCTTGCCTACCCCATTTTCTAGCTGTCTCTCACTGTCCTTTTCTTGTGTCGTAGCTTTGGGAGCATCAGGTTTGGGTACTTTAGGCCTAGTCATTGTTGGCAATGCTATTGTTTGCTCATAGACCTCAAGAAACCCTAGTTCATTGAACATTGCGAGAAGAGAAGAGATATACCCACAGGAGAGTTCCAGTCAGTTCCAAGGAGTGAGCCTAGGTGACGCCACATTCAATGCAGCATCATCGGCAGAGTTTCCCTGACGATCATATCCTGATGCTTCCAAAATATAACATCAGCCAATTTTGCCCCTGGTGTTTCTGGGATTCCCTTGATAATCACTCATAGGTCTTGGGTATTCAGAGAAAGAGAGCATCGGTTGGGTAGGAGTAGTATTTGAATTATATCATTTGCTTGGGTCGGTCAGTGGGAGGAAGGGTTGTTGGATTTGCAATTGTTGGGGAGTAGCAGTGAATTTTTACCTTCATTGGAATCCACTTGATCTCATCTTTTCAGATATGATATCTCGAAATCCATGTTTTGCAACTTTTGACTCATTTTCAACACATTTCACAATTCATATTTCGCTTTTGGATTGTTATGATTTATATCAACATTTGATTTTTCTTTTGATTTCTGACCCAGCATGCCACTAACAGATTTGTACTGTAGGAATAAAACAAATACCACTGTGTTATAACTGCAATGTTTACTATGTGCACTACATGACGTCCACCCATGTGGGTGCAATATAAACAGAGTTTAACTCTTTTTTTATTGCACCCATGCTCAGCTAGCATGCCTTGTCGTCGAACCTTATTCAATAGCTATAACTCCTCTCCTTACGACAGAGAGGAAGAGAACAAAGCTGGGAGAGTTTGTGTCTGAGAAATTTTACATCTGCCCCTGCATACCAAAAACCGACCAAAAACCGCCTTGAGAAAGGCGGGCGCAGCAGGCATATTTCGAATCCTTCCGTCGCCCCGGGCCTTTACAGCCATGGCTCAATACGTTCCACATCTCAACCTGGCCGCGTCGTTTTCGTATTAAACATACCGATAGCCGACAACCTTATGCAGAAATCGCAACGATATGATGTTCTCTGCAAGTTCTGTCCGAAGAAATAATCAATCTAGGCTGTAAAATAGATTTTCGATATTTCTATTCTAATCCTATGGGGATGCGTTGGCACGTTTGCGCCACCACGTTGGAGCCCTAAGGGAACCACTGTGCCAACTGCACCCATTCACGGAACTCACGTTTACGCTGATAAACTTAACCGGCAAATGGGATATATTTGAAATGGATAGCTTGTTGACAACATGTATTTAAAGGGCGGGTAGCGTAGACGTACACAGTACGTCTACGGTATTTAATACTAAATCAAATGCATATTGTAGGTAGGAGGGACAGAGCGAGCTAGGGTGGGTGGAAGGGTTGTATTTCAGATTCAAAACAATCAAACAAAAGCAATACCGAAACGGTAGTAGCATGTACACAAATAAATCACCCCGAAGGGCCTAAAGCGGTTTGATACTTCTGGATACCACTATAAGCTACTAGTGCATATTTATATATTGACCCCCTCTTCTCTATATTTAATGCAGTGCTGTCGCCACCTGTTATTTCCTGCGAGAACTGTGATTCTACCGGAGTAGACGTGAGCCTAGACAAGGACTACATCCTCACCTGTAGTGTCCATATGGTGGCACCACGTGTGACCTTGGTATGGGAGCCCAGCATGTACGTCCAGCTGAAGTCTGCAGTGACCATAACAGACCCCAAATCGTGCAGATTCAACGAAACATCTTCTGTGCTCATCAACAAAGCTAACCTACCATGGCCTGCCAGGACGGTCGGACTCAAGTGCATTGCACAGTCAGCCCCTCTGCCTAATGAGGACACTGAGGTGTCCATTAATAATCTTCGTAAGTTTCACTGATGTTGATTTCTATAACATATTGTAAGTTATTTCAACCGAGATTATTGAGTCTTCAAATGTTAAATTTTACTGGTAAATGTATAGTATCTATATCTGGACACTGTTACCAGTTCTATATTAATTGACTGATCAAGTAACTTATCAAAAAACTTATATGAAAGTTAAAATGCAGATCTGGAACGGCAGGAGGAGAGAAGGCAACATTTCTACCAATGAAACAAACAACTGAAGGGAATGACATGCCCACCTCTATTATTTATATTCTGTTTTTTTTTATTATACATGTTTTACCGGACTAGATAACGCAATGGTGGTCTTCCTCTAGTACCTGGGGGAGGAGGTGAAATTGTAGCCATGCCCGGGTTCAAACCCATGACATGTTCATGCCACTTTGCCAACTCACCACTCAGCCACCCCACATACCCTCTTATGCTAGAATAAAAATTTAAATTAGTCCTTATTTTGCAGAACTTGCAAACCTGACCACCAGAGACTAGTCGACAAGCATTGGGCTAATTTGTGCACTTTGCAAAACAATTTTGACTGAGCCACTAATTGTATGAATGGAGTAATAAAGTGGTGATGCTATACTTTCGTATGGCATGAGCCCCACCCCCATGAATCATGCTTGGTGGTGAGCCTATCGGAGATAGTGCCACGCCCCCTCCTGCCACTACTGCTTGTGGCAGAGTGGGGGGAGAGGGACCCTTTGGGTAATAAACAAGTTAGTCTTATTTCGAATCTCGAGTTGTGTGCATGCGTTAAGATCTGCTCCCTATGAGCTACTAACCAACGGACTCAATAACCTTACAGATCCATCCTCACAATATTCTACCAGCTACTCCCCTATTCGAATTATAATATTGGTGATAGAACTCCGGCCTATCTTGGACTTTATTTTGGAAGTGATTATTCAAAATTTGTGGATGGACATTTTTTACATATGGAAAGTTCTAGTAAAGTGGACAGACAGACTCAACTGCATGGAAAAGTAACAGTAGAGGACTGCTCTGACGATTCTGACGATTTATTTGGACAATTAGAAAATTCTAGTGAACTTGCTCTACCCTTACCTGCCAATTCTCCTTTGGAAAAGCCACCACTGTTGGATTTGTTTGACAAATTGGAGGATAAGGATCACACCAATTTTATGAGGAATGTGGCAGAAGTACCGAAATGGGACTCTACGCTGTGTGAAGATGAACCATCTTTTCCACCTCCTCCTCCTCCGTTAGACGATTTTGTGGATCATATTTTGAGCCCAGAGAATAGTGACTTGGACATTGATAGTTTTTACACCCCTACAGCAAAAGGCAAGACAAGGGCCTCTATTGATAGAGAATGTGGTAATCTCTATGCAAAAAGGATTACCGATTTTGCTGGGATTTCTCAAGAAGCCTTTGAGGCTAATAGGTCTTTATTTGGTGGGTCGACTAGGGTGACGTCCACACCACTTAGGAGCGAGGCGGTAAGCCATTCCTGTAGCGCTGAGCCGGCGGAGAGAGCTGCTCGCTTGCCTCCTCCCACGCTACCGAGGAGATCTTCCTCCAGGGTTACTTCCAGGGCGATATCAGTGATAGACCCCCCAAGTATGTACGGTTCACAATACCAAGCAATGTCAAGCAGAGGATTAAATGATTGTAACCAGGGCCAATCCTCCCCTGAACAATTAAATAGGACTTTGGAGAGGAAAGCTGAAATTCCTCAATTCACACAGCAATTCGGTCAGCAAAATGCTTTACATTATACTCAACGCTCTGCTGCGCCTACTCCTGTAGGTCCTCATTATAATCAGGGATATTTCCCCCAGCAGCCTCCTTATATTCCCCAACCTCAACAGGACAATGCTTTAGTTGCTACCCTAGTTAGAGAAATGCAACAGATGTGCTTGGACTTGATGTCTAAAATGCTAGATAAAAAGCCACAGGAGGTGCAAAGACCAAGGAATAGTGATTTTATAGTAAAGAAATGTTTTAAGGCACCCAAGGTGTTTAAAGAACCAACATTGTTTTACTCTGCAGAGTGGTTCCTAAACGAATTTGCGGAGTTTGCTGACAGAAGTGGGCTACCAGCCGATATGTGGGTAGTAGGGCTTAAACCCTATGTAGAGGATTCGGCCTTAACCTTCTATAACAATTACACAAAAAGGTATGGTACCCAGGTCCCATTTGACACCCTAAAGGGTGATTTTCTCAAGAGGTTTTCTTCCCTTAGCCTGGACGAGAGAATGAAAGATTTTTCATTCCAATCTCAGGGAGATACCAACACAAAAGAGTTTTGTAAGAGCATGTCGGACCTTCTCTCTCGTTCTTCCCTCTCTGAAAGGGACAGGGCAAATATCTTGGTAGGCAAGTTGAGGGAAGAAGTCAGGATTTGTGTTGCAGCAGACAACCCAGAGACAACCGATGAGGTTGCAGATGCTGCCATTAAGTATGAGGCTATTTTGTCTGCCGGGAAAAAACACGAAGAACCTGCTAAGCCTAAAGAGTTGGAGGTGGCCTATATGGGGAATAGGCAAAGCAGGAAGTATAATTTCGATCAGGGCTTTAATGGCCAACAAAAAACGTTCAATCAGTACCAGGGAGCGGCTCGAGGATACCAACAGCCTCAGTATCAGGGGAACAGGAATTTCCCTGGAAACCAGAGAAGCCAAGGTTTCCGATCTCCTGGAAGAGGGAACTTCCCCCAACAGAATAAGGTTCATGGCAACCCTCAGTGGATTAACAATAACATGAATCAGGGACAGCAACAGCAAGAGAGGCCAAGATCAAGAGGTAGAGACTTTGGCCAGCGACCCAAAAGCTTTGATGGTGGTAGTAAGGGAAATTACTTCCAGGGACATCCAGGATATTTCCCTCAGGGATACCAGCAGGGGTATGGATACCAGGGCCAGCAATATCAACCCCAATTTAATATCCCTCAAGGATACCCGCAACAACAGCAGGGATATCAAAGAAACGGCCAAGTAACAAATGGGATGTATTCTCGACAAATCAATGAGATTGCCACCACAGATGAGGTGTTATTTGCCCAAGTGGAGGGGGAAGACTTGGAATCAGTGCCAAAAAACTTAGAAGGAGGTCAGGAAGTGTTCCTGACCTTCCTGAGCCCATCGGAATCACAACAATAGGAAACCAGCCCACCAACCGAAACGTAAGTCAGGATTATCCGTATTCTGCCCCCAGTAAATCTGATATTATGTATACCATGTTGGAACTAAGATCAGGTAGCAAACTTGGGAAGAAAACTTTCCAAGCAGTAAAGCTCAGTAATGGTCAGGTTGATGTAAAAATTGGTAGATATATTGTTCCTACGTTGGTCGACACTGGGGCCAGTGTCACTTGTGTGGGTAAAGAGTTTGCTAGGGCTATTCTTAAAGACAATCCAAAATTTTTTATATCTGATACTTACCTGAAGTTATTCATGGCCAACGGAAATTTTAAAATTGTTAGAAAGGCTATTAGGGCTGTTTTATTCATTAATGGCAAGCCCTATGTGCAATGGATACACATCGTTCATGGTCTGAAAAGAGCTATGATTATAGGTGTGGACTATTTGGACAGATTTGAGGCAAACATTCGTTTTGGCGATCTAAATAAAGGCCTGCTTGTAATCAGGGCAGAGAAGGATATCATGCTCAAGCCTAGAGCAGAAAATATTTGTTCGGTTAGAATATCGGCTGCCGAGCAGCTCAAAGATAAGGTGGGGCTGATTGAAAATCTAAAGCGGAGCAGAACTGTCCCTTTTATAGCCAAAAGATGCTTAGTAAAACCAAATGAGAGCAATATGGTCCCTATCGTTTTGGCAAATGTTTTTAACAGGGATTATATTGTGAAGAAAGGAAATATTCTTGGTGTATTTAGAGTGAGAAACCCTCGCGATTTCATCTCTCTGCCATCTCAGCAGGGGTTGAGTGAGCCCTAGTCTGGACTTGTCCAGGGATAAATATGAGCCACTCATGGCAGATAAAACAACAACCGTGGGGGGCTCGTATAAAGTTTCAGATAAGCTAGACAGTAACCAGAGGGAGCAATTACTCAGATTGTTAAAGAGGCATGACAGTGTTTTTCACAAAGAAGGAGTGCCCATAGTTCACGCCCAGAACTATGAGCACAGAATAGACCTGAAAGAGGGATATGTTCCAGTAAATAAAATGCCTTATAGGCTTAATCCAGAAATGGATAAGGCTTTAAAAGGTATTTTAAAAGAACAACTAGACGCGGGAATTATTGAGAGAGCTGATGGGAATGGTCAATTTTCAAGCCCTTGCTTTCTGGTGGAAAAGCCTGGATCACGTAAAGCTGGTCAAACTAAGCATCGTTTGGTGATCGACTATAGGCTCGTAAATCAGGAAGTGAAGCCCCAGGCTGTCCCCTTCCCCAGAGCAGATGAAGTTATTGCTAAGGTGGGAGCCAGAAGAGGTAGATACTTCAGCAAAGTAGACTGTTATAATGGCTTTTACCAATGCAAACTAAGACAACAAGATCGTCATATAACAGCATTTAGTATGACACGGCATCTTTCAGTATAGAAGCATGCCTATGCGGTTAAAGACCAGCCCAAAGAGTTTTCACCAAATGATGGGAGATCTTGAAAGATGTTCCTAACATTTCCTGTTACATAGATGATATAATTTTCTCTTCAGACACCTGGCAAGATCATGTGATGGGACTTGATAATTTATTGTCAACCCTTTTGAAATCAGGGGTGAAACTTAAGAAGGAAAAATGCTTCTTTGGGGCGATTAAGAGCTTTCCTAAGCCAAAAAGCATCAAGCAGGTAAAGGCTTTCTGTGGGTTATGTAATTACTACAGAAACTTTATCCCAGATTTCAGCCAAGTTATGATTCCCCTATATCGTGTCACAAGCAGGAAAATGGAATTTAGGTAGGATCCGGCCTGTGACACCAGTTTTGAGAGAATAAAAAAAGCTATTTGCGAGAAGGTTCTCTTGCCACATCCTGATTATAATGAAGAATTTTTTATAACAAGTGATGCCAGTAATATAGCCCTTGGCTGCGCCATTCAACAGATGGATGATTATGGTATGCTAAGACCACAGGAGTTCGCTGGCAGATCTTTGACTAAGTGTGAGAACAGTTACAGTACCACTGATAAAGAGCTTGCTGGGATCCGTTTTGCCCTAGAGAAGTTTACACATTACATTTGGGGGCGTCCTTTCACTGTATTTACTGACCATCAAGCATTGTTGGCCTTGAACACCAAGAGAAATCTTACAGGCTGAATGGCGAGATGGTTTGATTTTTTCAGTGGATTCCAGTACAAGTTGGTTCATCTGAGGGGTCACCTAAATACCCTAGCAGATTTACTAAGTCACAGGGAGTATGGAAATGCCTGTCAAGAAGTTAGTGAGGTGCCTGAGTTATGTCCCAAAAAGCATGTATCTTTCTCTGAGATACAAGCCATCAAGTACTTTGGAGAGGATCACCAGGTGCAAAACTATCTTTTGAGAGTTTTCAGACCTCGTCCTATCCTCAAAAAACATGTGGGGGGCACGAAAAGCAATTTAACCCAAGATGTGAAAAGCCACTCAGTGCCTTTCAGGTGTGAAGGCAACTATGGCGGTGGAATTGAGATCATCCACCAAGGGTGATACCAAGAGATCTCTTGAAAAGGCAAATGACAGATCTAACGCTTTATTGGCAAAACGCAGGAGGAGAGCTCAAAAGGTCAGACAGGCAAGAACGGTCGTTAAAATTCCCAGACAGACAAGATCAGAAAGAAGGAATTCGGCGGCTAGGAGACAGTCAATAGCAGCTGCCACCCCCAGGATCTCAGGGGATCTTTTCAGTGAGCAACTCACTGGGGGAGAGGCCATTGGAGTGCCAGACATGATCAAATTACAAGCGTCAGATCCATTTGCTAGATCCATGAGTGATTTCATCAAGGATGGAATTCTGCCTCAAGATGAGGAGGCTAGGAGAATTTTGCTGTCACAAGAGCAATTTTTCTTCAGAAATGGCCTCCTGTGTCGAATTCCTGGAAGACTAAGATACAAGGTTATACCACAGGTGTATCAGATCGTGATTCCTAGGGAATTGATTGGTAAATTCCTGGAGAGAATCCATAACAGTGTCCAGGGGGCACATGTGGGAATTACTAAAATGTTGCACATCATTTCCAGTCGGTTTTATTGGCCAACTATTTGCAAAGATGTTGAGAGGTATGTTTCTATTTGTCACGAATGTTTGAGCTCCAAAAAGATGAATAGAACGGTGAGACTTCCTATGACAATTAGGGATCCTACACCAGTGCCTTTTTCCTGCATCATGGTTGACTCAATAGGGAAGCTGACTGAGACTAAGTCAGGCAATTCTTATATACAAATGTGTATTGATATGTCGACCAAATTTGTGTTTGCTTGGGCTACAAGTTCCATTAGTGCTTCTAGTTTTCGTGACATATTCTTTAAGAAAATTGTGTGTACGGTGGGGTGTCCAAGCAGAATTTATTCGGATAACGGGACCTGTTTTTCAGACCAGAATTTCACTGGATTCTGTCGTAAATTTGGAATAAAACAGATCTTTTCCAGCCCTTGGAAGCCGAGCACAAATGGCTTGATAGAGAGAAATAATAAATCGATGGGAGAGCGCCTCAGAACTTTTGCCATGGCTAATCCAGAATGCTGGGACTTATATGTACCAGGGATTGTTTTAGCTCTGAATGCTAGTGACAGTTTTAGCACTGGTATTTCACCTTACACTCTGGTATTCGGTAGGAATTGTCCCCTACCTCCACAATCATGCCTAGAAGATGTGAGGGAAACCATTAAGCCCATTCTATCCCATTTAGTGGAGGCAGATGAAGCCAGAGAAAGGATTCTGGAGGATGTGGAGAGAACTGTGTCTAAGGCAAACAAGAGAATGAAAGAAAGATATGACAGGAAAGTGCATTTTTCAAGAAGGACCTAAGTGCTAAGATTCAAAGACAGTTTTCTGGCCCCTATTTGGTCATTTCCAGACCATCCAAGTTTACTGCTAAGTTGAAGAACTTGGAAACTGGGAAATTGGTACCAAGGGCGGTTCACGTCCAGTTCCTAAAACTGGTGAACAAATCATACACAAAAGACTTCCTCAAAAAACTTTTGGGGAGAGAGTAGAAGAGCCCAACAATGGTGTTTAATTTTCAGACTAGTTAACGTTTTTAAAGAAAAGAATTCAGCCATGTAGTTTTGCTATACTTGAGTATAGCATTTGGTAGTGTTTTGGACACATCACAGGCTTTTTCAGAGACCGTTTAACAACGTGTAGTACTGGCGGGCAAAGGGGGCGCAAGCCCCGTGGAATGCTGACGGACTGCAGTGCCGCGGAGGCCGTGGGGACGCGAGCTCGCTCAAGGGAAGCAAATCGACTAAACATTTCAGTAGTATTCATGTTATGATAGATGGCGGGTCTCGCGAGTTGACAGCATTGACTCCAACGTGTTCCAAGCGCACACATGCTCACTGTGACGTCCGCGCTTTTGCTTTATCAGGAGTGGGCCATCAGAGGCGGCGAAGCATAGCCAGTGTAAAGTATGGGCCATATCTTATCTGTGGACGCTCAGTAATTCATCTCAGAATGCATTAAAATATTTTTCCTGTTGCTGAGGCTTCACCCACAAGGCTGGGAGATGTATTATGCTTTTCTTTCATGTTTCTTTGTTCCTTTCGGTCCTTTTATGATTAGTTTCAGTTCTCAAGCTGCCAATTTTCGTTGAAAATGGTGTTGGGATTTGATTTTTGAAGAGGACTTGGTGGGGAAGATATTCATTATTTAAGCAATTTTAATTTCTAGTCTTTCTCAGGCTCGACTTGGGGGAGTGTGGCGACAGAGATTAGGAACAATGCTTCGGTCCCTTTTATGGTGTTCCTATGGAGAAGTGAGAAGTTTTGTGCTAAACATTTTTTGTATTTTGTCTAGAATTGTTTTAGTGTTTTTCTTGTTTTTGGTTCATGTGAACTTTTTACTTGCTGTTTTAATGTAAGTTTTTCCTGTCATTACGTTTTACAGATTGGTTTTTCAGGAAGAGAACTAGTTTTGTGGGAGCACCAAGGGAAGATTTGGTGTGTTTTTAGAGACTTTTGGACTAAAATTTGGGTGTGAGATTCTTTGTCCGCACCATGTAAGTACGCTTATGAGTAGTTAGTGAAACTTTTAGGGAGAGAAGTAGGTATCTTCCTGTTTGTTTATTTTCCTTGTGGATATTTATCTCTAGTTAAATCTTTTGTAGAATATATTGGGTAACAGTGATCGAAGGGAAGGGCTCTCACCCCTGTTAGGACAAAATGAGAATATGGGATTGCATTGGCAGGGGGGCATGGTTCTCTTAACAGCTGTACTTCCTTGTGCATCTCCAGATATACCGGCGTCCCTCTTTTGGGATGAGCTTGGGTTGCTTTTGGGAGCCAGCTCTGACGCTAGGGGTGTCTTAACTCCTCCTGGGTTAGCCTGGACGCAGCCAAGCTCAGTGCTGCACCATTTCTCCCTACCCGAGTCATTGTAATAGGCTGTGCCTTAAGGACCCCTCTTACTAAATCAGGTTAGAGAATTGTGGGAATCATTTAGTGTTTAGGAAGCATTTCTAAAATGTTGTTTTCCGGTGGTCACTCTAACTAGTGATACTTATTGTTTCTTCGAGTAGGACTAGGCGCAATTCTGCTCTCCCAGGAGTGGGAGAGGTGCTAAGAGATTTATTTGGAGTAGCCACAGAAGATGAACTGGTAGACTTCAACGATGCAGTGAAAGTTATAAGTGAAGGCGTTTCTAGTGTGGAAGAGGCCCAGGAGGCTCCTGACAGGGTCATAATAGGCCTTGTAGAAAACAACCACGCCCTCCTGGAGTTCTCTGAAACCCACATATTGGAAGTTGATTCGATCCTGACCAATTTAAGTCCTTCTATTGCAAAGATAGCAAACGTCAGCCTATGGGACACAGTATCTATGGGAAATTTTGTCAAGAAAAGCGCGAGTTACTTACTTGACGGCTACCTCATTGGATTTTCAAGCACAGACAGAGTATGTCAGGTCGATAGCTGACCTTTTGGATAATTATAGGGCACTTTTGTCGGGAGAACTAAGAGTATCACTGGTTTCAGATGACAGTTTAAGGGAGGCTGAGAAGATACTCATGGAGAGTGCCAATGCCAGAGATGGAGGCCACACGCTAGTAAAGGGCCTGGACCGTCAGGGTTCAGTGATGAACATTATGCGTAAAGTATTTTAGTAACTTTGGGAGCTCTGGTGTCTGGTGAGAGTGATAATTTTATTATGTATAGACCCATTGTCCTCCCATTACCTATCCATTCTCATGCTCCCAATTCCTCTGGTTATTCTACTCTTGTCCTTGATACTACTGTTTTTGCTGTAAGGAGAGATGAAAAAGCGTTTTTGGAATTAAGTAATGATTTTTTCAATTCATGTTTGGTTAAAGATAGCATGGTTTTCTGTAGAAATACTTATTTGGAGTTTTATAGAAACCAACCCATGTGCCTTTTGCTCTGTGTTATATCATATTACATAATTAGAATGTAATAGTGATTAACCACATCATAAGCAATAGTATAAATCAATTAAGGAATATAATTAGTATAATTGTCATCATTAAATAAATTAACTGCAGGATTGTGCAAGACTAATAAAGGGATCAGGTAATATGAGAGTGAGCATGAACCAATTGGAGTGTGACACACACAAGTGATCTATGATGTATAGAAGCATAATAAAAGAGGTCAGTTGTATCTGAAACATGGAAGACTCAAGTCTATGTTCTTAACATCTCAAATACCAATAGCTCTACAATATTCAACGTACATATTCAAGTTATAAACTAAGTTATAACACTGGTGGGAACCCGTTTTCGATCCTGGGCTTCTCCAGGGTGCGAGGATCATGTTGTGGTGAGGCAACATAGGACACTTCCATAGGACAAATTATGGCTGAAAGGCCTCTATTTGATCGAATTAAGGATTCGGTGGAGAGACTTACACTTTTGCCTCAGAGACTAACTAGAAAAGGGCGAGCTACTGCGGAGAAGAGGGGTAGGATTGAGGATGCGCCTGCCCCTCAGGTACAACACTCTGTTTTGGGATAACGTTGCTGTTGCCATGGATATGTGTGTCTATCATACATATCTGGCCGTACCGGCCCCTCTTACTCATGTGGCTGTCGGTGATGACAGGCATGTGTTGATCAATGGGGGTCCTAAAGCCAAATTCCTCTATGGGGGAGAAGATATACACGACTTGCCTATCTCCCCGTTTCAGATTTTTCACCTGCCTTGTGGCTGTAAGGCAACCTTTACTTCTTTTGCTTTAATTAATTCAAAAGTAAATTGTGATTTTGAAAAGACAGCTCACATCCGCTTAAAAACAGGATTCAATTTGCCTTTGGCTATCAGTTTTGGCTTAGAGTTTGGTAATATTTCTGGCATCGATCTGTTTGAGGCTCCAGTGGTGTTGGGGGTTCCCTCAGCTGACGACATTAGACAATCATTGGGCCACTTAACTGATGAGCTTGTCAGGAAGGGAATTCCTCTGGTTATTCTACTCTTGTCCTTGATACTACTGTTTTTGCTGTAAGGAGAGATGAACCATGCAGTTTCTGACATGGTAGATAAACAGAAAAAGGTAACCTCAATGTGGGAAAATTTAAAAACAACTTTGAAAAATTTGCCTTCTCTTCATTCGGTAGGAATTTCTGCGACAATGTTTTTTTTTTGTTTTAACTCCTTTATTCAAGTTCCTGCCTTCTGGGCATCTACATAGCTAAAACATGTCAATCAGCGAATATGAAGACTCAAGTGGACATTGCATTTGGTAATCAAATGCATTATAGAGATAGAAGAGACTATTTGATTTTTTTCACCCCAGTCGGCGCCACCATAGCCTAACTAAATAAGATACATGTGTGCTCTTTCTCCACTAGATGGCCTTGCTGTAGTTTTGAACGCGTGGATGCTTCACCTTTACATATTGTCGGTTCTATCTGTTATGTTGACAAGCAGTTGCTTCCACTTTTTCCTTTCTTCTATGCTTAATTTTTTATTCATCCCATTGACAATTATTTCAGCTTTGATTTTTCTTTTTAACTCGAACAGAAAAGCTTTCAATTCAAGTCTGCCTTCATAAAATAGTTTCTGCCTCTGAATAAAGGCTTTCGCTTGTAACAGGATCCAATTCACAATTTTTGTGTTTATATTACAAAAGTCAATACCAAATAACAGATCTTTGACATTCACTTCAACTTCATTGTTCTTCATTTTTACAAGCTTTTCGTTGCTGTTGTTTTCATTGATGTATCCCACATCGACAATTGTATTGAGAATTTCTATCCACAATCTGTTAGTATTTTTGCACATGACAAGAAAATGACATATATCATCTCTTCTACCACAGAAAGTACAGTCATGTTTCTTTTTTATACCCATATTTTCCAGATGTTCATTGCATGTGATAGTCCGGTGAAGAACTCTGTATTGGAGAGTCTGTAACCTGGTTTCCTTCGTGACTTTATAAGGCAGTCCAAAAACATTTTTCAAGGAAACATGCTCAAACCCAGAAGACCTTGCCATTTATCTATTTTCTTATAATCAGGTTTTCTTTTGGAAATTAGAGCAAAGTATATTTTTTTGCTGCTATCTTCTAGAATGTTAATCCTCTAACCTCCTATATGAATAACTATTTCGCCATGATCAGGTATCTCAGGTTTATTTTTGAGGGCAGTCAACCAAGCTGGGAGTATTGCTTTTTTAACAATGTTTCTGTTTGATTCCAGAGTGTCTAGCTTAAAAATTTTTCTCAGCTCCATGTCCGACATGAAGTTTCCCATCACATTTATTAAATCTCCGACACATATTATTCCTTTTTTCTCCCATCTTTCAAAATAGAGCATCTGTCCCTTATGCTTGATTAACCTGTTTCCCCAGATTCTTTCTTTTGCTATTTCAGCAGGATTAGAGGGTGACATGCGATAGTAGTATTTGTTCCATACCTGAAATACTTCCTTATAAAAACCATTCAACAATTTTTTTGGCATAAATCTTGCAAGTATTATATCTTCTAACCTTCGTGCAAAAAAGGTATACATGCTCATGGCTCTAAAGTTCATTGTTGTTGACTCATGTATCAATCTCTGAATCCATTTTAATCTATTTGTTTCTATTATTTCATGAATAAGCCTTAAACCGAGACCACCATTTTCACATCTTTGTGCCAGAAAATCAGCACTAATTTGTCTATGGGAGCCCTTGCATACAAAATTCATCATTATTTTATTTATTTTCTTTTTTGTCGGTTCAGAGATTGATACACAAGCCATTACATATTGAAATATGGGGAGAAGGAAAACATTGCACACTAGTACTCTACCTTTAATGGTGAGATTTCTCTTTTTCCAGTTACTTATAACCTGTTCCACTTTGCAGAACAGATCATTACAATTGACATTTGTTAAAACATTTTCTTTCCTTGGATACAATAATGTAATGCCTAGGATTTTAATACGATTTACCTAGTTAATCTTCAATACGCGTATTTATTCTCGATGCCAACCCTATGGAATAGTTTGCCATCAAATGTTCGATCGACTGAAACCAGGAAACAATTTAGAAGATACTTAAAAAAAGACTACTACTTAACAAATGATCAGTTCCTGCATAAGGATGATTGTACATGAAAAGGAGAGTGTTATATGGTTACAGTAATGACATAGGAAGTCATTTCTTCCTCCCTACAAATTGTATTTTAGGGAAAACTCATTTAAGTAAATATCTATAAATGAGACCTAACACCTTAAGGTATGTAAATCCTAAATAATGAAAAATCGAGATATCGATTCCGTCCATTTCCATTGTCCTATCCCTGTTACTTCATTGTTATAATATGCATATAATTCTACAAAAGTAGAAGGGGTGACTTTTCTTAAAAAGTCTTATCCAACTATTAGATCGCATAAATGATTGATTGTAATTTCTATGTAAATTGTCTAACTAACTAACTAATTATTTACCTTGGAATCTCTCATAATGATTGCATTAACACCGATGTTACCGTTGTAGAAACATTTTAAGTATGTGATTGTCCAGTAACACATTAACCAGTATACTTAGGTTAATGAGCTCAAGTCATAACTGTTAACTAGTAAAAACCAGAGCTACAAAAGCAATCAAGTATTATAATATCCTAACAGCAGTAACCTGTAATGGTGTACTGATTACAGTATGTAACCCGCTATTATCATATGTAGTTTAATGCATGATACAAATCTGGGAATTGTCAATGATTGTATACACTAATTTTGTCCCACGGGACCCTAAGTCGATCTTGAAATCCTATGCTCAAAAAGGACTAGCTGGAAGAGCTACTCGCGTACGCGTCTAGAGGACCAAGCCCTTTTCATGATGTAATTGTTGATATATATGAATAAAAATTCTTATATATATATATATAATACCTCTCTATTTGTTAAAATACAGTTGCCAATGTTAAAACCATTCGATTTCTCCAGGTTTAATTTTAGTCCCGAAGCCTCATGGAAATTATCTAACAGAGATAATATTTTATAGAGAGAGAATTCATTTTGTACTGAAACCGTCATGTCATCTGCGAATTGAACAAGCTTTGATTGTCCACCCCCAATCTCAATACCCTCAATATTCTGATCGTTTCTAATCCTCTTTTGAGGAAAGACCATTGTTGGTAAAGGTTGCAACCGAATTGGATAGTAAAGTCTTTATCCAAGAGATATACTTGTCACATATGTTATGAGCTTTCAAAGATTTAAAAAGAAAAGACCAGCTTATTGAATCGTATGCCTTGGAGAAGTCGAGTGAAACAATAAGACCTTTCTCCTCCCTAGCTTGTAATAGACAAATTAGATCATCAATTCTATGTATAGCCGTACCTATGTATCGACCTTTGACATAACCAAATTGATCCTCACCTATTATGCTAGGTAAAAGGGGTTGAAGTCTATTAGCAATTGTTTTTGAAATAATCTTATAATCGACATTGAAAAGTGTTATTGGTCTCCAATTTTTTATTAATTTTAAGTTGACATCTTTTTTTGGAATAACGCTAATTACACCTCTTCTTTGATTGAGGGTCATTTCTCCCTCTTCGATACATAGTTTGAGCATTGCCATGAATCTATCTTTAATAAGAGGCCAGAAGGTTTGATAAAATTTGATCGTGAAGCCATCACACCCTGGGGCTTTGTTCTTCTTAAAAGATTTGATCACTTTCTCAATTTCTTCTTCTTCAAAGTCACTTGAGAGCAACTCGTTATCGATATCATTTAATTTTACATAATCATCAGATACACAGAACTCCTTAGCCATCTCGTTACAAGAGTCTCGTTGTCTGTATAAGTCAGAATAGAATTTTTCTCCCTCTTTCAAAATCTCTTTTCCGTTGCTAGTGATCTTGCCATTTATTTTTAACTGATGTATGATTTTTTTCCCTGCACGATATTTCTCTAAAGAGCAGAAGTATTTTGTCACTTTTTCTCCATCGACTATCCATTTGGCCCTTGATCTTATTAGAGCACCTTCCGCATTTTCTAACTCAAAATCATTAATCATGCTCGTAATATGCTTTCTTTCTTCCATTTGAACACTGTTTAACCAAGTTTGTTCATCTAAATATGTTAGTCTAGCATTTAATTTTGCATGCTTGTCTCTTCTCTGGGAAGCTTTATCTCTACCAATTTTCATCGCAACCTCTCTCTTATTTTTAATTTCAGAAATTCCCACCCTATTTTGGGGTTTAGAGCATTGAGATCATTACATTGAAAGATTTTCTCCACTTCTGATATGAACAGGTCATCATTTAAAATTTGTGTATTCAGCTTCCAATAACCTTTACCTTTTGTCGAAGAGTTTTGGACAATTTTGATTTCAATTTTTTTGTGATCTGTTAGGATAAAGGAATCGACACAGAAATCATTAAATCTGTTAACAATATTTTACGATATGAAGCAATAGTCAATTCTTGACTGCGATTTGGGCCAATCCAAGTACAATCTGGATTATTTTGATTCTTAATAATGCCCGCGTCACACAAATCAAATTTTTCTAGAAATTCTTTCAAGTTTTGACTTGATTTCGACTCAGGTTTGTATGTTATATCACTGTTAAAATCACCTAAGAAGATAAGTTCATCAAATACCAGGTCATTAATTTTGTTTTCTATTTGAGTCAGCATGTCTTGCTGTTCAACATGTTTATCAGCCGTAGGGGCATAAATATTGAAGACACATGTAATATTTTTCTTCTGCTGGAGAATAATAAATAACCATCTTCCATCTTCATCCATACCGCTGTCGATAACATTGTCATTAATGTTCTTGGGTACAAGAAATAAGACCTCTTTGGAGGCTGAGCTGCCATGAGAGTATATGATATTACCTTTCCATTGTGAATTCCATATTGTCTCTTTGTCTTTTGTTGAATGTGTTTCCTGCATGGCCACTATTTGATTTTCTGAGCAGGAAAATTTCTTTAGGATTGCACTTCTTTTTAAGGCACCACCAAGACCATTTACATTAATAGAGCACAATTTTATCTTGTTATTTTTACTATTATTGGGAGACATTGGACTATTTATTGACCATCACACATACTTCTGATTACTGTTTCTCTTAAGCGTATTCCATGTTCTCCTCTGACTCTTCGTTTTCTTGCTCCTCTCTTGTAAGATGCTCATTCCATTCATCACAAACTGTCATGAGGATCTTTCCCATAAGATTCCCATTCACGGGCCACTTGATTTGGTCGAGCACATCATATTCATCTAGGGACATCCCAATGCCCCAGACACGATCCTTGGGTGAGGCCTCACCTATCTGCTTTTGGTCTGTATTTAGAAGATATTTCCTTACAGACTCATTTTGCCGCATTTTAGCTCACACAGCACGGAGGACAATCTCCTGCCTATGAGTTTCCCAGTTGATCATTCCTTCTTGTACATCCTTCAACTCATTCAACATGCGTTTGCAAGCCTTGGGGTCCGGTGTGTCTAAAGCTAGTTTCTCCTTGTCTGTGTCCTTCGCATAGCCAGCCCTCCTATATAGAATATATTGCTCAATGTTTTCGAAAGCGTGCTTATCGATAACAAATGGGGACAGATAGTGGTTTGATAGGGGGTTGTCTTCTGTAAAGTAGACAGACGCATCCCTATTTTCCTTCCTGGTCAGCTTGGATAGTTGCAATTCTGCTGGTACCGTCCCAAGCTTGTTGTGCTTATATCCCCTTCCATTGATCATGATATCCCCTTTCAGAAGCTTAACATCAAAGTTAGTACCCTTAGCTGCCTCTGCGATCTTTCTTGTTTTGGCGTATCTTTGTCTTACGACCAAGGGCAAATCTATCTTGAAGTAGATTTTTCCTACCTCAGCGTCGTCATCATGTTGCCTCATTCTTTCTTTATTTAGGATTATGAGGTCTGCAGATCCCAAGGATGGTAACTCAATCTTTACTGGAGCAGTCTTGAACCTTTTACTAACTCTGTAAGCTTTCACTATTTTTATGGCAGCTAGACCCATCAAATCGTGAACAATATGATTCATTTTCTTTTCTACTATCTCTGCTGTTTCCTCTTCTTCTTCGTCCTTTTGCGGAAGGACACCTATTACCAGAATATTCTTTTCTAGTTTTTGAGTTTCTTTTCTGATGAACTCTTGGTCTCTTTCTTCTTCCATTAGCTGCCTTTCAAGGTAGTTGGCCCTTTTCTGAGGCTCATTTTGTTGCAAAAGTTATGGGAGAGACGGGCCATCATTAAGATTGTTTTGTGTCGAGGTCCCCACACAATCAGATCCTCAGCTAGGTTCGTGTTAAGCTTACAAAGCGGTCGAGACCACTTTGATTTCAATCTAGTGGAAACAATTTTCTCCTCTAACGCCACAAAAAGGGCTTATGCCCCTACTTTATGGTCCTGTGAGTTGGAGATGGGTTGTTGTTTCCTGAAAAGAACCTTATTTCTCGAATGGAGTGATGATCTAATCATCCCAGCTCAGGGAAAACTATTTAAAATTACGCTGCCCTCGGTGGTTACATTACCGTGGAGTTGCATTTTTAGGCTTAAAAAGGTGTTAACTAAATCGGATAAAATTTGGCTACTAAGCAGAGTAAAAAAAGGGTGAAACAACGACCCAAATCATAGTGAAAAACCCTAAGAAACGGTCTAGGGGCATTTTGACTGAGTCAAACGCTTCCTTGCCTGGATCTGCTGGTTTTTCTTTTAAAGGTAAAAGTGTATCTTTCTCTAGCCTAAATGGCAACACAACAGAAATGTCTTAAGTTAGATTTTGAGTGGGATCGATAGCTAATCTTCCCTTTGGCTAGTGTGTGGTGTTGATGTCCATGGCATGCTGTGGGATACTTATCTAGGGCTTGTGGTGTATTCTAGAGCTCCTATCTATCATCTGATAGGGGGTCGTTGACAGACTGTAAACATTAGAGCCAGGATGCCATAGTTCACCAGAACTAGGGTAACCAGCTCGTGGGTATGTGTGTATGTTTTGTCCTATTTACGGTGTCATATATTGATATGTAATCTGGATTTGAATAGTAACCCCCCTCATACTGTGACCCCCGCTACCCTATGATGTAACCTTGGTAGCATGGGAGGGTCACGTGGTCAAGCCACGCTTGACCACATATAGCTTTAATAAAGACACAATGAACCAAGACTCTGACTGGCGTGCATCTGTTGAGACTTAGCTCTACAAAATACCTATAATATAACATATGGTGGAGACCCTAAACGATTCCTTAAAACACCAAAGGATTGGATAAATTATTTTGCAACACAGTTGCAAGGATGCAACGTCTATAGACAGAAAAAGCTATAACCATGGAAGAAGATGTAAATAATCGTGTGTAGGAGGCTATACATGTAGCCTAAGGATGGACCACAAGCTGGACTGGAGATATAGGATATAGGACCTTTCTGGACAATACAATCTCTTCAAAACTTATGGACATGGAAGGAGTGGAAATTTCCTACATATATACATCGATTGTCCTGAAAAAGGGACCATACATTCATCTTCGGACTTGATACATCTACCTCTTCTCCCTATCCTATGTATCCTACGCAATAACCAAGGATACATTTGAACAATAGCAGATTTCATGGATTCTATAAGTATAAGATATATACTATGTACCAGCGCTCATTTCACTTAAATATATTCGGAAATTCTTCAAATAATAAGTAGACATATAGATCTATGATTCTGCTATATTTGTATTGTGTATAATAACGTTTCCCTATGGACGCTGGGGATAGGCGGGGCATGCATAGGGGTGCATAGGATGCATGCAGTCATAAAACTGGCATCAGCATGTACCCATGCCGTGGACATGAACAAAGGTTGACTGAGGTCAGCGTGGCGCCTTGCTGTTATGCAATAACCTAGATTTCTGGACAGTGAAACAATAGCCAATTCCATGGACAATATACAATAGTTTACCTACAAGATCGATTCGAATTTGCATGAGTCTTGTGTAGAAAGTCTACACGAAGGGTAGGAAGTTAATTAGAGGCATTCATGCACTCATACAGTTGCTACATGGCGCCGCTCATTTTACCCACATAAATTCGTCCATTCTACTGCTGATGAAAGAAATTCTCTTCAGTCCAATGTCTCAACCAGACCAGCGTATTCTACTGATGTGTTGAGACATTTTCGTGGTTCTACAATAAAATTAATGTGTTTACTACTCCCGCTCCTAATTAATTCAATATCAAGGGAAGCGAGATATGCAAAGGATGCAAGCTGCCATATACACAGGCCTCAGCATGTATACACATACATGTACACACAACAAAGGCACACACCGCACAGGTAGAAAAACAAAGGCCGACGGCCAGCATGGCGTCCTATTACGTAACCAGCGTCCCGTTCAAATAGCACCTAACGTTGCATGTACATGATATTTTTGCTGGACATTTCAACAATTTTAAATTGGACAATTCTCCCAGAAGAATCCTACAGAAACATTTATGTTATACCTCATTTTAAAGCTCTTATTCTCTGCTTTCTTGTTGTTTATGATTTGATGTTAAATTTCTGAACGTGTACAATTCAGCCAGAAGTATGGAATTTCAAAAGGTTGTCCAGACCAATTTGAAACCTACATATCTCATAAGTCCAGGTTTAGAGCTGTCTGTCAATACCGATTATACACATTTCCTCCCAGTGGTTCAGTTTTTATGATGGGGCAAAATTTGGGGTTTAGAAATTGGCAAACGCCCATCATCATAATTCATTTAAGATGAAACACACACCTTATAATTCATTGTATTTGTGCATAAAGCCTAAGAGTGCATCACAGTAAAACAATATGGCAACAAACCTGCTGAAAAAGGAATTATAACCAAGAAGCATAAGTTCATGGTCATATTGAGCTGAGTGCATCAGCCCATTTTCTCAAAATCCCCATCATCCATTTTCTTCCTGTACCTTGGTTTCAGATACTTGTGAAAAAGTGAGTGGAAGGGCTTCAACCTTAATAATGTGCCTGGGTAATAACACATACCTTATCAAATACTTCCCCAAGTTATAGAGCCATAAACTTAGTTGTGTTTGAATTACTACATCCCAAAGATGCTGTATTTCCCTGATGGGCGTTTGTCACAAAATCCCATAAGACATAATGAAGTAAAAGTCCATTATGTGTGTTATTTCGTTATGAATGAACCTGAAATGGTTGAATATTTCTTCATATGCTTCACCAACTGAGAATAAAACCAGACAAGTGTATTTATTAAATAATATACGATAAAAAGTATACTTTAGTTTATTGAGTATCAACAAAGGCTCCACATGACTTCAAGGTACCAAAAAACAGACTTTCCTCTCCCAAGATCCCAACAGAGAAGTACTGTCACCTGTCATTACGAAAGAAATATTTAAATCATCAAAGAAAGAGTATATAACCTTCAAGCTGGCCTTATAAAAGACTTCTTATGATGGGCGTTTGGTTTTTAATGATGGGCGTTTGTGCATGCAGATAGGATATAAAACATAATCTAAAGGAATCTAATAATAACTATACATGAACAATCCTATCAGGAAACATGCCCAACATGTTCTCCTGTGTTCCTGAAATGTCTAAAAGTCATCAGCAACTTTCCATGTCTCATGAATGCTGCTTCATGTCTTCTGTCTTTGTTTCCTGAAGACAAGTCCTGCTCACTCTCTTATCTACTGGTCAGGATGACCTCAGAGGTGCATGGATACATTTAGTAGCACACAGTCTACATTTATTGCTACTACTACAAACATTACACTGTCAAAAAATGAAAATATTCCTAGAGGGATTTCGTGTGATAAAGACATTTGAAGTAATATTATTTTTGCGACTTGTGACTCATTTTTCTGAAATACATCATCTATGGAAACTTGAAAATGCATCTTACTTTCAGTGGTCGACCATAAACTAGTTAATTTCATTATGAAGCGTCTATAGTTTATAATGCTCCATCAGTATTATACATGCATAGTAGATATTGCAAGTAGGATAATATTTTTATTGATTAAATGGGCTATTTTCAACTTTTGTTTTCAAACATTATTTCCTCTTCCATTCATTGTTTAGGGCACTCCAGGTCTAGCTGGAGGCTGCCTTCCTTCTGCAGTAGTCCCCAGAGGATGCAGCAGTCATTTCAAAGTTTGTTTGTGGTTGTAGTACAACCATGTTGATCTGAAAATGAAAATTAGATATAATACATAGTAAGGCCCCATAAATGTGAAAAAATATTTTTGAAAAAACAGGATGATTGTAATGTCATTTCATAGAGTATAAAAGCATGCATTTATGGTTGAAATTTGGTGGTGGTTGAAAGGACCTTTCATGGGTTGTTGAGGGTGAACATTACTTTGAAAAACGCCCATCATGGAAATGGTGCCCATTGTACTAATGTATAGTAATAGTTCCACCCTTAACCATTTATATATGGTTAAACAGTAGTTTATAAAAGATAATATTGAAAGAAGGGCATGGAAAAATGAGTAGGGCTGTTGCTAGATCCATTCTATATAAGTTGCTATATTCACAAACGCCCATCATGAAAAACAATGCAAACACAGTACATTACAAAATCCACTGAATATGACCATGTAGAATATAAAGAACATGTTTAAATGACTGGATGCAATGACATGCATACAGGGGCATGTTTCCATATTATTAACACAGACAATATGCCAACTTTACTGAGTTATTTTTCATTTTGATGATGGGCGTTTGTCATAGCAAAAGTTAACCTAATTTTGTATCAGCCAGATTAGGATTTAGCCATTGATTAACCACAAGAAAATAGTTCTTGCATACCAATTCAAGTCATATGACATTATAAACACAACAAAATCATATTTACACTGACTATTAGCAGCTTGAGAGACAAATCTGTACTGTAATCATTACCATGATGGGCGTTATGCCTGATTTACACCTAACATGTGCAGTTCTGATCACATGAGTAAAGCAATCTGGCTCTGTGCAATGACTAAAACTATTTTAGCCATTGATTTCTAAAGACAATTGACACAAAATATACAAAGCTATTAAACTTTCTGACCATTACAATTGATCCCACAGTACATTAATCATTATCTCTCACATAATTAGAATATGACTTTCAGTCTTTCATGCTATTTTTGACAAAATGAAGTAAGATCTGTGCAAGGAAAGTCTAGTACTTACCACAGTATGTTTCCAATTAAAGATGATTCCACAAGCAGGTAAACTTACTGAGTAGAGCTAGCTCAGCAGAGAATTTCAATGATGGGCATTATTTTCATGATGGACGTTTGCCTTGTTGAGATTCTTGCTATAAAATCATCCAAAATCCATTTGAAATGAGGATTTTGCTTTTTCAGTGTTGACTGTGGCATATTATTTAGAAATACCATCATTACAGTGAGTTTGAAACATTTGTATTGCCTGGAGAACACATTTCTTGTCATAGTTAGTCCAGCAAACGTCCATCAGCATAATTAGTATAAACTGAGGATGGTTTTGTGGATGTATTGTTATTTTTTAACAAATGGGAGTAGAGGTGTTTCTTTTCTTTTATTTTGTTCACAAAAAGATGCTTAATACATTCAAGTAAATTGTAGTATTGGAAATACTATGCTGATTTGTTCAATAATTGCAGATATTAATGATGATGGGCGTTTGTTTAAAAATGGTTAAAATTTCTCTTGGCCCCCAATAATTAACCCTTGGTACCTAGATCATAGTGTCCCTTCCATAGAGTTGTAGACCAAAACTTTACTTGGAAAGACAAAATAAAATGACATAAATGATCAAACACATGTTTGAATATCAAATTCAAACTTCTTAAATCAAGAGGAGAAACTCTAAAATGCATGTATTTTTCATTCCAACCCTAAAAAGGATATCATGTCTTCGTCGTAATCATATAAATGTATATATTTCTGGAAAGCTTATTTTCTCCTTGTTAATTTGAGATATATTGCATTAATGTAAATGCGAGATTGTGGCTGCTATGAGTGGGAGAACCGACACAAGTCAGGAATTTGCCAATTGTACACGCTCAGGAAAAATGACCCTAATTACGAAGAGTTATCGGTGATCAGTGATCACTTAATTAAAGATATATGTTTACAAAATTAATCATTTAGAAGTCAATTTTCGTACTGTTTGTGATCTAAATGTACCATCTGTCACGTTTGTAAATGCAACCTTGTTCATTTCATATATTACTTCTTGATGTCGGACAACTTACTGAAGTTACTTTTCTAAAGATATGTTGGGATCATGTACATCTAGATCCTACCACAACACATACCAATGATTGTTTCTTTTGAATGTATTATTTTGGCTTTGATTTACAGAGTTATTGTGTTGTCTGTGGCTAATGGGTAAGCCCACAGGTGGTACATATCAATTAACCCATGCAGTGATTTTTAGTCTTCGAAATGCAGGATGACCTGGACTTCCCATATTAAGTGAAGCAGTATATCTAGGAGCGCAGGGGCCCACAGTGAGGATATGCCAGTGAGTTTGGGAGGAGTGTTTCCATGCATTACACAAGGGAGCTATAGTAGGGGCATGATCGGCTGGATAATTAAGCCAGGACTGATAAAATAGGGGGAGTATCTTCGTCGGCTAAGTGCCTCTCTACTTGTCCCAATGCTAGGTATATATATATAGGTTGGCCCTAGGTGGTCGCCAACCCCTAGGTGTCATCGCTATCCCTGATGCATTGGATATTGCTCTGACCATATAAGCAAACTGGGGTAGGACTCTTGCCCACAAACTCAACATGGCACCATTGTCATGAACTAGTATTCCTGTATTGCTAATATTATATATATTAGTTACTGAATAATCGTTTGTATGTAACCAATTCCTTCAATTGGCAAGGTTTATTGTTTTGTAACCTTATTTTCATTACCTGGGCTTATGCTTACTGCCAGGATAGCTCACAGACAAAGTAATCTGACCAAATTACTGATATTTCTTCTATCCATTGCTACTGGTGATTTCATGTATTGGAATGTTTAAAACTGGTGTACTAAGTTGGTTTGGTAGATATGTAAGTCAATATATTATTGTTCATGGGGTATGGTTGTATTTTGAGGTATTCCCCCATTTGGCTGTATTGCTGTAGGGGCGAGGTTGAGTATCCCCATGTATTCCCCCTCTTGGCTATATTGTTTTAATGGTTAGGTCGAGTACTTCTGAGTATTGCCTCTTCTTGGTAATTTTAGGGAGGCTTTCATTTTTATACATCCCACAATTGTTACCAGTACCTAAAATTCAGTATAATTCTATTATCTATAGCTTACCTTTATTATTTACTTCATTATCTTGATGTGGTATCTTATGCTTTAATCTGTTTTAATTATCTACTCTATCAGAGTTCCTCTCAGAGTATATAATCAGGGGGAGAACTCACTAGATTAAATAGTAGATATTAGTATATAATTCAGTTTATGTCATGATTTAAGCATGTATTTTTTTATTTTTTTTTATTACAAATATGGCCGTACAATTATGAATGGTTAACAACAAAAAACGCCTGTCCACCATGTGGATGTGTTCTTGCGTCGCCTCTACCCTTTACTCATCCAATTTTACCATTATCAATATTTAGAATTTCAATAAATTTCCAATACATGAAGAAGTTATTATCGATTATTACGGCCTTTACATATAATATACTACAACATATCAAGCTAATACTTAGAAAACAATAAACTTCAGTACAATTGCAATAAATGCACAGTATCATCAAGTGATCTACATTTGTATCCAAATGCTACAATTCCATAGTCTATGTTATACATGTATACACAATCGCCGAGCCCTGATAAGGACTTTATATCTAAAATTTGGGGACAATTAATAACTACAGATACCGTAGTAGCTAGAAATCCATTGATTCAATGAGTCTTGACCAGTACCAGTCCTTTACCTGTTAACCAAACCATACAATATCATCAGAATTCCTGAATGTTTCAGGAAGATTATTCCACAAACCAATACCCCTATAATAGGCGCTCTTCCGCATCCTCTCTGACTTTGGGATGAAACTTTTAAAAATTAAACCCCCCCTTCCCCTAAGTAATTTCCCTTTATTGCTCAGATCAAGATATTTCTCTTTTTTTCTATAAAGAGTCTTGATTAGAGATATTTCTCGACGATCTTCTAGAGATAAAATTCTCCCTTTTATTAATAATTCTTTCTTTGATAATTCCCAACCAAAAGCCAGACGTAGAGCTTGGAAGACTACCTTTTGCAATTTCCGTTGCGAGCATAGTTTGCTATTCATTATTATTGGACTTGCGTATTCCACCAAAGGGAGTAAATACGTCTTACACAGAAGCCAGCAGAGGTCACCATTTAAATATTTTCTTCTTTTACAAATTCCTGATAGAGTCCATTTTGCTTTTGATACCATATTATTTGTTTGGATATTCATACTGAGTCGTTCGTCAATAGAGACGCCCAAATACTTGAATACATGTACTCTTTCAATAACCTCTTCTCCACATTTTAAAACAATGTTGACTTCTGTTCGACCATTACTGAACACCTGGTATTTCGTTTTTGTTTTATTTAACACAAGGCCATTCAGGGTACACCAGTTACTATAAAGATTGATTGCATTTTGGGCCTTTGCCTCCAAATCTTTTTCATCTCTACTGGTTAGTGTGATTACTGCATCATCTGCGAATAGGACCAATTTTCCTCCAAAATCTATTCTCCCTAGATCATTACAGAAGATTAAAAACATCAAGGGTCCCAATATACTCCCTTGGGGAACACCATTTGGTACCACTTGATTTGAAGTACATATCTCATCCTGTTTTAGAAATTTGGTAACGATCAGTAAGAAAATCTTCTAATATTCCACATAACTTCGGCCCTATCCCCATTTGTTTTAGCTTCGTCAAGAATAATCTATGTGATACGGTATTAAAAGCCTTTTTGATATCAAAATATATTGAAAGGCATTTACCACCTGCATCCAGTTTCTCATATATACCCTCTAAATTACTATGTATGGCGCCCAAGGTTGATCAATTTTTTCGAAAACCAAACTGGGAATCGATGAAAAATTCACTTTCTTCCAAAAAATTGTAAAGTCGATCATAAATTAGTCTTTCAATTATCTTACTCATGGTTGGTACAATGGTAATTGCCCTCACATTGTCCAAATATTTTGTGTTACCCTGCTTTGGTATCAGCTTAATGGCCGATAACTTCCATTCTTTTGGGATTTTTCTAGACTCTACACAATTATTTAATAATGAAGTAAAATATCGCACATTACTCTTCAATGCCATACAGAGCAGGGAGTTATTGATATATGTCAACCCGGAACTCTTATGTTCTTTAATCTTATCTAATTGTGTTAACACTTCATTGACACTAAAATCATTTGTGATGTCGAAACGTATGGGAGTATCTGGTATAATAGTATCTGCTGTTATCATGTTTTCCTTTCCCAGCGTGGCAAAGAAATTGTTAGCATATTCTAATGCTGGTAAACCAGTTAATAGAGTTTTGTCTTGGTAAAATTCATTCAGATGTCCCTCTGATACATCCTTATTATTGAAAATTTTATTGATGTTCCGCCAAAATTCCCGTGGGTTTTTTTTATTCTTATTAACTGCATTAATTAGACAATCCTTCTTTTTTTGACGTATTAGTCTAGTTACTATAACTCTAAGATTTTTTGCCTCTGATAAATCGTGCTTACTCCTGTTGATTTTTGCCTTCCTGAAAGCATCATCTCTCAGTTTCATTGCGTCCTTCACCTCTTGGTCAATATAGGCTTGGGACTTATATTTAACCCTTACTCTTATTCTACTAGAGGTATGATCTATACATTCTTTTATATCATTGGCAAAACAATTCCAATTATCCCCTACATCACCTAACCTGATCGCATCATAATTGTCAACTCTTGCCTTCAATAGATCATTAAACACTGTTTCAGATCTTCTTCGTCTAGTTTGGACCCATTTATATTCTCTCTCATTGAGGCTTATTCTTGTTTTTACATTAATGGAGCAGCTCACAGGGAAATGATCAGAGATATTCAATTCATGCACCTTGCAGTCATGTACCGACATGTTGCTATAAATTACATCAATTAGAGTGGCTGTATCTAAGGTGACTCGGGTAAAGCCATCCACACATAGGGTCAGATTATTTCTCAACATTAAATCTTTCCACTTTGCAGCCTGTCGGTTAGTACAACTGAGATCTATATTGATGTCCCCTACCAAAATTACTCTTTTCTTATATCTTCTTAAAGTATTCAGTACACCACTTACATAGTCTATACATTTTTCAATTGAACCTGATGGTCTACGGTAAACGTTCAGTAGAATAAAACTACCCCAGTTACCTATTTTGAGTGTTAAAACCTGTAGTTCAATGTCAAAGTTACATATAGACATACCTTCAAGCCCTTTGTTCTTCACTAATATTCCGTTCTTGACAAAAACAGCAAGCCCTCCTCCCTTTGCTTCTGAGCCATTTATAATTCGGTCTTGCCTATACAGAGAATAGCCCGGATATGCTATATAAGAGTCCCTAGTGTTCCCATTCAGCCAGGTCTCGCATAGAGCTAGTACTGACGGACCTTTGCTCAGAATACATTCGTGTATTTGTTCCTGATTAGCACTCAAACTTCTACAATTGTATGTCATAATCGTTTGACCCAACCTATTAGGGTTTTGATTATTTTCTGCTGATCTATTTGTGACTCTTTTATTATCCAATACCATTACGCTCAGTGTTTACACCGCTATCAATTTCACAATTCCTTTGTTGATATAAGTAAAAGGCGATTATCACATATTCTGATAGGCCACATTGAGCCATACTCAACATATGTGTCGAGTCCAATACAGAATCCAATTAATAGTAGTAGCTAACATGATACTTGTCGGTTTCAACTGTTGAAATATATAACATAAAAATAGACCCATATATTGAACCTGAACAGCTGATTCGTCTCTGTACTCTTCACAATGTATTGTTATATATGCTTTCGTTAGAGACACAATTTTATACAGAATAGACCTTAATCCAATATGCATGGAGAGGAGCAAAGCTGTAATACATTATACCTATAACCTGCGTATTTGATATCAAGATCACGCTATAGACTGATGTTTAAACATATCCAACTTTGATTTCCTACTAGTATTCAATTTCATACGATTGTATGAAGTATTCAGCGAATGCGCACTGTCAATTGTTGGCGTTGATGCCATTGATTTTGTTATTCTGTGGGCGAATTCTAAAACCTTTCTATTGTCTATTGCCATTTCTTGTGTATCCACTACTTCTAGGGAGTCATCCTCCTCGAATTCCATCATTCTCTCCAGTCTGTTTTCTCTTTCTCTGCTCGATGTATTTTCTGGATCATCATGGATTAGGCTGCTTTGGATAGATTCCTCTTGGGTTGGGGCGATTGCCTGGTCTTCTTTCTCATCCTCATTCTGTCTCGTCCTTGTTGTATTCCTTATAACACCAGCGTCATTGCCTACTGGAATTACTTTTCTGTTGTCTTTTTTCGTACCCTTGTTGTACCTGAACTGCTGATGCTTCTTGTGTTTATTGAGCGGTGATATGGGCTCTTCTAGCGGATATTTGGTGTGCATCTTCTCTCTAACATCCATAAGAAGTCTTCCCAGAAGGTTTCCGCCTTCCCAGGAATGATTGTCTAACTTGGGATGCCCTAGATAATAACCTGCACCATAGGTTCGGTTAGTTGTGGCCTCTATTAGCTCACATCTACCCAGTCCGATCAATTTCTTCCTCAGATTCTGATTTTGATCGAATTTGGCTTCCAAGATCTTTTTCATTTCATTGTTAGCCTTTTCGTCCCATTCTGCATTTGTAGGGATTGCTTCACCATATCTCTTACACAATCGAGGGTCTCTAGTGTTTGTTAACCTAGTTCTCAGTCTGTCTTTTTTCAATATTTTCGCTTTTGTGGCGAAATATGCCTGTTCAGCTGAGCAGTACTCGAATTCATCATAGGTTATTTTGACAGGGTAGAAAATCGAGAGGAATGCTTTTTCCCCTTGAAACGCATAACCACCCTCTACAGGTATTATTTTTGTTGTCTCTGGGTGTAGATCTTCTGGTATTGTCTCTAACATACTGAATTTGATCACCCTTCCGTCTAGCACTAGTTTATCTCCTTTGGTCTTGGTTTCTTTCTCATCGTAACCAATTGCCTTGGCCCTTTTGGCTATCTGGTTGACAAGACTACGTTTTTGTTGTACTCTGGTTGGTAAGACATGATTGATTTTAATAAATTTCAGGTAATTATACCGTTGACCCTGGAATTTTGTTCGGTCATGAAGCACTGATTGCCCAAAAATTAGTTCTTCTTTTACTCCAACATTGGTTAACTTTACTATCATCCTAGGTGGTATCTTACCCCGTTGAAAACCTTGGCGATATGCTTTCTGTACCAATTCATGAGTAAAATGCGGTATGATGAGTTGACATACACATACAACCTTATCGATGGGGCTCTCTCCATGGTAATATTCTATTCCCTCAATCTCCATATAGTTCTCCTTAGCTGTCACTTCGCAAGAGTCCATATGGTTGCGCATTGCATGTATATCTTGGTTAATATAATCAACTTCACGTTTGGTATCAAATACATAGTCCTCTACTTCCCTTCGCTTTGAAATTTCATTGTCCAGATCCATTACAAGGTCTCCGATGAACTTGGAATTTGATTCGATCGAATCTTTGTAATCCGCGGTCCTTGCTTCAAGCTTGGTCTCTATGGCCTGTTCAAATTCCGATTGTTTTCTGAGAAGTGATTCCATTTGTTTCTTCAGAATCTCCGTTTCTTGCGATCTGTCTGAGTTGGCAGAAATATTACTTTCGTCAGTCTCTCCAGGTGATTGGGTCTCTGTCACTTGGTTATTTCTCCTTCTCTTTTTACGATTCGTCCTGCTACCTGTCATTATGCTGGTGTGATTGTTTACCTTAGTGACAGTCTCTCAATACCGGCTACAATTCTCGATTATCGCTCCTTTAGCAATAAAAAAGTTTGATTTACCAGTTTAGGTCCCCACAAACTGATAAAATTAAAATTGTTCAGGTTCTAAGTCCATTCACCGATTCAGATCGTCAAAATTGATATCAATCGAAGATCATTTCACTACTATCCAGTCAGGTAATTACACCGTCCTGTTCGGGGCGTCCTGTACGTCCGCCATCTTAATCCCGTTTTTGTTTGATTTGAACAGATGGTTGTTCATTTATAGATATGCTTGTACTCTAAAAAATATATACAGCATGATAGGTGATTAGTGGTTTTAGGAAATCAAACCTGTGTTTGATTTAGAAAGAGGGGAGGGAGTGATGTCATATATTGATATGTAATCTGGATTTGAATAGTAACCCCCCTCATACTGTGACCCCCGCTACCCTAGGGGTACCCTGTGGTCAAGCCACGCTTGACCACATATAGCTTTAATAAAGACACAATGAACCAAGACTCTGACTGGCGTGCATCTGTTGAGACTTAGCTCTACAAAATACCTATAATATAACAACGGGACCTAAGGGTATTTTTAGAAGCCTGACCAAAATAGAGTATCTGATTCCTCATGGTTTGTGTTGACTGGGTGCAGAGTAAGGTATGTGCCTGACAGCTGGGAATATGTTTCCTGGTGATTGGTCTTATTTAGGCCTTTAACAGAGTTTGACTTTAATCTCTGTAGATTATTTTTGTCTTAATTAAAATGTTGACTGCTTGTGGCTCCTTATGCATTGCAGACTTTACAGACATTTGCTCGGAAGGGCCGTTTCTTTTCAGCAGTTTTAATCATTATTTGATCATTTTGTATAATCTGTTCCTCTTCCCTATGTTATTTCCTCAATGGTTTGGTGCAAACTGGGGGGAGATGAGTAAATTTGTTAGCTCCTATGTTAAACCTTCAATGGTGCGGTGCTAAAATGTTGGAACATTTGCTGTGAATTTCTCCTATGTTATTCTATAGTGTTTTCCAGTGTTAATCTCCCAGTAGGGCGGTCCAAACAGTAAATGCAGATGGCGCCACCGTTGTTCGTTTTGGACTGCACACATTTCTCTGATATAATAGCAGAGGTGTAACATTGTCTCGCATTAGGCCCATCGCCAGCGAGCAGGCCACATCAATAATCTTATACATTACGTTTCTGTATTGTGATTTCCGACGGAATTATGATTCTTCTTGTCTCATTTTTCGAGCTATTATTATTTTTATCCCCCCTGTATAACACTCCTATTGGGCTATACTTATTTATTTGCTTTCTTTTACATGAAATGATTTTACCTTTATTTATTTATTTTTTACATTGGTTTTGCCCTTGGGTTTTGACAATCAGGCATAGGGTCTGGCTGTGTTTTGACGATCATTCTCTGACACAGCCAGTCCTTGTGTAGGTCTTGGATGTGTTTGGGGGCTAGTCATAGAGTTTGTGTTAATTATCGTGTGTTATCGTTTGTATCACATGGGAATCTTTCTCTTTTCCACAATTTTGGAACGAAATTCTCTCTCTGAGGCGGAGGCCCCCCGTATGAGGGGTATCTGCGCTCAGAGGGGGTGCTTTCTCTTCCCCTCAGTGTCCCTCCGTTGGTCGAGCCCTTTAAGGGTAATACACCAAGGAGGGTTACCACAGCTGGAGTTGCCTCAGCAGAGGCCATTGTCCTGCTCGCAATACAGGGTGCTGGCTGCCATGCTGGAAAAGGGAGAGGTCCGTTGGACTCTAGTATGGTTGCCGGCCCTTGATGCCCCTCTAGGAGTGCCACTAGAACGTGAGGTGGTATAGTGAGTAGGGGCGATACAGCTAACCTTCCCTCCTGGAGCGAGGGGGGGGGGAGAAGGGAGTGAAAACTAAGTTTTGTTATTTCTCTTTCCACCGTCTCTTCCCCATGTTTATGTTTTAGTTAGTTCATGTACTCAGAAATATCTATTGTTCTTTTATTACTTAGGAAAGGTTTGTCTTATATGTTTGTATTGCTAGCTGCTGTTGGAAGTTAGGAGAAAATTCGGCTAGTGTCAGGCCCCATATTCACTGCCTTATGTTGCTCTTGCTTCTAGTTATATTTACTCTCGCTTGTGTAATCACACTTGTCTTACCAGACGAATTAAGCCTTTTCCTGTAAGTCTAAGTTTCTTTCTGGTTTCAAAATTATATTTCTTGTATATTTGATACCCTTGACCAAGATGGGTCATGGGGGGAGGCTCCTGTATTGAGAGGGAGTGATGCTATACTTTTGTATGGCATGAGCCCCACCCCCATGAGTCATGCTTGGTGGTGAGCCTATCGGAGATCGTGCCACGCCACCTCCTGCCACTCCTGCTTGTGGCAGAGTGGGGGGAGAGGGACCCTTTGGGTAATAAACAAGTTAGTCTTATTTGGAATCTCGAGTTGTGTGCTTGCGTTAAGATCTGCTCCCTATGAGCTACTCACCAACGGACTCAATAACCTTACAGATCCTGTCATATATAGGTATGTAATCTGGATTTGGATAGTAACCCCCCTCATACAGTGACCCCCACTACCCTATGATGTAACCTTGGTAGCATGGGATGGTCACGTGGTCAAGCCACGCTTGAGCACACAATAGCTTTAATAAAGTCATTCTGAACTAAGGCTCTGACTGGCGTGCATCTCATTTATGTTAAGCTCTACAAAATAGCTATAATATAACATCTGGTGGAGACCCTAAACGATTCCTTAAAAACCAAAGGATTGGTTAAATTATTTTGCAACACTGTTGCAAGGATGCAACGTCTATAGACAAAAAGAGCTAGTCAAAGTCATGGAGGAAGATGTAAATAATCGTGTGGAGGAGGCTATGAATGTAGCCTAATGCCTTAGGATGGAACTCAAGCCGGACTACAGAGAAGGACTGGAAACGACCTATATCTTTCATCTATATCTGGACAGTGAAAAATAGCCTATTCCAAGGACAATATTAATAGACAATAGGTAACCTACAAGATTGTTTCGGATTTGTGGGAGTCTTGTACAGAAAGTCTACATGAAGGGTAAGAAGAAAGTTAGAGGCATTCATGCAGTTGCTACATGTCGCCGCTTCTTATTTTACATCAACCAGTGTATTCTGATGTTTTAAGACGGACATTTCCGTGGTTCTACAATAGATTTGTGTGCTTCATCCAATCCTAATTGATTACATATATATGGAGCCAAGGCTGCGTGGGATTCAAGCCGACAAAAACAAGCCGCAGCATGTAAATATGTACATGCACCCACTGCAGATGTGAGGACAAAGGCCGGCGGCCGGCGTGGCGTCCTATTACGCAACCAGCGTCCCTTTCAACAAGTGCCTAATACTGCCACTTCTTCCCACCTACCTTACACCAATTACTAAAATTCAGGACAGTTATTGAGTTAAACAATAGCCGACTCAACGGACAATATATTATAAGGGATGACCTGCAAATCTATGTCGGATTGCTGGTATGGAAGAGTAGTTGTAGCCTAAGAGGATATGCACACACTTGTATGCACTCATCTATAGCTATACTGTTGCTACATGTCCCCATGTCGCCGCTCATTTTCTTATATAAACTCGAAAATTCTACTGCTTATAAATCAAAATATTCGTCATTTCTACTGTGGATAAAAGACATTTATTTCACTTCTACAATGTTTCGACCAGACCTCTACTGAGAGACATTTTTCTACCTCTAAATTGTCCCAATTACGGACGTTGGAGCAATTCTCTTTGTTTCCATTCATTACAAATAGCAAGCCTCTACATGCACACACCCCACAGGTAGAAACAAAGGGCCGACGGCCGGCGTGGCGTCCTGCTGTTATGAGCTACTGTTATGCAATACACCAAAATGCTTTCAAGGAACACCTAACGCCACATGTACATTTACCGAACATTTAAACCAGTTTAAATCGGACAATTCTCCCAGAGGCACAGTGCAAACCCATACATATTATACTTCATTTTAAAGGAGTTTTTCTCTACTGTCATGTCGCATATATGATTTGATTTGACTCTGCTTTCGAGACATGTATTTGATATTTATTCTACTATTATTCTACAAATAATTGATGATCGGTGATCAGTCAATTAAGGATATCTGTTTACTTAATCATTTTTTAAATCGATTTGTGGGTGAATGCAACCATGTTTTATTTCATATTTTACTTGTTGATATCGGACAACCTACTGAAGTTATTTTTCTATAATTATAAAATGGATTGTGTACATCTAGATCCTACCACACAACATACCAGCGATTTCAAATGTTATAACCGATTTACTCTGTTATATGTGTGAACTATGTTTTATTTGGTGCATCACCTCCAAGATGGTATACAGTCGCCGTAGAGGACCTGTAATGATAGGGATTTCACTTTACATTGCACTTGAATCTTAACTGTTTTATATTATCTGGGCTGCTGTTCCTGATATACAAATTTTCCATTAGACATAATTGAATAGTGTATTTATGTTTGCTATGATTTACAGAGTTAGTGTGTTGTCTATGGCTAATGGCTAAGCCCACAGGTGGTACATGTCAATTTACCCATGCAGATACTTTCAGTCTTCGAAATGCAGGATGACCTGGACTTCCCATATTAAGTGAAGCAGTATATCTAGGAGGGCGGGGCCCACTGTAAGTCTATGCCAGTGAGTTTGGGAGGGGTGTTTCTATGCATAACATAAGGTAGTAGCTAGTAGGGGCATGATCAGCTGGATAATTAAGCCAGGACTGATAAAATAGGGGGAGTATCTTCTAGCCTATGTGCCTCTCTACATGTCCCAACACTAGGTATATATATATAGGTTGGCCCTAGGGCTTGGAGGCCGACAACCCCTAGGTGTCATCGCTATCCCTTGTGCACCAGATAATGTTCTGACCATTTAAGCAAACTGGGGTAGGACTTTAGCCCACAAACTCAACATGGCACTATTGTCATGAACTAGTATTCCTGTATTGCTAATATTATATATATTAGTTACTGAATTTCCTTATGTATGAGACCAATTCCTTTAATTGGCAAGGTTCATTATCATGTTAGCCTTAATTTCATTACCTGTGCTTATGTTTACTGCCAGGATAGCTCACAGACAAAGTAATCTGCCCAAACTACTGATATTTTGTTCTATTCATTGCTACGGGTGATTTAGTGTACTGAATTATTTAAAACAGGTGTACTAAGTTGGTTTGGTAGATATGTATGTCAAAATATTATTGTTGATGGGATATGGTTGTATTTTGAGGTATTCCCCCATTTGGCTGTATTGTTATAGAGGTGAGGTTGAGTATCCCGATGTATTCCCCCTCTTGGCTATATTGTTTGAGTGGTTAGGTTGAGTGTTTCTGAGTATTCCATTCTCTTGGTAATTTTAGGGAGACTTTCATTTTTATACAACGCTAAATTGTTGCCAGTATCTGATATTCAGTATAGTTATATCATCTATAGCTTACACTTTATCATTCACTTTATTATCTTGATGTGGTAATATTTGCTTTAATCTGTTTTAATTATCTACTCTGTCAGAGTTCCTCTCAGAGTATATAATCAGGGGGAGAACTCACCAGATTAAATATTATAGTCTTTAATTCAGTTTCTGTCATGATTCATGCATGTATTAGATTGATTTTGAGCAGATGGTTGTTCATTTATAGATGTGATTGTCCTCTAAAATATATACAGCATGATATGTAATTATCGGTTTTCTCATTAAGTAGATTTAAGGAAATCAAACCTGTGTTTGATTTAGAAAGAGGGGAGGGAGTGATGTCATATATAGGTATGTAATCTGGATTTGGATAGTAACCCCCCTCATACAGTGACCCCCACTACCCTATGATGTAACCTTGGTAGCATGGGATGGTCACGTGGTCAAGCCACGCTTGACCACACAATAGCTTTAATAAAGTCATTCTGAACTAAGGCTCTGACTGGCGTGCATCTCATTTATGTTAAGCTCTACAAAATAGCTATAATATAACAATCCATCCTCACGATATTCTATCTACCAGCCACTCCCCTATTCAAATTATAATAGTAGGGTATTGACCCAAGGGGGAAACTATATAAATGTGCACTCCTCGTCTTCAACTTTGTGTAATAATCAATTGCTTTGTTTTCTTGAACAGTTCCACCGAAAAAAGGTGAGATAATCTATTGATGCTCTGAATTAATAGATGTCCCAGTTCTAATTTATGATAGCTGCATGCATAAGGTTTATCAGTATGAATAATCATGGTTCCTGTTAATTAGTAGCGAATTAGCATTGCACACTCCTCTCTCTCCCTCTCGCTCTCCTCTCTCTCTGCTCTCTCTGCTCTCCCTCCCTCTCTCTCCTCTGTCTCATCTCTCTCTCTCCCTCTCTCTCCCTCTCTCTCCCTCTCTCTCCCTCTCCCTCCCTCTCTACCTCTCCCTCTCTCTCTCTCCCTCCCTCTCCCTCTCTCTCTCCCTCTTTCATCCTCTCCCTCCCTCTCTCTCCTCTCTCTCCCTCTCTCTCTCCCTCTCTCTCCCCCTCTCTCTCCCCTCTCTCCACTCTCTCTCCTCTCTCCCTCTTTCTCCTCTCTCTCTCCTCTCTCTCCCTCTCTCCCCCTCTCTCTCCCCTCTCTTTACCTCTCTCTCCTCCCTCTGTCCCCTCTCTCCCCTCTCTCCCCTCTCTCCCCTCTCTCCCCTCTCTCTCCCCTGTCTCTCCCCTCTCTTTCCCTCTCTCCCTCTCTCTCCCTCTTTCATCCTCTCCCTCCCTCTCTCTCCTCTCTCTCCCTCTCTCTCCCTCTCTCTCTCCCTCTTTCATCCTCTCCCTCCCTCTCTCTCCTCTCTCTCCCTCTCTCTCTCTCCCCCTCTCTCTCCCCTTTCTCCACTCTCTCTCCTCTCTCCCTCTTTCTCCTCTATCTCTCCTCTCTCTCCCTCTCTCCCCCTCTCTCTCCCCTCTCTTTACCTCTCTCTCCTCCCTCTCTCCCCTCTCTCCCCTCTCTCCCCTCTCTCTCCCCTGTCTCTCCCCTGTCTCTCCCCTCTCTTTCCCTCTCTCCCTCTCTCTCTCCCTCTTTCATCCTCTCCCTCCCTCTCTCTCCTCTCTCTCCCTCTCTCTCTCCCTCTCTCTCCCCCTCTCTCTCCCCTCTCTTTCCCTCTCTCTCCTCCCTCTCTCCCCTCTCTCCACTCTCTCTCCTCTCTCCCTCTTTCTCCTCTCTCTCTCCCTCTCTCCCCCTCTCTCTTCCCTCTCTTTACCTCTCTCTCCTCCCTCTCTCCCCTCTCTCCCCTCTCTCCCCTCTCTCTCCCCTGTCTCTCCCCTCTCTTTCCCTCTCTCACCCTGTCTCTCCCTTTCTCTCCTCTCTCTCCTCTCTCTCCTCTCTCTCTCCTCTCTCTCTCTCTCTCCTCTCTCTCCTCTCTCTCCTCTCTCCTCTCTCTCCTCTCTCTCCTCTCTCTCCTCTCTCCCCTCTCTCTCCCTCTCTCTCCTCTCTCTCTCTCTCTCTTTCTCTCTCTCTCTCTCAGGATTCATAATATACAACTGTCCACTAACATCAATTAACATCATGCTGGAAAATGAGTGGCTAGTCACAAAATTGATATTTTTCAAAGTGTTCTTTTCTCAAGATTTCTTTGTAAGAATGTTTTTCGAAGTATGTACCGCTTAAAGTTGTATGAATGCACCAAAATTCAGGACATAGCATTAGATATATTCTTGTGTTTTTAAGGTCATTCAATTGAACCTAGTTACCTACATTACTAGTAACTGTTCACTCAGAAATATTGCTTTTATCAGAAATAAGAAAATCAAAATTAAAATAACTCCCTAATCACTGAAGTCACAACTGTCACCCTCCATCCTCACCATCATCCGACCTACTCCCATGGACTAGTTATATGTAGAGAGATAGCTATATTTGTCCTAATATTTACCATTATTAGAATCTGCTTGATTCCATAGTTTCAAATATGATGATATCTCAAAAGGCATTTCTTTGCGACTTGTGACTCATTTTCTTATGCCACATCACATTGTAAAATTGACAGCTTGAAATTGTCTAATTTTTGAATTAAAAGTTGTCTCATTCATTCACACCTTCGCCACGCCCCTACCGACTAGTAGGCTCACTACACTTTCTTACCGCCACAACGCTCGCAGATTTCTTATCAGTCCAAAGTCCAACGGTCCAGGTGGAGCCCAGGTCTAACCGTTATCTCAAATTGATCACATGGGAAGGGAGGGGAGGGACTGACCGCCAGGTCAGGGGAAGGGGTATTGATTAAGGGAGGGAGGGGGGAAGGGGAGATAACCCCGTGATCTGGTCACCGCCAAAAGTGATTGGCCGGAGCGGCAGTGGTCACTCTGAGCCTCGCTTTGATATTGTTCTTGTCATTGTTATCTTATGGCTGATTGGATCTCTAATCTAACCTGCTGATTAATTGGTCCAGAGAGACCTAAGCCAATCAGCGCAGGACCAGTGTATTCGTTCTAATCTGTTCAGTATAAAATAAAGTACCAGCGATGATGTGTGTTGCGTTGATTCATTTCTCACCCAACAACTGACCCTGAAATACTACGAAGTATGTCTCGCACTTCTTCATTGGCGACCACGATTCGGGACCAGTTAGTTGGTCAAGTCAGTATCCGACCTTAAAAGCAAGCAAAAGGAGTCAGGTGAGTGTGCCTTTTTCAAAACTGCCATTGTATTTATGGGTGTTGTGTTTTGGGGACTCTGAGCCGGGCTTTTATTGGAAGGTGCATTAGCTGACAAGAATCACTCAGGTATTATCTGGTATATCCATTAGAGATAATATTTTAAACATGCCACCGGCGGAAAGAATTGAGTATGTGGAAGAGTTCCCACAGTACATCGAAGCTGAGGATATTTTCCTTAGAGGAGATATTCAATGATGGTTATCCATCGATCGCAGAACCAGAGGATTGGAACGACTGCGTAGGCACATCTGAAAGTGTGATTCAGTTCAGCAGTGAACAGTTAGACACTATGTCTTACCACTGGGATCTATTGTAAAGGGTAAGAATGGGGACTAAATAGATCAAAATTTTTGTTTTGGAAATACCTGCACAAATATTGTTACTGAGAAAATTGATATTCCAAATTCTCCAATAGAAATAGAATAGTCAAAATAAGCAGGTAATAATAATTCATCTTTTCATAAAGGCAGCCAATTAGTGTACCTTCAAAATGGCGTTAACAGTACCCATTAACTGGGAAGCCACCGCTGACGAGGTAGCTGCACTTGATCTTAAAGCTCACTATGCGGCAATAGAAGTAGTCAGAAGGTGTATGAAAAGGCATGCGACCTTGCTGGGTCCTAAAGATGGGTCCAACAAAGACTCAGAGGTTGGACAGAGTTAGAATCACGGTAGGGGCACATGATAGCATAGCCATAGAGGCAGTTATATTATTGTCACAGGGATCACTAGCACGTTGCATTGAATCTTATGTAGCAGCGGAGGGAGCGGAATGCACATGGGAGGGTGTAAAACAGGAAATAATTCGCTTGTTTATGGGGGAGGAGGAGACCAATCAACTTAGAGATAAGCTGAAGGGTATCCGGCAACTTCCATATGAAGACATACAAATTTATGGCCGTAAATACAAAGAAACAGCTCTGCGGGCATATGAACCCGATATTTTGGCTTTACCTGTTATTCAGTCCCAATTAGCTCGAGATTTCATACATGGGCTCTCCGATAGGCAGCTACGGTGGGAGGTATTCTCAACCAGACCAGAGACTTTGGGGGAAGCAATTGATCTGGCAACAACGGCAGAGTATACTCATACTTTAGCCGATACTCAAAACAGAGGTGGAAGGAACGAGGAACCTATGGAAAAAGGCGCCTTACTCCCAAAAACTCTGATACCAGCCCCAACTCTGACTCCACCAACCGCTGCTGGGGGGACCGGTATGGCAACAAAAGCTGTAATGGACGAATTAAAAACACTAAGAAGTATGGTAGAACTCATGGGGAGGGAAAGATCTCAACCTTCATCAGTAACAGTTCATGCACCACCAGTTCAGAACCAGACTCAGTTTCCCTTTGCGCAATCATCCTATTTGCCTACATTTTCGCCTTATAATGCTCCAAACCCTGCCCAGGTTGCCATTTCTAATCAAGTAGATTCACAACAGGGTCAGAAAAAGAAGGGAGGGGCACAAAAAGGGGGGAAAAGGTTTAGAGGTAAGAATACTTGCTATGAATGTGGATTGGAGGGACATTTTGCTAGAGAATGCCCTACTCGATTCGCGCAAATGAGAGAGGCTGTACGGCCAGACCTCAATGAGATAATGGATAAGGTAATGGATAACAGAATGCAACCAGTTCTGGTGGCTATACACGCTATAACCCCTAGAGTTCCCACAAACCCATTTAATCTTCCCGCGGGGGAATAAATTCGCCGGATAAGCGGTTTTGTGTGGACCTTCCTGTGGCGGGAAGGAAAGCACAAGCTCTTATTGATACCGGCGCTACTAGAAGTTTAGTTAAGTATGAATTGTGGAAACACTTCAATAAGGTAAACCACCGACCGTTAACAGTTGCGGTCACTGAGTGGTCATGCTTTACAATCAGAGGGTAGGGCGATGATTAAGGCTGGGGGTAGTCATTTTCCTGTATACGTCATTAAAAACCTCCAACACGATCTCCTACTGGGGGACGATGCTTTGGACATTTTGGATTCCGTAATCTGGCACAGAAAAAGATTCATACGTCTAGGAGGTAAAGTATATAAAAGTCAAGCGGTAGAAGAAGAAATAGACTCTGAATTTGCTTCCCTCAAAACAATGGAAGAAATCTGGGAAGAAAAATACCCAGAAGTTTTTGGCAAAAATGGTAAATTAGGCATAGTAAAAGACCTATACATGGAGATTGACACGGGGAATGCCCGCCCTATTAATCAGAGACCTTATCGCCTTCCCTTAAACAAAAAGCTGAAATGCTTGCGTTAGGTGTAATTGAACCAAGCTCGTCACCATGGGCTAATCCCATAACTTTAGTACCTAAGAAAGATGGGGAGACCAGATTCTGTTCAGATTTTAGAAAATTAAATACTGTAACCAAGAAAGACGCACACCCCCTTCCAAATATCCAAGATATTTTTGATAGTTTAACAGGAGCAGCGGTCTTTTCCACTCTAGATCTCAAATCTGGCTATTGGCAAGTCCAAATGCATCCAGAAAGCATAGAGAAAACAGCCTTTGTCTGCCATAGAGGTTTATTTCAATGGCGAAGAATGCCTTTTGGGTTGACTAATGCCCCAGCTGTGTTTCAAAGGGCGATGAACCGAATATTCGCCGAATATATTGGGAAATTTCTCGGTATATTCATCGATGACTTGGTGATTTACTCTAAAACACGGGAGGAGCATGAAAAACACAATTATTTTTGACACCCTCTCGGAACATGGTATTACCATCAAAAAGAGTAAATGTAAATTTTTTCAAGACAAAGTTGATCTTCTGGGCTTTCAGGTGTCTAAACAAGGGATAAATTCACATCCTGATAAGGTCAAAGCCATTCGAGAAATGCTTCCGCCTGACAGTGTGTCCGCCATTAGATCTTTTCTGGGTTGTTGTGGATATTATCGTCAATGTATTCCTGACTATGCAAGAATTGTAACACCTTTGGTTGACCAAGAAACATGCTAGATTTAAATGGGGTCCCGATCAACAAGAGGCGTTTGAGACCTTAAAAAACGTTCTTACCTCAGACCAAATTATGGCCCACCCACAACCTGGTAAAGCTTATAAACTTTATACGGACGCCTGTCAGTACGCAGGGGGGGCTATCCTTGTACAATCTGATGAAAACGGGGTGGAAAGATCAGTTCAGTATATTTCAAAACAACTCTCAGGTCCCCAACTAAAATGGGCGACCATAGAAAAAGAGGCCTTTGCCATTATTTATGCTCTAACTAAACTTAGGCCATATCTATATGGCAGTGATTTTACCATCTATACTGACCATAAACCCCTCAAATCGCTCTTTCTTGGTGAGGTTAAAAATACAAAAATTCAGCGTTGGGCTGTTTCAATAGCAGAATGTCTTCATCTTCAAGAATATCTTCAAGAGTAAGATGGCGCCAAGCGCTGCAGTTGCACACTGAGAGTGGGAGTACGAACCACCGATTTGCGACGAGCTAGTGCATGGAGTAAACTAAAAAACAGATTGAATACACATGTAGTCATCTTGTGCAAAACAAAGGACAAATAGTACGGCACTTGCACAGTTGGATCACTATAAAGACATATTGTGACATATCGATACAAACTTTGAATCGAGGACTACCCCTAATATCGCCCAATGGCAAATGACTCAGCGGGCACGGGAGCAACGAAAGGAGTACCACGAGCCCTAGCTAGAATACTGCCTGATAAAAACCCTGTAAAAAACCCCAAACCGATAAAACAGTTTGAAAGGAAGGGTAAAGTAAACCAACAAGGTAAATCACCAATGAGTTAAAAAATGGAAAGTGTTATTTCAAGCGATGACAGCAACACAACCTCCCAAACGGACGCATGTCCGAGGACACAAACAACCAACAGTCTGTCGACTCACGATCGAAACGGTGCCATTCAAGAAAAGGAGCCGATCCTGGAGAAGGAGGGGGCTAAAGTGGAAAATATGATCCCATTACATAGCACTGGGAGCAAAGTTCAGGAGAAAGTAGTATCCCCCCACAGTAAGGAAGTGGAAACCGATGAATCACAGTCAACTCCAACTCTAAATCCAAGTAAGGTAGATCCAGGCTTGACACTTGAATCAATAAAAACCTACCTGGGTGAGGTAGTGGCAGGTTTAAAATCGCATAGTGAATCTATTCTCTCAGAACACACAACTCCTATTGAAGAGATAGTGACAGGCTTAAAATCGCATAATGAATCCATCCTCTCGTCACACACAGCCTCTATCGAAGCCAAAATTAAAGAATCGATTGACCCAGTAGTTTCAAAACAAAACGAACATGAGGAAAGGTTAGGTAAAATAGAAGCTGAATTAGAAGCTACTATTGGTAAGGAGGCCTCTTTGACTGATGCAATAAAAGTAAAAATCGAGGAAAAGGTTCAGGATAAAATGAGTACGATCGACCAAGATATCACTCAAAGAGATGCAGGCCATGCCAGGTTACTAACCACATTAAGAGCTGAAATCAAAGGTGTGGCAGAAAAAGCACCACCAATAAGTGATGAAACCAAAGAATTAACCAATAACATGAAAGATGCCCTGAAGAGGATAGCTGAATTAGAAGCACTACAACACCAATCGAATAAGGTGGGAGAAAAATTATCTACTCGTCTAAAAAATGCCAATGATAAAATTGAGCTATTAGAAGAGAAATCCAGAAAAGCCAATTTAATATTCGAAGGCATACCAGAACAAAAGAATGAAAACCTTCCCCAAAGAATGTATGATCTAATCAACACATCAGTCGAGGATATCAACATTGATGACTTTGATGCCATTTATAGGCGTGGAAAGTTCAATAAAAAACACACCCGCCCAGTAATGATTACATTTACAACACTCCAAACAAAAGATCAAGTCCTACAGAATGCAGTTCATATCAAAAATGAAAGTGGCCTAGAGAGATTATGGATCAATAGGGATGTACCATCAGAAATACAAGTAAAAAACACACTAGTGAGAAAATGTGGTAAATTACTAGAAAAGCATGATGAAGAAAACCCCACAAATATCCGCACAAATCATCTAGAGTACAAGGGTCAACGATTCTATTTCAGCGATCTTGACCACCTACCCGAGGGCTGCACTCCAGAAGACACTAAAACACAAATCTTCCCACCTCAAAATGCGATTGGCTTTCAGGGAGAGAGAGTATATCTCTCCAATTTTTATCAAAGGGATATCTGGATTGACAACAACCTTTATAGCTCCATTGAGAAAGCGTTTCAGTGCGCGAAAGCACTCAGCAATCCAACCCCAGCAAACACTCAAATAGCCAATGAAATTGCCAGTGAGGATAACCCCTACACAATTAAATCACTAGCAAGCAAGGTCACACCGAGCGTGGACTGGCACACATGGGAAGCTGAGACATTGAAAGGTATGGTAAAGCAAAAATTCATACAACATGAGGATTTAAAAACCAAACTCATGAATTGTCAGTAAGACACGTTTTATGAAATGACTTTGGATAGGAGGTGGGGGACGGGATATAGATTATTTGACACCCGGTTCCAACCACAACAGGTCCAAGGCAACCTATTTGGAGCCATACTGGGGGAGATCAAGTAGGAGCTAATGAATGAATGAATTGTTTACCTAGCTATAGTCTGTCACAGTCACTACTAATATGGGCATATGACAATCACACTGCGGATAGGTATGCATTGAACTAGGGTCTGTCACTATCACTCTGATAACTGTAAATAACATCAAATCTAAATTTCAGATTGATATCGCCACCAGCAGCCAACAAAGCCATCAGTATGGATAGAATATTTATCATCGGTGATTCTAGGATTCGCCATCTCCGTCCTTACTTGACGAACGGCAACCTTTCCACTTTTTCCCAGGGGAAAAAGTCAAAGACTTCTTATCGATCTCAATACCCGTTGCAACCCCCATAATAATTGTACGCTTAGCATTTAGACACACTCATCAATCTTGGCTCGTTCTCATTATTTTTCCCGGTCACAAACTTTTTCAGCTATTGAAATCGTGCTAGATACCAGTTCTGTACACTTTAGTTCAGGCGGATTAAGCCCATCGCTCTCACTCGATAAACAGTGTGCGTAAATATAGGAGCTAATTTTCTAGTTGGCATGGTCATTCCGCCATAGTTCACGGCATGTTCGGGGCAGCGTTAATTCCAAGACAATCCGCTCCGGCGCTACCGTCGGCAACACTTCCGTAGTTCCATCAACTGACACCTGGGGCGCTGTTCAATGACAGTGAACAGCGCCAAGGCCCAGGTGGGTGGGGGGGAGAATGGGGCGGCTGGGTGGAGGGTAGTTCATTGGCAACTGTTTTTCTTTCCTAACGTAACCATAGCCAACCATACAAATCATACAAATCTATCTCGCAGCGGTTATATATCTGGATCCCATATATGTCGGCCCAACAGTACAATAGAATATCGGTAAAGTCATACTCCGGAGCTTCAATGAAGCTTTCCGCGAGCTTCGCTTATGACCGCTTAACCAGTGAAAGGCCCAGAACAGTCATATACCAGTCGGGGTTATGCACCATAACTAAGAAGATTCAAGGGCTAGTAAAACTCACATGGCCAACCGTGGAGGAAACAATAACGAAATACCAAGAACACATGGAGTATGTGGAAGCGACCACAAACCAGGCAATGTTTCCCATCGAACCAACTATAATATTTTCCACAATAGTAGGGATGGACTTGGCAATTTACAACAAGAAAGTATCCAATAGTGAACAAGAATTGTTAAACGACATCATCACAAAAGTAAACGCAAATATCATCGCCAGAAACATTGCAAATGGATTGCCAACTCCATACTTGCACGACCACATCCACCATAACTGTAAGAAAACAAAGAAGAATTGCTACCACAGATTGGACGATGATGCGTGCCATCTGACACCACATGGACTTGATCACTGGTCGAAACAAATCGCTAAGACTCTGACGAAACTGCAAATCTAAAGAAAAGAAAAACCGGAAGTATCGAGAACTATTCATATTTAAAAGACAAAAGCCTGAAAGAACAGGTTATTGACTTGATGCGAACAATTATATATTTAGAGAGATTGATAAACTTTTCTGTGCGATGGGGAATGTATATGGCTAACAAGATTGATTCTCTGAACTCATACTATAAGATTTATTGAAAATGAACTCAAGCAGATTGCTAGAGTATTAATTGATTACACATAGTTAGTATATACAGTTAAGATTATTTCAGAAATCTCAATGACATATGGGTAACTGGTGACGTAAGTCCCCCTAGTTCTGTGACTTACTCTTTGCACCCGGTATAGAAAACTCAATAAGAATGTCATTATGTAAGTGTACGTGGTATGCTGTAAAGACATCCACCAAAGTAATATGTGACTAATGACAGATATGAATCGATATAAGTCTTAAGGATCCATGAGGATCATCAACTAGTAGATTTCACGAATTATTCGTGACTAGGTTGTGCGATTGTTCTATTATTGTTCTATTTAAGTTCTGTTATTACCTAAGATAGGATACATTTGATCAAAATCGAAAACTATTACGCAAGATTAAAATGTAGAAGCATTACAATGAAATTATACTACAGAGTTAAAAATAGCTTGAAACATGGTGGTTCGCCCATTACCATATCAGTAGCATAACAGCGAACCAACAAGAAAATGTAATAAATACTGAAATATTCACCTCAATAGAAGAGGAATATAATAAGGTGAAAGGTTTTAAACTTATAAGTTTGAATGTAAAAAGTCTATGGAATAAATTAGCGGAAATTGACTTATTGAAAGAAAAATTACCAATGGATATATTGTGCCTGACCGAAACATGGTTAGATGACAGAATCTACAATAGTTTAATACAGTTGGATGGTTACAACTGCCAGAGACAAGATAGGAAAACCGAGAAAAAAACTGGAGGCGGTTTAATAACATATATTTGTAGTGATCTTTGGATCCGATCCGCTTGCACGTTAAATAAAGACAGAACAAGGCTTAACCTTTCTACGGACTTTATTCAATCACTTGGGACACACTTGTCCTGACTCACACAACTCGAGCTGGGGTTCTCCCTTATTCTCGACTCATACAAAACTGGTGTGAGAAGACATGCATTATAGATGATAAAGGTAAGATGCACTCAGGCACTACGTTACTGAAGACTCTCGGACTGACGTCCGTGGATATAAATATCACATAGAAATACATTGGTAGAAAGGTTATGAACACAGGGTAAGCTTAAAAGAGCATAACAACCAATATAATGGTAAAAGTCCCCACACATATACTGATGAGTGGACATGTTCACTGGTACTGCCCACTGGGGTAGTTCAGGTGTACTAACCCACAGCGGACAGCACCACCATACAATAGAATAGAATATTGGTAATATAACCAGACCCACTACAATACTCCCCCTCTTCGAAAAAGAGTTTTAACACATTACAAACTCGGTAAAAAGCAGTAAAAATCACATTTCTAGTGACAAACATGTCAAGCACACATGCAAAAAGAGATTACGGACTTAAAAATCCAAATAAAAAGTTCAATACACACATCTGAAGAAAGTAGTAATAGTAAACACCAAATACATTCAGGAGCATATAGTGTCCTCACTAACTTACAGAATCCAGTGTAGAAAATTTTTATAAAATCTGACTGAAGTTCCTCCTTCTGAGTGAACCGACAGTAAAAAAGAGTAATCTCACTTTAAAAGTCTTAGTTGATGTGTCATCAATCCGAAAAGGGAGTCCGCGGGGTGGTAGAACATGGTCCGGATCCGAAAGAGACGATCCGTGGGCGAGCCGACAAGGCAAGGCAAGGCAAGGGAATGCTCCACGTCACATCCGACGGAGACTTGAACTGGAAAGTGCTCTACGCCACATCCGGCCGAGGCTAGGTAGAACCAGGCATCACTGGGAGTCCATGGGAGTGTTCTCAGTGTCCGGGACACCTTCACCACTTTCCTGCTGATCCGTGGATCCGTCCTGTTGGTCCGCAGGCTTTCGCCCGTCTTCAAGACCAACAGCCGTTGCGCTTTCTCCCCCGGATAGAGGAGAAAGGGCATTTCCCGGTGAGCCAAACATTCTCACTAGACCAAAAGGATCTTGGCCTCCTTGACTCGCTTGAGCTGTTCGCTGCACTGGCGGGGGAGCAGTCCGCGGGGCCAACACAGGCTGGAACTTGGCCATCAGACTTGACAGCAGGTAAAACTGAGTCAAGTCCAAGCTCACATTGACAGAGTCTCCGGACTCTGACACCACAGTACTTGTGCTCGGGCCAGCAACAGCAGCTGACTTAGGGGCACGGGCAGTAGTTACTGTAGCGGACTGGGTGGACGCTTCCACCTCGGACACTTCCTGACTTTCAGGAGAGGAGCTGCGGCCGAATTCTGCGAGTTCCCCACGCAGACTGGCATTTTCCTCAGTGAGATTGAGGATCTCGCTATCCTTCTTGGCCACAGCCAAGCGCAGGGTTTTGATGATCTTCACCTGCGTCCGGATTGTCTCCTTCTGCGTGGCGTTCTCTCCAATCTGGCCCTGCACGGCCTCAAGCTTTTTCAATGGGACAGTCAGTGTCGCCATTGAGGTAGAAACCTGTTGCTGAGCAGCGTCAGCAGCAGCCCGGAGGGTCATCAAACAGCGCTGAACTTCGGTATCTGCTGCCCGGACCAGCTGCTCAGTTTCTACCCTTTCAGGCAGCTGGGCAGACAAGGTGTCTGTCTCCACCTGCGCCTTGCGGCCCTTCTGCTTCTTGGCTGCAGGAAGGGATGGTGAAAGCATTCCACCTCCGGAGCTAGTCCGGCCGCGTTTCTGGGCACCCTCAGTGCCTCCAGTGGTCTCCTTGCTGGAGGAGGCATTCTTTGCCACGGACTTGCCTCCAGACTTCCCTTTTTGGCTGCTAGAGGAAGAGCTGGCTGACCCGGACTGTCCAGCAGCAGAGGTGGAAGCGCTGGACTTGGATGGTTTCGCAACCGACCTCATCCTGCGTGTAACACTCAAGTGCTGGGCCAACATGTAGGTCATGCGGAGGAAGGCAGAGTTGTTCCGGATGACAGGCATCACAGCTCTGGTTTTCTCCAAGGCAATCTCCCTATTCAGGTGGTGCTGCTTGACTTCGCCATTCATGAAGTGTTGCACCAACTCCACTCGGCGGTCTAAGACCTGGGCACACTGGTCGTGGGAGCACACCCACACCTGTGAATAGGGGGCATGTACCTCACAGAGATGCCTAAAGAAGCGCTCTCTGGTTTGGTACCTCTTGATGCCACCTTCGTTCACAGGAAGGTACCTGCAAACCATGAAAGGGCACCTAAACCCGGGCTGCCACAGTTTGTGTACTCCTGTGAGTTTCCCAAACGTGCCCGCGTCAAGGCTGTCCTCTCGGACCACTTCTGGCCAAATAACCTGTTCGTACCGGGTCATTTGGTCGTCGTCAAATTCCTTCGACTCATCGTCCGATTCCAGAGCTTGAGGAGGAACGGATCCGGGCTGATCCATGCTCGGATTCAGGGGAACCAGGGCTGCTGAGTCCAATTCAGCCTTGAATTTGGTTAGAGAACCAAATTTTGCCAGTTGCACCCGCCTAGCCTCGGATCGGTACACATGTACCTTCTTCAGCTTCCGGATTTTGGGAAGCTTAGGAAGGGACTTCGTACTGCTAGTGCTAGCAGTGTTCTGGGCAAGTTTTGCAGTGCTTTTGCCAACTCAGCTCCCTTGGGCCGAGAGGCGGCTGCAGGCTTAGCCTTGGGATTTGAAGAGGTACTCCGATCACGATCTGAACTCTTCTTGCCCGGAGAGTCAGAATGGAAACGGGTCCGGATGGCGTCCGCGTCCTTGCTCTTCAAGACTTTCCCAGGGTCGGCCTGCTTACGTGGTGATCTCCTAGGTGTCACCTCCACCTGTCTCCTTTCGGACTTGTCCTCTACAGGACTTTGCTTGGGACCCTTTTGTCCCTGTGGTTCCGGCTTTCCTGTCCGAAGACCTGGAAGTCCGGGCTTTGTCCGCAGACTGGTCCGGAGACTTGTCTGCTGACTGGTGGGTGGTCCGTCCGGACCTGTCCGGCTTGTCTGAGGATTTGGAGGGAGCAACGCTTACCTCAACCTCCATTTCCTCTTCCAAGTCCACCTCGAACGCGGCAGGGGTAGGGACCTTCTGCTCCCAGAACGTCGTGTCCTCTGACTCCTCCTTCTCCGCTGCTGTCATGATCGAGTCCAGCACCTTGGCCGCCTGGTCGTCGGTTAGCAACTCGCCGTCAGACGCCAACAGGTCCAAGTCATTTTCCCGGTCAGACATGTTGGAATGAATCTCCACCTAGTTCTGATAGATAGAAAAATAACGACATGTAGCAACAGCAAAAATAAGGGCACAGTTCAGGGACAATATTTTTAGACCTAGACAGAACTGGTTTCTAACCACGGACGTGGCACGGGCGTGGCTGTTCTAAAAATCTACCACCGGTATACATATACAACAAGCCAAGTTCTAAACAACACATTAATTCGTCAACCAACATGCATTCAGAGTGTAACCTGCTAATATCACCGGGACTTGACAAGAAATGGTCTGTTTAGCATAGAGACACCCCTTGTCCATTCATTCGCTATACAAAACATACCAAAATGGCCACAACGTGTTCGGCGCCAGTCCGCCGAGTCATTTCTGACTACTATTTCTCAGCGAATACAGTACACATTGGTCCAGAAACTCTTGTCGCCTTCTTGCAACTACATATCAACACATACAGACGTAAAACAATAAGTTCATCTTTTTGGAAAACTTACAGTTTACTTTTCCTTTGTGAAGAGCGTGTCGCACACTCAGAATCCGGAAGTCAACTGAAAGGAGTGAAACACACCGGCGAGACCCGTGGCCACGCTTGGTGCTTCAGTCCGCCACCGCTGTTGGCAGCGCCAATCACTTCCCGCGCTCCTTCTGAGCCATAGCGCAGACGTGTTTGACCAGTCCGGCTAACCTGTTCTCCCCTGTTGAGACTACACAGGGTGTTTACCTCAAATTTTTCTGGTTCTCAGGACAGATTCAAGCAACCACCTATTTACCATAAATAGATTCCGGCCTTACAGCAAGTTCCAAGCCACAATTGCTCGCAGGGCAAGCCTGGGCCTAGCTTTTCTCTATCGTTCAAACCAAATACTTTCCAAGACACATGTTCGTCTCCCAGTCATAAATAGAACTGAGTCTACATTGCCGAACGGTGACAAGCAATTAATATTCGGTACAAATAAACTGCAAGTCTGACTTCTCGTTGTGTACTTTTTTTGAAGTGGGAGAGAACCAGTTCAGAAATTCTCCCCCCGAATACCAATTTTCTTACTGATTAAACCAAACTGGGGCTTTACGCAAGCGTTGAGCCCTTGCCAGCGCTGGGGAGGTGTCCCTCACACTAGGCAACAAATTTCTTTGTGCCCTTTTCTGGGGTAGACAGGTTGGCAAGGAAACCACTGGAGCTGGTTCTTTCCTCGGACGCCCAACCTTTCTTTTCACAGGCACTAAAGGAACAGCAGGCAAGTCCGTAAGTTGTTTCTTCGGTCTACCGCGTTTCTTCTTGGTTTTTACACAAACACTAGGCAGAACTGGAGGAACAACTACTGCTGTTCCTGACCCCGTCCCCCCTTTCTTTGGTCTACCAGGCCTTCGTTTCATTTCCCCTAGAGTCTGTTTCTTAGTAGGCAACACTTGGTTTCCTACTTTAACAGGACCCTTCTTCTTTTTTCCTTTAGTCAGTGGAGGAAGATATGTGGCCGAAACGGACTTTCTCTTTTTCGGCCTACCTCTAGGCTTGACGCCTATAGTAACCTTCTCCTTCACGGACTTAGCCGGACATTCATCTCCTGCTACAACTTTCCCAGCTTCCAGCCTGAGAATATCTCTACCTGCCCTTTCCAGTTTCTGAAATTCTGGAGCCCTATGAAGGTTTCTAGCCTGGATAGGACCATCTTCATCAAAAGCAGGCTTGAGATAATCAATGTGGTATCTCAACAAGCCTTCTGCTGTTTCAAGTTCACAGGTGGTACCGCCTATGAACCTGCGGATCTTAAATGGGCCATCCCATTTCTGTCCCAACTTCTTGTTTGCTTTAGGAGGGCAATATCTATAGACAACATCCCCCACAGCAAACTTTGGAGGCCTAGTACGTTTGTTATAATCTCGTCTCTGATTTATAGCAGAGACTCCAAGATTTTCCCGCACATACTGGTGTCCTCTCCGCATCCATTGCTTCAGGTTCTCCACATAAGAAACCTTACAAGGAAAGTCCAACCCGTCAGATCCCACTCCATGGACTATATCCATAGGAGCTACGAGTTCCGTCCCAAAGACTACAGAATTTGGTGTACATAAAGTGCTGGCATGCACAGTAGCTCGATACGCGTGAGCTATACACGGAGCAAGCATATCCCAGTCATCTTTATGATAGTCTGTCAGACAAGAGAGCTGCTCAACAAGTACTCTGTTCAGCCGCTCGCTCTGTCCGTTGGACTGAGGCCTATAGGGAAGAGTTATCAGTTTCTCAATCCCTAACATGTCCAAAAGACTTCTCAATAGCTGTGATCGGAATTCAGGGGCCCCATCGGTCTGTAAAGCCACCGGACATCCGAACCTCAGAATCCATTCCTTGAAAAGGACTTCTGCACAGCTTTCTGCAGTATGGTCTCGCATGGGATAGGCTTCGGCCCACTTAGAAAAATGGTCTGTAACCACCATGATGTAATTGTTCTTTCTAGGTGTCTCCCTAAAGGGACCTAGAATGTCCAATGATATCCGGTTCCACCTGTCACCATGCTTCTCTTTCTTTAGGAGAGAAATTCCTCCTCCCCCACGGGTCTTTCTGGTACAACATTCAGGGCAAGCCTTAATCCATCTCTTCAGGTCATATCTTTGGCCCAGCCAGTAATATCTCATCTTGGCCGACCAAGTGTTCTTAAAAACACCAAAATGTCCTGAAGTCTTAGGCCCATGCATGCCCATGAAAATTTCTTTCCTCATGGAAGCTGGGATCACCTTCCTCCAATACTTCCTACCGGTGGCTAGCCGGACCCATCCGAGGCATAGCACACCGTCCCTCATTTCCATTCCACCTAGGTGTTAAACATAAGTCTGAAATTCATCGGACTCACCAGCAAGATCTTCCCTAGAAGGAATTTCCACTGAGCCGTCCAACATACCAATCAACCTCTTGATCATGGGATCAGACTGTTGAGCATCTTGTAGCTTGTTACTCCCGGAATCCGTGGGGACATCCGAGTCCGAAGGGACAACAGTGGTAACAGCAGCTAACACAGCGTCATGTAGTCCGCAATCATGACAATCCAATCTCCCACACTTACGTGTTGGCAAGCGAGAAAGCGCATCAGCATTTTCATGCCTGCGCCCTGCCCGATGCAGAATCATGCCCTGATCCAGTCCGTATTCCTGCATGGTAGTTAACCACCTAGCAAGCATATCTGTTGGATCTTTGAAGTTTAGCAACCAACGGAGAGAGGCGTGGTCCGTCCTCACATAGAAGTTTCTATTACCCAGAAGGTAATGTCTAAACTTCTTCAGATAAGTCAAAACAGCAAGCAACTCGCGCTTAGTAGCACAATAGTTTTTCTGAGATTTAGACAAACTATTGCTAGCATAGCCCAAGACTACTTCCCGTCCGTCCTGAATATGTGAGAGGATACCAGCCATTCCAAAACCACTTGCATCCGTATCTAGGATGAAATCTCCCACCTTCCGGGGGTATCCCAGTACTGGCGATGTGGTCAGCAATTCCTTGACCTTGCTAAACGCAGCCTGACACTGAGGAGTCCACACTATAGGTCTGGTATAGCGTTTATCCTTGCATGCCGCCGTCACAATGTCTTGCAAAGGGGAGACAATTTCACCAAAGTTAGGTTGAAACTCCCTATAATAGGAAGCAAACCCTATAAACTGTCTAATCTCCTTAGCATTTGCAGGGACTGGCCAATCTCGGACTTTCTCAATCTGTTTCGGATTAGCTTGAATTCCCTTACCAGAAACAATCCGGCCCAGGTACTCAACTTGCCAACGGAAGAATTTGCACTTCTTCGGCTTCAATCTTAATCCGTAGTCCTTGATTTGTTCTAGAACAAGCCTGAGGTTTTGGAGACACTCATCCAGCGTCTTTCCAAAAACAACAATGTCGTCTAGATAAACCAAACATGACTTCCATTTGAGTCCGTCCAACATATTGTCCATCATACGTTGGAAGGTAGCCGGGGCATTACACAGTCCGAAAGCAATAACTTTGAACTGAAATAAGCCCACACTAGAGAGAAAAGCAGTTTTTTCTTCACTCTCCTCATCCATAGCCACCTGCCAATATCCACTTTCAAGGTCTAGTGTGCAAAACCATTGATTTCCACCAAGAGCTTCCACACACTCGTCAATCCTAGGCAGAGGAAAACTATCTTTTATCGTGACAGAGTTCAACTGGCGATAATCTACACAGAACCTCTGTGTCCCGTCCTTCTTGGCCACCATAACAATAGGAGCTCCCCAAGGGCTATTGCTATGCTCAATCCGGCCTTCTCTATACATCTTCCAGATCTCTGCTTCCGCCTTATCACGTTTAGCAACTGGAATCCGCCTGTATGCTTGTTTGATCGGACAAGCATCACCTGTATTGATAACATGGCGGACCTTATGAGTACATCCCAAAGCCTTATCTCCTGGGAGAGAAAAGCAGCCTTGGAACTCCTCTAAGAGATTCAGAGCATTTCGAGTATCTTGGACTCCGGACAAATCCGATTCTTCGATCATCTTAGCCAACGGACACTCTGGAGCGGGCGGAATGGGAAGAGGAGGAGCGATCAGATCAACATCCGCTATAGGAGACTCCAGCAACTGTATAGAGTTGATGATTGCTTCCCTGATCACTTCCTCATTCTCCCCAACATCTGACAAAGAGTCTTGAGCTAATAAATCAACTCTAAACACTTTACCAACCACCCTATGTCGTTTTATCTTCAAGGTGCGACCGGTCGGATTGGAGAAAGCTACCACGGCCGGAGAACCGTTGCCTGCTACATAAGTATTCAGGCTGCCCAAGGCTAAATCTTTCAACAATCTTTGGTCTGGCTCGAACATCAATCCACCCGATGTGACTGAGCCACTGCCAAGGTCAAGTCTGGCCATAGTAACTGATCTAGGTTTGAGGACAAGTGCCTTAAGAAGTTTCACCTCTCTCCCAACGATTACGTCTTCCACTTCCATTGCCTTCACAGAGGGACTTTCAATACCGCTAACAGGTTTCTTCCATAACGTACACGGTACAGAATACCCGAAATTTTCCAAGTAGAAAGTCCCTGACCAATCCAGATTACATTGGTGCACAAAATAGAAATCCGCACCAAGTATCCCGCGTTCAGGACCACGTAGACCACTGACTACAAGACAAGTAATCATGTAAGTCCGGTCGCCTAATTTCAAGGGACAAAGCACGCTCCCATATGTAACTATCGGTGTTCCGTTACCCATCACACACATCATCCGTATCGAAGTCATTGGTGGTGGATTTGGAAGGGAATCGTAGAATTTCTTAGTGATCAAGCTAGTAGTAGCACCCGGATCAACTAAAAAAGTTCCACTTCCCCCACCTACTGTCACAGGGGCATACCATCTCTCCCGTACTAACAATTTAGCAGGGATCTCCAAAGTTCCCTGATTGTGTACAGAAACTTTCTGAACTTGAGCAGGTTCAGTTGATCAACTTTTGACCAACACCAACTGATCTTGTTCAGCTTGGAATCCGGACTGTCCCCACCTCACTTCAGAGGCAGAGTCCGAATCACCACAAGGTAACAAGCCTTGAGGTAGGAGCTTTCCTTCCGGCAGCGATCTAGAATCTCCAGTCTTCGGACGGGGATCACCTTGATGTGAAACCACCGGCGTACTAGCTGGTGCCTGGGCATGTCCTCCAGTTCCCATACTACTCTCAGCTTCACTTCGGACTGTGGCACTGTGAAGCGTCCTTTCCCCGACCCCCATCACGCTCCTTATGAGGGTCTGTCCGCGTTTCCCGAGTCCTTAGCTGATGCACCGGACTTGGGAGCTAGCCCAAGGATGATCTGTTTCGTTGGACACACTGAAGCGATGTGTCCGTCCTCACCACAAAACCAGAATCCATTGTTCGGCTTCCATTGTCTGAACCTTCTCTGCCCACCTCCTGTAGAGGGAGCAGCTGGTCCAGGCTTAGGAGCGGACTTTCTGTTCGTCTGCCATGCCTGCATTGCCTGAATAATACAATCAGAAATATCGTCCGAAGCTGATACTTCAGGCTGTATTTCCGACGGTTTATCAAGCAACTCCATCATCTGGGCGATGGCTTTCTGAGCTTTTTTACTTGCCACACCACCAGGAGGTGCGGATATGGCAAGGTTCGAGGAGTTCTTCGGTTCTACAGTTGTTGTCTGGACCGTGGCTAAATCCATAGTGCAGCTTTCGAATACTACAGCCCAATGTGCAGCTTGGTTCAAGTCATATGGTTGCTTGAACCTTACAAATTCCGCCATCTTAAGGTCAGTTAAACCTTTCAAGAATGTCCGGATACACAAAGTCTGCATAGTGCTGTCCAAATGGATACCAAAAGCATAGCGTGCAGCCTTTGCTACATCATTGGCAAAATGCCTAGCATTTTGACCAGGGGTTTGTCTGGAAGCATAGAACTCAGCTTCTCTTTTTTCCTGACAATAATCACCATAGTTGGTCTCCAAATGAGCTACCAAGTCCGGCAATTTTGTCCCCTGGGGCAATTCCCCTAGAGCCGCAATTTGACGTCTACAACTGCTCTTGAGTTGCCTCAAAAACATTGCATCCGTCCAATTATGGGCTTCAGCCAATACTTTCATCTCTGCCAGATGATGCTGCCACGAATCCTTCGTAGAATCCCATAGTCTGATGGTACCTAATCGTGGTTCAACATGGTCCTCATCATTGTAGAACGTGTAGCTGAACGGAGCACGGGTTGGGTCCGGACCAACATATGTCAATCCCTGAACTAGGGACTTATTGGCATAAGCAACGCCCGGATCCGGTCGAGGCAAGTTGATTGTGGAGGTCAGAACATCCTGAGACAAACTCACAGTGGTAGTACCAGCACCAGCAATATCCACAACCGGATTAACAGTTGGTGTGGGTATCCCAGTGATAGTAGTAGCCCTACCACTATCCTTTCGGACATATGTCTCATTCACCACCTGTCCGCGTATATAAGAATCATTTCCAGTAATGGCAGGCTTCTTAATACTAGACATGGTGGCTAGTTCTACCTTCTTCTCAACTTCCTGAACTTCCTTTGGAGAGGAAACAGCAACAGCGGAGGGCTCCCGGATCGTTACATGCCTAAGGCCTCCAAAATGTCTTGGAGTCATAAGCTTGAACGAATCTCCCTCTTGATAAGCCACAGCTCCCTGTGTGTCCGCAAACGTGGACGTTACAGGTTGCCTAAGCTTAAGAGGAGTCCGAGCAATCCTTTCCGCAGCATTCGTTTCTTCCAATAACTCATTGTGGAGCCTAGAATAGTCATCCACTCTTGAGGCCTCTGTCCTCAGCTTGTCATTCTCAATCATGAGTCTTTTCGTGGTAGCTGCCGCATCTTTGGACACATCATGCAATGTTGCCTGCAAATCCGCGTTTTGCTGAGCAAGTTGCTCCATCGAATTCCGCTGATCAATGATTTGCTGGTGAGAGCTGGCGTAAGCCTTCCGCCAACTCTTCGCCTGCTCTCTAAGAGTTGCTAACTCTATTTCATCCTCGGATTCCGTATTACGGAGAGGTTGTCTATAATCCATCCAGAGGTCTGTACCAGCGAGACCCCCTTCCGGATTGTCCAAACCAAGACCCCCTGTCGGATTATCCAAACTTAGACCGCCAAGCGGTACTAAAGGTTGGTCCAAAGTCAAAGGAACCACATTTGCAGTTCCAAAAACAGGAGCAGGATCTGGTAAAGGTGTCAACTTTAACTTCGCTCTCGCACCAATGCCAACCATTTCACCACCTTTCGGAGGTGTCACGGCTTTGGTCCGTTGCAGATTGTCCGCAATCTGAGTTGCAATGTCCACCACGGGTCGATTGTCACCCATCGTTTTTGTTTCTTTTATTTTCCAATTACTAGAAACCACTTGGAACCTAGATAAATCTAGTTCTCTATCATACAGTATATCCCAAGGCAAGCTTTGGTCACGGCACCAATTGTAGTGATCTTCGGATCCGATCCGCTTGCACGTTAAATAAAGACAGAACAAGGCTTAACCTTTCTACGGACTTTATTCAATCACTTGGGACACACTTGTCCTGACTCACACAACTCGAGCTGGGGTTCTCCCTTATTCTCGACTCATACAAAACTGGTGTGAGAAGACATGCATTATAGATGATAAAGGTAAGATGCACTCAGGCACTACGTTACTGAAGACTCTCGGACTGACGTCCGTGGATATAAATATCACATAGAAATACATTGGTAGAAAGGTTATGAACACAGGGTAAGCTTAAAAGAGCATAACAACCAATATAATGGTAAAAGTCCCCACACATATACTGATGAGTGGACATGTTCACTGGTACTGCCCACTGGGGTAGTTCAGGTGTACTAACCCACAGCGGACAGCACCACCATACAATAGAATAGAATATTGGTAATATAACCATACCCACTACATATTTCTGAAAAATTTGAATTATTGCCAATAGAAGAAAATCTACAAAAATGTACCAACAACATTGAAATCCAAACAACAAGAATTAAACATAATAAAAATAAAACCACCTCGGTCCTAAATGTATACTGTACACCTAGTGGCTCTCTGGCAGATGCTATCCACACACTGTCAAACATACTTGATTTATTGTCAAAAAATGATGAAATAAAAATGGTAGGAGACTTCAACATAAATTATGCTCTCCCCTCGACTGGCAAAGCCCAATTACAATCCATTGAATACAATACCTCACTGAAACAAATAATAACTGTTCCCACACGAGTAACATCAAGCACACAAACAACGATCGACCTGATATTCACTAATTCTAAATTTATTAAAGAATGTGGAATGCTAAATCTGAACATAAGCGACCACAAACCAACATACTTAATAATAAAAAAGGAAAAAGAACACTATAAATCAATAAGCTTCATATGTCGATCATACAAAAAACTTAATGAGGAACTCCTAAGTGAGCGATTATTGGCACATAATTGGGCGAAGTTATTCAAGTCAAAAGCACCTGATGTGTGCTGGGAGAACATGCTAAAAGTAATTGGTGAGGAGGTGGACAGAATGTGTCCAAAAAGGGAGATGAAAAATGTTAGGGCAAGGAAGTCGTGGGTCACAGGTGATATAATGGAATTAATGAAAGAAAGAGATAGGTTATTTAGGGCGGCAAAAAAATATAACAATCCAAGTCTATTAGAACAAGCAAAGAAATTACGTAGAAGAGTAAATCATATGGCCAGAAATTTAAAAAATAATTTTATAAGAGAGGAAATCGAACAAAATAAAAGTGAGCCAAAGAAATTTTGGAGAAATCTTAACCCCCTAATAAATAGTAAAGGGAAGAATGAAAAACCGAAATAATATTAAAGAACATTGACCCTGAAAAAGTCGCCGATGAGTTTAACGACTTCTTTGCCACAATTGGAAATAACCTTGCAAAAGAAATATCCCCTCCAACCCAAAATGAGACCAGCCTGTATGAACATGAGAATCCAACGAGAACCCAAACAAGCTTTAAATTCAAACCAACCACCGCAAAAGAGTTAACAATACTAATAAAAAACATGCCTTCATCCAAAAGCTCAGGGTATGATAATTTACCCTCTTGGCTGCTGAAGAAAGTTTTAATTATATTAGCAAAACAATTGGTTGAAATAATTAACTTAACATATACACAGAGCTTGATTCCACAAGAATGGAAACGTTTTAAGGTAACTCCTCTCTACAAGGCTGGCCCCATGACACATCCAAGCAATTATAGACCTGTCTCCTCCATTCCCTTGCCAGCAAAATTATTAGAGAAAACCATGCATAAACAAGTCATGTATTATTTAGAGAACAACAACTTGCTATTCAATGGTCAGTACGGTTTCAGACAGGGACGTTCAACAAAAGATGCCCTAATAAGTTATATCATGGAAATATATTCCAATATAAACGAAAACAAAGTATCCAGGGCAGCCTACCTCGACTTCAGAAAAGCTTTCGATACGGTAAATCATTCGAGACTCATAGATAAATTGGAAATAATTGGCATAAGAAACAAAGAGCTAGATTGGTTCAAAAATTATTTATCACATCGTTTTCAATCAGTGGAAGTAAATAAAACAAAATCAAATCTAAATCCAATAACCTGTGGAGTGCCACAAGGCACAACATTAGGCCCACTTTTATTTACTGTATATATAAATGACATGCCAAAATTCATACATAATTCAAAAATTCAGTTATTTGCTGATGACACCATAATATATGCAAAATCAGTAAACAAGCTAATAAACACGATGAATTATAAATGTTGGCAAATAACTAAACTTAAAGGGAAAATTCCACAAGATACATTATTACTTATATACAAAGTTATGGTATTGCCCTTGATTGATCAAACAGATATCTTTCATGACTCCCACACAACAACAGGGACAAACCGACTCCAGATAATCCAAAATAAGATACTTCTTAGAATCTATGGACTTCCATCCAGGGCAAATGTTGACGATTTACATGTAAAAAAGAACTTACTGACTTTAAGACATAGAAGAAGACTACATGTTTTGCAGGCAGGCCATGCTCTGGCGAGTAACCCAAGATACATTGATATAAGAAATTTAAATACCAGAAATTTTGCCACAGGCAGAAAGCCACTAAAACAAATTCTACCTAAAAACGAACAATTACGGAAATCAATTCTCCATAGAATTCCTTTTACTTGGAATTCTCTCCAGACCATGGCCCATGGGATACAGGACACAAAATCATTTAAGACATTAGCAAAGAAAACCCTGGTATGGTCAGACCAATATTTCATAGAATAACGCAATGATCATCCATTGACTTAGACATTTTATTACGCCTTATTCCTATATGTATTACAAATCTGAGGTAACTTTTTATATAAGTTCTAGTGCGCCTTTACCAAAGTATAAAAAACTGTAAAAGACATATAATAATGATAATAACAGTGGGCTCCTTTTGTCAGTGACGACTGGAGTATTGTACACTGTTAAGAGGAAAATGTAAAACAACAGGAAGCGTGCATTCCTCCCTTAAGCTGGAGATATGCCTCCTGAAAGCGACAAGTCGGAAATAAATGTATCTTAATCTTAATCTTAATATGGTGCCCCTATCGAATATAGACAAGGTAAGAACAATGTACGGGCTGATATGTTATCTCGCATAAAAACTCATGAAACCAGGGGGGAGGGGAACGCTCTCAGTAATTTTGAAGTAGGTGCCCTCGAGGAAACAGAGGAAATCCCCTGGGAGTTTGATCAGCTTGAGCGAGAACAAGTCAGAACAGAGCAGCAACAGATGGCTGAGTATCAGTTGGGCCTGGAAGAGGTGGATGATCACACACTAATCAACGGATTATTGTTTACAATCATGTCCCCGGCCAATAAACCAGCTTATCCTAGATTGATGTTGCCGCAATCAGTTTGTTACAGGGTGATAAGAAGAGCACACACTGAAGTGGGCCATCAGGGAATGAGAAAAACCCTTGATAGGATATTGGAGGCCTACAAGTGGCCTACTATGAGGAAAGATACCCTCAGTGTGTTGAGTAATTGTGATAAGTGTGCTGTAAATCCTGCAGGTCAAGATAAGGTTGCTCCCACCGCTATGCCTATAGCAAGGTACCCAGGTCAAATAGTAGGGATGGATTTATGTGGTCCTTTTCCTATTTCTGGCAAAGGAAATCGCTATGTTATAGTTGTAATAGATCACAGCAGCGGATGGACAGAGGTGAAACCTATTGATAGAAAAACTGGGAAAAATGTAGCTTACTATCTGGCAAATGAATATGTACCTCGGTACAGGCCCCCAGAGGTAGTCATTACTGACAGGGGTCTAGAATTCATGAACCAACAAGTCAAAGGTTATTTAAGGTCCATTGGGACGCAAGTCAGACACACATCTGGCTGGCACCCCCAAACTAATGGTAAGACGGAAAGGTTTAACAAAAGCTTTAAGAACATCCTGAGAAAATTTATCAATGCTCGACCAGCGGATTGGGAGAATCAGCTTGGACCAACACTATGGGCCCACCGAGTCTCCACATCTTCGGTCACTAATTTCACTCTCTATTTTCTCACTTTTGGTCGCAAACCTCTGGTCCCCTTTGCTAAGATCTTCCCTGGACCGGATGGTACAGAACCCCAGGTATTAAGCGAAAGACTACAAGCCCTCACAGATGCCTTCCGGGTAGCTGCAGAAAATACTGAAGCTAGCCGTAGGTATAATTATGAAAGGCTTAGAGCTCGGGCAAATGCTGGTTACTTAAATGTAGGTGATTCAGTAGTTGTATTGGCAGGCGCCAGAGCGCCCTTAGATCCTAGATGGGATCATGGGTATACAGTCATAGGTTTAAGGAGAGCTGTAGTGATCGTGAGAGACCCACAGGGTCAGAGAAAACTAATAAATAGGGAGAGGATAAAGTTGGTATCTGGTGATATTGCTTGGGATACGGTTAGAAACAGGCAAAACAGGGCAGGCCAAGGCAGGCGCAATCGGGCGAGAATTCAGTCCCGGGCAGCAAGGCCACTCCCCCCAAATCTAAATGTTGACCCCAATGCTTTAATACATGAACCTTTGCTTTCACCTGTGAATCAAGTCTCCAGGCGGAAGTTCCAGCTGTAGGTGGCGCTGCGGATGTGGAAATGGTACCGGAAGTTGAGGAAGAATTCTTCTCAGCTGACGAGGATATGGGTAGTGACGTGGACCAACCAGAGGTTCCGGATCCGCCTCATCGTCCTCCATATAATGCTGACCAGAATCAGGCCTTGGTCATTCCACTACCAGCTCCAGCACCACCCTGAGACCCAAACCCCTCCAACTGGCCCCCTATCCACCTTTGGACAAACCCCACCCCCAAAACCTCCTAGATCGATGGATGTGAAGCAAAGATCTGCTGCACCCCGAGGAGTAGTATGTGAAAACAATCATTTTTAGATGAATATGTGGTGTGAAATAAGATTAAGCCGATATAATGTTAGTCCTAGGTTGCAAATGTGAGCAGATTCTCATTTTAAAATGTTTTGTAGTGCTAATTTAATTGGAATCTAATGGTAATAATTACAAAGGAGGTGTTGTCATGAAAGCTGTTTAAGTTTACTCTTAACAAGCCTAGTTCTGGACTGTGGACAAGGTCCTCACCCCTTTCGTAGAAGTTAATTAATTGGTCTCAGTCACCAATTCCTACCTAGTCAGTATGCCCGGTGTTAGCTTGCAGTGGGACGCACTCTTCCGCTCAAGCTAGGGTGAGAAAGCTAGCTGTTGTGTAATCGAATAAGCCACCACTTGAGAGGGAACGATGAAGGACCCGTTCTCCTAAGTAGGGTGAAGCAAAGATGGGAGGTTGTCATGCCGTTGATGGAGTAGTGATACCCGGAAAACCAGCCTAGGAATAGTTGGTAGTCACTAGACCGGTATGTCCACCTCAGAAGGGCCATCTTTGGGTCGAGAGGAGGGCTGAAACACACCAAAGAATATTGTTCAGTCTTCTAGACCAGAGGAGCCGAGCTCCCGAACAGTAAATGTATAAATATGTACCCGTGTCGCCACCTTGAGGATGTTCACCGCAACAGGTATATAAGAAAAGTATAAGATATGTGCTGCCACCTTACGGACGATAAGTAGTGCTAGGCAGCCCAAAGACGAGTAAAATAATAATAAGGCAATGTTCAAAGACTGCGTGACAAAGACAGTGCGGTAATACGCCAACTAGTAAAAACTTTTACTAGTTGCTCCAGTAATATTTAACGCTAAGGCATTGTGAAATCTTTAGTTACTTAATTTTGATTTGGGGGAGTTGATTCTTCCTCTGTACTCCTCTAGATTATCGTATTTTAGCATTTTTTCAATTGTATAAACATGTATGTACTTATGAGAGAAAGGGAGCCTCGATCCGAATAGGAATGACCACCGTGAATAAGTCCGGAGGGTCGAAGGTTAAATCCAATGGTTAAAATTCCTGATCGAGGTATCTCACGTAAATAAAGGTCTCATGTGAAATTAGATATCAAGCCTCAACACCTCTGATTCTAACACAACATGAGTGTGGGTATGGACGGAGGATGACTGAGGATTCGTGAGTGAAAGAAAGTGAAGCCCACTTATGTTTCTAGGTCGGAGGTTCCGGTTTGGCAGAACTCGGTCGGCCAAGGGGGTTGCCACTCGGTGATACTCGGGGATTGTCGGCCGGAATCTAAAATGAGGGTTGTGTTGATGTGTTGTCTGCTCTTCAGAGTGGTTTGGAGAACTGAGTTTTTACACAGTTCTCCGAACCAAATGATATTGGGACGTATGTAAAATTGACAGCTTGAAATTGTCTTAATTCTTTAATTAAAAGTTGTCTCATTCATTCACACCTTCGCCAGACCCCTACCGACTAGTAGGCTCACTACACTTTCTTACCGCCACAACCCTCGCCGATTTCTTATCAGTCCAAAGTCCAAAGGTCCAGGTGGAGCCCAGGTCTAACCGTTATCTCAAATTGATCACATGGGAAGGGAGGGGAGGGACTGACCGCCATGTCAGGGGAGGGGGTATTGATTAAGGGAGGGAGGGGGGAAGGGGAGATAACCCTGTGATCTGGTCACCGCCAAAAGTGATTGGCCGGAGCGGCAGTGGTCACTCTGAGCCTCGCTTTGATATTGTTCTTGTCATTGTTATCCTGTGGCTGATTGGATCTCTAATTTAACCTGCTAATTAATTGGTACAGAGAGACCTAAGCCAATCAGCGCAGGACCAGTGTATTCGTTCTAATCTGTCCAGTATAAAATAAAGCACCAGCGATTAGTTGATCTCTATTAAGTGATCCTACTGACTTGAAGCATACATCTCTGTGTGTTGCGTTGATTCATTTCTCGCCCAACAACTGACCCTGAAATACTACGAAGTATGTCTCGCACTTCTTCAACATTAATTCCGGGCAGATTAGTATGCATCCCTCTGTAGCCAGCTATTTAACAATATAAATTTATTTTCATTAAAAAGTACTACATTGAGAAATTCATTGGTTGCAAATAACATATCAGACTTTTTTTCTTTACAATCGAGTTTTTTTTTTAATAAATTTTATTGTACGAATCTTTCACAAGTGTGATACGTCTCATTTGACAAGTTGAAATATATTGAGCAGTACATATCAATTTAAAATATAATATATAACAATGCAATAATGACAAGCTAGGTTCTATACTATTTTAACTTTCTTCTCTATTTCTAGTATATGCTTCTGAGTATGATGCCATCTGGTGGCTTTAACATTTAATTATGACCTTCATTTTAAATTACTTACTCTCTATAACATTGTTCGTCGCTTTTCTACATTTTTTTTGCCCGGTAAAAACAAAAGTTTATAATATATACAATACATAGTCCTGTTTGAGGGATAAAAATACATCGTCATAACTATACCCTGTTTAATTTCGTTTACAGCTAGGAGCTGTTTCATTTCTGGTAACTCGCAACTAACATTTCTTGCCAAAGGCAAGTTTACTAGATTCACATCAATTTATTTTAATTCCCAGCCTTCGCTTGACTTTAAGTGGGTTTTTATCGTCAACCAGGGTTCAAGCTTCAACTGGTTTTGCAGGTTGTTCCACATGCGTGGACCCTGAACTTGGGGGCTAGCCCTCAGTTTCTCCGAGCGCGGATGCGGAACCTGTAACATAGTCCCACCTGCAAGCCGCGTTGCTCTAGGCATTTCTTGTATATAACATTCAATGTCCTTGAGGATGAACATTAGGCCCATCATGGACACACAACCTCTCTTTTCTAAGGTTATAATATTAAGGTTACTCATTACCTCCACTATGGGCTCCTTATTAGCCGGGCTTATTAGTCTGATGCTGCGGTTAACTACATTTTGGAGTTTTCTAATGCAGCTGTTGCTGGCAAGATTGAAAAACATTAGTCCGTATTCTGCCAAGGGTAGAATCTGAGATTTTACAATCTTTTTCGTAGTTTTAGTATCCAGATAGAACCGAATTCTGGATAGTTGGTTAATTTTGGTTTGTAGGCCAAACTTCAGTTTAGAAAAGTGCATGTCAAAATTAAGATTTTCGTTTATCTCATACCCAAGGTATTTTACATTTGGGACTTTGTTCATCATGTTACCATCAATGTATATCGGACATAAATCTGCTTGCTTGCTACGTTTACTACCTATATACTGGTACTGGCACTTCTTGGCGTTTACCTTTAATTTATTACTACACATCCACGTATGGATCTCGTTTGTAACAAGTTGAGAGATCGTAATACAGTCTTTCATATTTTGACCGGTAACGCTGGCTGCGGTATCATCCGCGTACATAGTCACATTTATATCTAAAGTTGTAGTAATATCATTAACACAAAGTGGTAGGTCGTTCATATAGATTATAAACATGATTGGCCCGACCAGACTGCCTTGTGGTATGCCTACATTGATGTTTAATGGCTCAGACAATATTCCGTTAAGTATAGTTCTCTTCTTCCTGTTGGTTAAATAGTCAATAAGGATCATAACAATACTCGGATTTACTTTATAGTACTGTAGTGATTCTGAGTCGCAGGTTCGTTTCCCTTGGCGTATCCCAAGCTTATTAATCGAGAGTTTATATAGAACAAAAGGAACAAAGGCAGGCGCTACCTGTTCACTTGGGTTTTATTCATGAGGTGTTCGGAACTGAGCATCAGTTCACTTCCAGACCTGATTTAGACTGGGGATTTCGGATCACCTGGCCAGCCAGGTAACCCTCATCCAAAGGTGTCTATCAGACCTACATAATAGCAATCAACATTCCACAATCAGAGATGTAAGTAACACTATCCACACTGAGAGGTTTATCACGGCCTCTACAGCTCACATAAAATGGTAGAAACCCGGGTCGTAGTTACTATCGACCAACAGCTGGCTGCTGTTAAATATAAAAGGTAACAGGCAAAACATATCATATAACTAAAAAGTCCCGCGGACCAGTAGTGACCACTGGGGAGGTTCGGATGAACTGACCCTCAGCGACCACCTAAACCCAATAACACCACAATACCCCCTTTTTTCTTTTAAGAGTTTGAAAAGAAAAATCTTGAAAACTCGACAGGGTATAAGAAAAGTACAGTCTACAAGTAGGAGCATATAGTGTGTCCTCTCTACAATGAACAAATAAATCAATCTTATGAAAACTTCAGGAATCGACAAATAGGAGCATTTTGTGTCCTAACTAATGTGAACAATTATCCGAAGTAAGAAAGAAAATTTATGAAAAACCTTTTCACGTTTGACAGGCAGGAGCATACAGTGTCTTCACTAACAAGCAAACAATCTGTTCTACAGAACTTATTTATGAAAAAGGCAATCACTTTCATTATTGTAGACTACATGTAAATGTCGGCACCACACACCAAGGTCTCGGATCCAGGGCGTCAGAACAGCATCCGAGGTGGTTTAATCGGGTCGAAGGGCGGTCCAGTCATCAGCGTCCATGCGTTTCCTCCGTTCAGTCATTCATGCCGTCGTCGTCTTTTGTTTCATCGGGCGTGTCCTTTGCAGAAGGTCTGTCTGGAGTATCGAACATACTGCCAAACATACCTTGCTCGGGAGGCGCCCGGCCCAACGCAGCCGAAGCCACAGTTCTCTGAGGCTGGGGTGGCTCACGTTGGGACTTCATCTGGTCCAGGAGATTGGTGAGGAAATGGATTTGTTGGTTGTTAACCTCCAACGTCCCACCAGCTCGACTGGACACCACGGTCAAACCAGGAGTCTCGCCCGAGCCTGAAGAAGGCAAGGCTTGAGCTTCCTCAACTGGTTTGGCAGGGAGAGAGGTCGGCTTTCCACCCAGGGAACTTTCCAACCTGCTCACACCTTGATTGGACTCGTCCGAATCATCTAAAAGCAAGCCTTGGAGTCTGGTATTCTCCTCCAAGAGCTTCAGGATACGTTGTTCTTTCTCCTGATTAGATGCCTTCAGAGTCCGGATGAGGAGAGCCTGCTGACTGATCGTTTCTTTCAGCGTCCCTACCTCATCCACCTTCGCCCTCACCGCCCGAAGCTTTTTCAGAGGAGTCACAAGAGCGGCCACGGTCACTTTGACCTGCCTCTTGGCATCTTCCACAGCTACTTGCAGGGCTTTCAACGCCTGGTTCACGCTGGTCTCTGATGTTTCCACCAGAGCAGCGGTCTCCAAAGCACAAGGCAGTTCGGCCAGAGTTGTGTCCACCCATTTCTGGGCCTTCCTCGAACGTCTGCTCCTCTTGGCAGGAGGAGCAGTCAACTCAGCTGCTTTTGACTGGCTCTCAGTCCTCGGACGCTTGGAGGCTGCGGCCTTCGAGCTAGTACTAGCACTTGACTTGTCCGAAGTCACTGTGCTAGACTTTACCGGGGTCTGAGTTGTTTTGGATTTTCCAGTACCAGCTCTGGAAACATCCACCTCACCAGCCTTTCGAAGGGTCCGAAGATGGGCCATCGAAAGATGGGTAGTCCGAATGAAAGTTCACTTTCGCCGCCTTCTCCATCGCCTTCGGCCTTCCCTGGTTGTGTAGCAGCTCCTCCCCATTCATGATGTGGCTGACCAATTCTGATTTTCTGTCAAGCTGCTGCCGACAGTTCTCATATGGACAGACCCACACTTCTGTTTGAGGGGTGTGAACCTCGCACAGGTGCCTGAAGAACCTTTCTCGGGTGGAGAAAGTTCGGACACCTGAAGCATTGAGCTTCACTCGCCTACACACCAGGTACGGACAACGAAACCCAGGCTCCCACAGAGTTGGTACCAGTCGGAGCTTCTCACTGGTACCAGGTTCCATTTTACCTGCCTTACACAACCCTGGGTAGAGACAGGATTCATACCGGAGCATGAGTCCATGGTCATCTTCAGAGTCGGACTCTGTGGCCATCAGATGACGTGAGCCTGGTCGATCGTGCCTAGGGTTCAGCGGGACAATATCAGAGGCCTTGTCCAACTCGGCATTGAACTTGGTCAGCGAGCCCAAGTGTGCCAACTGATCCTCCCTCACCTTAGCACGATGCACATGGACCTTTTTCAGCTTCCGGAACTTCAACTTAGTAGTTCCAGTCGCTGGGGCTGGTACCTTGCCTTTCGAGTTCGACTTGGGGTCCGAGCTCCGGGGTTTGCGAACCTGACGGGCAGAAGACCGGGTGCTCTTGGCCGGTGAACCCATGAGCTCCTCAGTCGCTGCCGCCGAAGAATCAGCAGGATCTGGAGATAGAGTCCGCGGGGACTCGTCCATCTCTCCATCCCTCATCTTCGGCTTGTCCTGCTTTCTGGGGGATCTAGGTTTCTGCTTAGAGGTACCGGCCGAAGGTACAGACTTGGCTTCGGGAGTCTCGGACTCAACCTCAGCCATGTCTACTACCGACGTCGCCTCCTCTTCAGCAGCTGCTTTCCTAGCATCCTCGGCCTCCATAATTGCACCCCAGCAAGTTACGGTGCCGGACCCAGAGCCATCTGCGTCAGCCTGACCCATGCCTACAAGGATCCGAGACCCTTCCATGACCTTGGCCTCTTCGTCCGACAATACCTCGCAGTCCGAACCATCCAGATCCATTTCTAGATCGGACTCGGACAGCTTGGTGTTGAGGGAGTCAGCCAACTGGTCCTCGGTCATGTTCTCGTATTCGCCAGAGGTAGACATCACTAGTCAATCAGTACCTGAAAGTATAATGATGGTATGGGTAGTAATAAGTACAGAAAATACCTGTTATTTGCTGCAGACAGACGTTCGGACTCCTCTCGGACACGCTTCGCCTGTGGCTGACAGCTACTACACGCATAGAGCGTAGTGGTATCGAGAAATCCAAACCTTTACTACATGAATATACCCACGCTTGAGGCACAGTGAGTTGGTTGATTACTTCCAAAACACAAAGATTGAACGTTTATTGGTATATCAGCAGTGGATACGCTGTTCAAGTTTAGTTTAACACCTTCGGATAGCAACGTTCATTCATTCCTACACCAATGGCGAAAACAACATGGCCGCTATAGGTCCCACACCAGCCCGCGCATTATCAACGTGCCCCAAACACAGTTAATATACGACCCACAGCATTCATGCAACTTGACTACTCGAGCAAAGGGACTACAAACACAGGGCAATATATTTCACAAGGATCATCACTTGATAAAACTTACTGCACAGTTCTCTTTCTAAGAGGTAGTCTCGGTGCTTTGCTTCGCGGAAGCAGGAAGTAGACTGACTGAAACAGTAAAACACCAGCGTATTTAACCACTCCAACGCCAGAGTTGCATTCAGTCGCCGCACTACTGCAGCGCCAGTGTTTCTTCCCGCGCTCACCTTCTGAGCCTGAAAATAGCTTTGGGCGCGTGTTCCCACTCAGCTATTCGGGTCTCTGCTGAGACGATGCAGAGGTGTAATCATTCCCAGATTTCCTCAAACCCACCCCAGGCGTAGGCAACACTTTATTTGTCCATAAATAGATTCCAATGCTGACACTGAAGTCCGTGGCCACTGAAGACGTTTTGGATTTCCAGTTTAACATACAAGCGGTACCCAGGGCAAGGTTAAGTACTTTCCGAGACTCATGTTCGTCTCCCAGTCACAAATGGAATTAACTAAATAAAGTCCATTTTTACTGCTTATCAATAGGGGACAGGGCGGCTCTTCGTTCGGTCCACCACCCGTCTGACTTCTCGTTGTGTGATTTTTTAGTTTGGGTAGAAATCAGTTTGGAGATTCCTACCCTCGGTCCAGTACCATAATTAGCTCATCTGCAACCGAACTGGGGCCTTTCGTACACGTTTAGCCCTTGCTATGCCAGGAGAAGAAGGATCTGGTGGTTTTGCATTAACCACAGCTCCTTTCCTTGGTCTACCTGGTCGTTTCTTCGGCTGCACTGGAGGTACAGGAGCAGCTTGGACCAGCTGTTTCCTAGGCCTATCCGCGCTTCCTATTCGAAACGACCGGGGGCGCCACCGGCTGGTCGGACGTATCTGTGCGAACCTTCGGCCTCCCGCGCTTCTTCGGACAGACCGTAGCTACCTTAGACTTCTCTTTTCTAGACCCAAAAGCCCAGGCTGGGTAGCTGTAAGTCCCGAGTCTGCTAAGGAACTGTCAGGTTTGGCAACAGATTTTCCTTTTTTACCCCCTCTTTTCTTTAGAGGCAGAGATTTACTGGAGGTTTCCTTGGAACTACCCTTTCGGATCTTCCTAGGTCTACCTCTCGGCTTGACGCCTACAGTAATCTTCTCTTTCTCAACCAACTTTGGACAATCTTTTCCTGGCACCACTCTCCCAGCTTCTAGTCTAAAGATTTCCATACCAGTCTGTTCCTGCTTTTGGAATTCTGGAGCCCGATCCACGTTAACTGCTTGAATCGGCCCATTTTCGTCAAAAGCCGGCTTCAGATAGTCGATATGGTATCGCATTAGACCTTCGGCTGTCTCCAGTTCACAGGTGGTACCTCCTATGAACCTTCTGATTTTATAAGGCCCGTCCCACTTGGGTCCGAGCTTCTTATTCGCCTTGGGGGGACAGAATCGGTATACCACCTCCCCCGCCTCAAAACTGGGGGGCCTAGAACGTTTGTTATAATCTCTAATCTGGTGAACCGCAGATATTCCGAGATTATCCCGCAGCATTAGCAGCATGTACTGTCCCTCTGTATGCATGAGCAATGCAAGGGGTCAGCATATCCCAATCTACCTCGTCCGAATCAGTCATACAAGATAGCTGTTCCACAAGAACTCTATTCAGCCTCTCGGACTGCCCATTACTCATAGGCCTGTATGGGGGGGTAATTAGCTTCTCAATTCCCAGCATGTCAAGTCGACATTTCAAGAGTTGAGACCGAAATTCAGGAGCTCCATCTGTCTGCAACGACACAGGACATCCGAATCTCAAGATCCATTCTCGAAAAAGAACTTCTGCACAGCTCTCAGCGGTGTGATCGGCCATGGGGTAGGCTTCGGCCCATTTAGAGAAATGGTCTACTACAACCATAATATAGCTGTTGCCTCTAGGGGTACTCCGAAGAGGCCCTAGAATATCCAACGATATTCGGTTCCATCTACCACCATGTTTTTCTTTCTTAAGGTAAGAAATACCACCACCACCTCTAGTCTTCCTCATATTACACTCCGGGCAAGCACGTACCCACCGCTTCAGATCATAACTCATACCAGGCCAAAAATATCTCATCTTTGCTGACCAGACATTCTTGAAGGTTCCGAAATGACCCGCAGTTTTGGCACCATGTATGCCCTGGAAGATCTCTTTCCTCATGGAAACAGGAACAATTTTCCTCCAGTATTTCTTTTCGGTGGCTAGTCTTGTCCACCCCAGACATAGCACACCTTCTCTGACCTCCATACTACCAAGATGTCTGACAAATGCCCGAAACTCATCAGACTCACCAGCAAGATTTTCCCTGCTAGGAATCGGCATAGTTCCATCTAACATTTTCAGCAACCTTTTTACAAGTGGGTCGGCTTGCTGAGCTTCTTGCAACACGTTCCGCTGAGTCCCTAAGGAAACTTCGTTGGTGGCTACAACAGCATCATGCGCACCGCAATCTAGGCAGTCTGGTCTTCCACATTTTCTGGTTGGTAAGCGCGACAGCGCATCAGCATTTTCATGCTGTTTACCAGCCCCATGCAAAATCATGCTCTGATCCAGTCCGAATTCCTGTAAGGTGAGTAGCCAGCGAGCTAACATATCGGTCGGATCCTTGAAATTGAGCAGCCAACGCAAGGAGGCGTGATCTGTCCGAACAATAAAATCCTTATTACCCAGCAAGTAATGCCGGAATTTTTGCAGGTAGGTCAGAACGGCAAGCAGCTCACGTTTTGTAGCACAATAGTTCCTCTGTGGCTTAGATAAACTATGGCTTGCAAAACACAGAACCACCTCCCTTCCTTCCTGGACCTGAGACAGGATTCCCGCCATGCCAAAACTACTTGCATCTGTATCAAGGATAAACTTACCCGAGGGTTGAGGATATCCGAGAGTAGGTGAAGAGATTAGCAAATTTGTGCATGTATCGAATGCATCTTGGCAACGAGGAGTCCACTCTATGGGTTTAGCATATCGTTTATCCTTGCTTGCCGCGGTTACAACTTCCTGCAAGGGAATCACTAGTTTACCAAAATCTTTCATAAAATCTCGGTAATAGGAGGCGAATCCAATGAATTGCCTTACTTCCCTAGCATTTGTGGGGATTGGCCAGTCCTTGACTTTCTGGATCTTCTTCGGGTACGCTGAAATGCCATGGCATGACACAATCCGACCCAAGTATTCCACTTTCTTGCGGAAAAATTCACATTTCTTGGGTTTCAAACGAAGACCATAATCGCGTATACGCTCAAGGACGAGCCTCAGGTTGTCTAGGCACTCTTCAAGAGTTTTCCCCAAAACCACGATATCATCCAGATAGACCAGACATGGTTTCCAGCGAAGGCCATCCAACATCTGATCCATCATGCGTTGGAAGGTAGCGGGGGCATTACACAATCCGAAGGCCATAACCTTGAATTGAAATAACCCTACACTGGACAAGAATGCAGTCTTTGACTTGCTATCTTCATCCATCGCTACCTGCCAGTACCCACTTTCAAGATCTAAAGTACAGAACCACTGGTTTCCACCAAGTGACTCTATGCACTCATCGATCCGAGGTAGTGGAAAGCTATCTTTTATAGTGACAGCGTTCAGCTGACGATAGTCAACGCAAAAACACTGTGTACCATCTTTCTTGGCCACCATGACAATAGGAGCACCCCATGGGCTACTGCTATGTTCAATCCGACCCTCTCTGTACATTTTCCAAATCTCTGCCTCTGCCTTGTCTCTCTTCGCCACAGGAATACGCCGGTATGCTTGTTTGATCGGGCAAGCATCTCCAGTGTCTATCACATGGCAAACTTTATCAGTACAACCAAGGGCTTTGCCACCTGGAAGAGAGAAACAATCTCGGAATTCTTCCAGCAAAGACAGAGCAACTTTCTTCTCGTTTTTCTCGGACAAATCCGAATCATTGACCAGCTTCTTCATCGGGCACTCTGCACTCGGTGGTACTAAGATGTCAGGAGCTATCAGATCATCATCCGCCACAGGCGATTCTGTAACCTGTATAGAATTAATGATTGCCTCTCTGATAATATTGCTACCGTCATCTTCAGACAAAGCGGAATCCTCTGCCACAAGAGTAACTCCGCTTAATCTGCCCACCACTCTCCGTTTGCCAATTTTCATTGGGCGATCGGACGGATTGCTGAAGGCTACCAAAGCGGTTGAACCTCCACCTGAAACATATGTATTCAGGCTCCCTAAGGCGAAGTCTTCTAGCAATCCTTGGTCTGGCTCGAACATCCAAGCATCCGATGCGTCTGAGCCACTATCAAAGTCCAATTCTGCAAGTGTAATAGATTTGGCCTCCATGATCACCGCTTTCCTAAGTGTCACAGCTATTCCAGTATCTACTTCGCTCACAGTCATGGTCTTTATAGAGGAAAATTCTTCACCTTCGGACTTCTTTTTCCACTGTTTACATACAACAGAATGTCCGAAGTTTTCCAAATAAAACACTCCTGACCAATCCAAACAACAACGGTGCACATTGTAAAAATCTGCACCTAATATCCCGTCTTCAGGGCCCTTCGGACCGCTGACTACCAGACATGTCATCATGTATGTCCGACCTGACACTTCATATGGACAGAGCACGCTCCCATATGTAGTTATAGGCGTTCCATTACCCATCGAGCACGCCATACGCACCGAAATCATAGGCGGCGCATGTGGAAGGGAATCATAGAAATCCTTGGTAATCAAACTTGTCGTTGCGCCTGGATCTACCAAGAAATATCCACTCTTCCCACCTATGCCTACAGGGGCATACCATCTCTCCCTAATTTAGAAGGGATCTCCAGAGTTTCCAGCTGTTGAACAGAAACTTTCTGAATCCAAGCAGACTTCTCTTGGCCTTTTTCTACCAAGACAACCTGACCTGACTCAGCGTGGTACTCGGCCTGTCCCCAACGCACACCAGGGCTCTTGTCCGAGCATCCCTGAATCTTTTCAGGGAGAAAATCACCGTCCGGCAACGGCCTAGGACCTCCAGCTATCAGATCGGGTAGCTTCTTGTCGCTAAGCTTTAACCCTATCTTACACACCGGTGCCTGGGCTGATTTCCCAGTTCCTATACTACTACCAAGATCCTCGCAGACTGTGGTACTAAGAAGCGTGTTGTCCGAGGCTCCCGTATCGCTTACTACAGGAGCCGAACCTAGTTTTCCGAAGCCGGCTTCCCTCCTGGAGCGCCTTGCTTCTTCACAAGTTTGAGTAGAGCTTTTTTAGTGGGGCAAGCCGAGGCGAAATGCCCCTCCTCACTACAAAAATAGCATTTTCGAACTTGCCAGGTTCTCCTTTCCCTTCCCCCAGCAGACTTCCTATACTGCTGAGTTGAGGAACCCGTCTTTCCTTGCTTTTCTTGCTATGCTTGGAAAGCCTGCACTATCGCATTGCCGGGATCGTCGGACTGATCATCATCGTCGGACTCCTGCAATGCCAGTGCCTGGCTAACCTGTACCATGGCCTTTTCTTTGGCACTTGCTTTCTTGCTCTTTCCCGACTCGGAACCTTCGGCCGCAGCTCCCTCCAATGGGACAGCCAACGGACCTATAGCAGCAGCTTGCAAGATAGCAGCGTTCGCGAAGTCCATATGACAACTCTCCCATACCTCGGCCCAGTGAATTGCTTGGAGAAGGTCAAACGGCTGTTTGAGCTTCACCCACGCAGCTTTCTCCTGGTTGATCAAGCCTTTCAAGAAGACTCTCAAGCAGAGGGTACGCAGAGTATTGTCCAGATTAATTCCGAAAGCATGTCTAGCACGTTTGGCTACCTCATTGGCAAACATACGGCTCGGCTGCTTAGGGGTTTGTCTGCAGTTATAGAATTCGGACTGCTTCTTTTCAAGAGAATGCTCACCGAAGTTAGCATCCATATGGTCTACAAAACCAATAAGATCCAAACCTGGGGGCAAATCTCCCATTTCGCCTAGCTGACAGCGGCAGCTGCACTTAAGCTGCATAAGGAACTGTTCAGGTGTCCAATTATGCGCTTCGGCTAGCACTTTCATCTCTCCGAGATGTGTCCGCCAGGAATCCTTAGGATCCCAGTTCCTTATAATAGCCGGTTTAGGGGCATGATTAACATTCGTTGCCACAAACTGATACCTGAAGGTGAGTTCGGCGCCTATAGGGCCCTCATACTTCAGGCCCTGCACCACTGACTTATCCCGAAAGTAGTTTGACACTTGGTTGGTCATATGTCGCATGGGAGAATTATCGATCGCATGGACGCCAGGTATTTGGATTCCAGAAGTATCTGGCAACCCTCCGACTGTAGTCCATTGCCGACCAGTATTCCTCACATATTGGCTATTATCAACATGACCACGCACATACGTTGTGGAAGCAGCTGGTCTTTTAATGCTGGAGTGCGCTCCAACATAAGGCCTACCCCCTCCCCCTCCGTGAAGAGGAGACGAGGCAGTGAATGTCACCGTATCTTTTTGTCTAGGTGTCCTGGATCCTCCACGTGGAGGAGAAGCTTGCTGGGTTCGGTTAGGCTGCCTAGAGCCTGTTACACGCTCTCCGCTGGAAGTAGCAAGTGTCACAGGTTCACCTACAGCCTGTCCGCCAGCTGCTTTGGACATCTTTAGATGCTCGTGCACGGGTGTCCGAGCAGTCTTTTCTGCAGAAAAATGCCTCGGAGTGAGGAGGATGTATGATCCACCACCTTCCTTAGGATATGTAGGCCTCTCTACGCCCCGTGGCGGAGAAACTCCACGTATCCTAGGAGGTGAACCATATAGATCCGCGTCCTCATCCTCCGAAGAATCATCCAGCATGTTTTTCATTCGTGACATATCATCCACTCTGGCTACCTCATTCCGTAATTTTTCATTCTCCACACGTAGCAAACGTGTAGTGGCATGGCAGTCATCAGTTACCTGAACCAACGTGCTCTGGAGTTCTTGATTCTGCTCTATGAGCTGATCAATAGTTCCGGGGGCATCGTGCATCAACTGTCCTTGCACAGAATAGGCATGTTGCCAGGAGGCCACTTCAGTCCTCAGCTGAGCCTTTTCTTCCTCCTCAAAGGAATCCGCCATCACTGGATTCCTTCGAAATTCAGTCCATTGACCTCCAGCAGCGGCAACCGGCTGTAGAGTCAACTTCGGACTGGTCACTTTTACCTTCGGATTCGTTTTCTTTGCACCAGAGCCAGGAGTAGGTTTGCGGTAACCCTTCATACCAGCTGGTGAAATGCGCAGGCCAACTTGGGCCACTGCATCCGCCACCTGGACTCCATTTGTATTGGTAGCCATCTCAAAGATTTACCAAAATCTCTAGCAAAGTTTAAACTATAAGCCCAAACGCTTAATCAATAAGACAGAAAGCCAAGTTTGGTCACGGCACCAGTTGTAGTGATTCTGAGTCGCAGGTTCGTTTCCCTTGGCGTATCCGAAGCTTATTAATCGAGAGTTTATATAGAACAAAAGGAACAAAGGCAGGCACTACCTGTTCACTTGGGTTTTATTCATGAGGTGTTCGGAACTGAGCATCAGTTCGCTTCCAGACCTGATTTAGACTGGGGATTTCGGATCACCTGGCCAGCCAGGTAACCCTCATCCAAAGGTGTCTATCAGACCTACATAATAGCAATCAACATTCCACATTCAGAGATGTAAGTAACACTATCCACACTGAGAGGTTTATCACGGCCTCTACAGCTCACATAAAATGGTAGAAACCCGGGTCGTAGTTACTATCGACCAACAGCTGGCTGCTGTTAAATATAAAAGGTAACAGGCAAAACATATCATAAGACTAAAAAGTCCCGCGGACCAGTAGTGACCACTGGGGAGGTTCGGATGAACTGACCCTCAGCGGCCAAATAAACCCAATAACACCACAGTACCTTAATTTCTTGAACATAATCTCATAATTCAGACAATTGAATGCCTTAGCGACATCAAAGTATGTGCAAAGGGATACCTTTCCATCATCGATACCACTTAGAAGAGGCTTCATGAAATCATAAAGAGATCGGTTGGTACTATGGTTCGGTCTGAACCCATCTTGTACTACAGAGAATAAGTTGTTAATATTCATATGCCTCTTAAGGGCTTCACATATGAAGTACTCTATTAACTTTGATGGGAGGGGCACAAGGGCTATCGGTCTAAGATTGAGAAACAGGCGCAGATTTCCTGTTTTTGGTAGCGGGGTTATTACATATTCTTTCCACTCCTGAGGGATTTTTTGGCATTTAATAGATAATTTCAATAAGTCAGCTCCGCTTCGAGCTTTTGGTAAAGTAGAATTTTAGTACTTCTGAGCTTACCCACTCTAGGCCACTAGCTTTACTACAGTTTATATTCTTAGCAAATTTCACAACTTCTTCCTCGCTGATGCATATCTTAGTGGAGACGTCGGTAGTGAGATTTTCTTCTAGATAATCTGCATAGTTTCCAACTAGGTTATCAGTTATACTATCCAAATTTCGGAATACTAGATTCAGTGCATCACTAGCTTTTTGTCCTTCGACTGTGGTTCCTTCATAAAGGAAGCTACTTGGAAGCTTTTTAGACGATTTACCCATCATATCATTGACCTTCCTCCAGAATTTCTTGGAGTTGTTAGGATTATTGTCTAATAGCGAGTTTATATGTCGCTTTTTCGCACCCCTAATTTGTCTAGTACACTCTCTTCTACTCTGACGGGCTATTTCCCAGTCATTTCGGTTACCCGATCGTTTGGCAGCCTTGAATAAAGCATCTCGTCTTTTTATGGCCCTGATAGTGTTCCTATCTAGAATCATTTCTCCACTCCTTGTGATTGTCTTGCTTACAATTGGGCAGACATTATCTAAATGATTTAAGATCTCTTTCTTCATATTAGACTATACAACATTAGGCTCTGTCCTATTTATCTCAGTATAGCGATCGTCTTGGTTATTTCTTTCGATATAATTACTGAACTCATCCCAGTTGAGATTTTCGTACCTCCTACATTTTACCACGGTTTTAGATCGGGGTGACGTCATCTTTTTTAGGTTTAAGTAAGTCGTATAATGGTCTGATAGGGTGCTTTCTATAATCCCACTCTTACCTATGTGTGGGTGGTCAGTTGCGATTATATCAAGTAAATGATTTACATTTTTGTCACAACGTGTGGCTTCTTTCACCATTTCGAGTAGAGCATGTTCTTTCAAGATATGAATTAAATTTTTGACTGACTCGTTGGTTGTATCCAACATGTTCATGTAGATATCACCGCATAATATAATATTACAATTTCGTGCGGTGTCCCTGATATGTGCTAGGGCTTCATTCAGCTCGTTCATAAATGTCTGCTTACAGCCATTCGGCGCTCTGTACACATTGACAAGTATAAATTTTCTATGATTACCTGGTTTGATCTTAACCACTTGCATTTCTATGTTTATGTTAGAGATATTTCTCTCCTCATAGGCATGACAGTCAACTGAGTAGTCGTTATCAACAAAGATACATAAACCCCCACCTTTCTTCTGCACACCATTAGTGATAATGTTATGATCGAGTCTAAATATACTATACCGGTTGCTATTTACCAAGTTATGATCGAAGTCATTGTTATCTAACCAAGATTCCTGGATAGCTACAACCTTTATGTTGCCTTTTAGGAAGACATCGCACACCTCTGCAGATTTATTACACAATGATCTGGCATTCAGAGAGCACAGAGTCATGCCCTTCATATGTGAGATATTTGTGATTTTATCCAATGCCATCTGTCCTTGGACAGTTTACTAGGTATAATATTTCTCGGCAAGCTAAGTATTTGAGCTGAGTGCTCTGAATATCTCTCGTGAACTTCACAATAGTGTGGACCAACAAAGGAGAATAAAAACAATAATACAGTGTGGGCGTAAGTAAAAACACATAGTTCTCATATGGCTGAGCTGAAGCTATACCGTAAGGTTAGCACCGCATGTGCACTGAGTACGAGGGTGGCGGCGAAATACATACGAATTGGGCTGTGCATTGATATGTACATTTGTACCAATATGGACATGGCTTATTCTAACAACTTGCAATACTTATTTCCATTTGAAAAGGCTGCATTTGTCAGCAACATACCTTTATCTGTTTGCTCGAGCCTCACAATCCCTTCTATCCAGACAGTGGCGGCCATTTTGGACTGCGCCGGAGTGAATAACTCACTCTAAAATTCTTAATCAATAGTACATGACTTTGGATAATTATATTGATAATTATTGATGTTACAGCTTAATATGTAGTAATATTCACAGTTCACCATATTTCATAGATACCTGCAATCGTAGTATAGTCATTACCGAATGTCATGATTTGCTGCGGATAGGTTGACCTCCGTGTCATCGGTGACCTCGACCTTACAAGAGCACATGCGTTTGTTTATACAATAGTAGCACGCGTCGATCACATACCTAATATTAGCATATACTAATCAATAATGAAAAATTAAATTTATACATAAACAAATTTAAGAACCTATTTGTATCATCTCTGGTGACTTGAGAGTTTAAACTAGTTATACCCTGATTGGCCGTGTTGGTGTTTTACACGAGTCAAGGCGTGGCGCACATGTCGGAGACTGGATTTGAGTTGAGTGTTTTTATTATTTCTGTTTGGGCTTGGGTTTAGTCTTGAACAAGTCCATCATTGTCTCATCTTTCTTTCAACCTTCTGTTCGTCATCCGATGGGTGGGTCCTGTAATACCTCGGCCTCATCTTGGCCTTGGTACGTGGGGTGATCTTGGACGGTGACTCCGGAGGGGGAGGGGGTGACATGGGCGTGATATCAGGTAGTTCGTGCTTATAGCGTTCGTGTAGGTCTTCTCGAATGGCCATAAGTAATTCACCATGGAGATTACCTCCTTCCCATGTGTGATATCGTAGGTGGACCGAGCCTAGGAACTCGCCTACTCCCCATTTTCGGTCGCCTGTCGCTTCTATGAGCTCTATGTTATCAGTGCTTAGTAGTAGTGCTCGGAGGCCCTAATTTTGATCATATTTGGCCTTCATTATACTCTTCATATAGGACACTTCGTTCCTCGACCAATCATCATTTGTTTTCAGCTTGCCACTATTGTCTTTCAGCTGGAATGGGTCTCTTATGTTGATAATTCTGCGTGATGCAGCTATATGCCCATTCTTTATGGCTTTCGTGTACGTGTAGCAATGTTCGACTGAAGTAAATGGGATCTGTTTTAGGGAAATTGTGCACGGAAATAGATTGCTTGGCCAAGCGTAGGGTCCTTGATACGCCAGGCAGTCCCCAATCTTAATGGTCTTCAGATTTTCCGCTTGCAAATTCTCAGGTATGGCATCAAGTTCATTTATGTCATAATTATGGCCCAGAAGTCGTATTTTATCTCCCTTTACCTTGGCATTTTGGTCAATGTTGTCCTCAGTAGCTTTCTTCACGATTAGTCTGAGTAGCCCTCTGTTTTGGCACACTTCGGCATTGCAATCATCTTGAAAGTTCCAAAACCTGTGACTAGGGTACTTATCTGGGGGGAAGATAGACGTATTGAATATTCTGCCCTTATTTGTCATGAAGGACTTTTTATCATGTATATACTTAAAAGTACAGACGATTGATTCCGGCCTGTTGTTGTACTTTTTCTCCTGTGTGATTCTATAGCACTCATCGATGTCAGTTATTTTGAACGTAGGTACGACAAGTTTAATAATATCCATGCAAGTTGTTTCAAGATTGGTTCCTTGCCTGCCCCTTATAGTCCAGTAAAAATAGGGTTTGACCTAGGAAAAATTGCAACAGAAGGTTTCTCAACGGTTTTGGGTAGTATGAGTGCCCCTTATCATCATACTAAAAGTCTAGAAAAATCTAGGTAGGGGAACATGCCCAAAATCTCAAAAAACAAAATGGCCGCCTCTCAAACTTTGAAACGCCATAACTCAGTGTAAAATCAATATATATTCAAGTGTGAATACACTTTTTCATGGTTTTCGGGCATTGGGAATCCAATGAAACAATAATGAAATCCATAGAAACAATATTTTTCAAGTTAGTGTACTGATACAGAGAAGAAATGGGAAAATATGTCCAGCAAATGCATCCTGTGAAGAGAAAAAAATCTAACTCAATTTGATTGAAAACATTCATGATCAAGGGCACTAGGAAATGAGTTTCTGTAATCCAAAATATTATACAAGAATATGGAACAGTGCATATAAGGAGAATAGTATTTGTATTACTCTGTTACTTCAAGAAATATCAATTCACCTCCTGCATAAGGCACCTCATATATTGTCCTTAAATTAACTCAGTGTAAGACCAACTTATATTCAAGTGTGAATACATCTTTCCAATGTTTTCAGGCATGGAGAATCCAATGAAACAACAATAAAATCCATATAATAATTATTTATCAGGTTAGTCTTCTGATACATGAAAAATGTCCAGCAAATGCATCCTGTGAAGGGAAAAAACTCATTTAGTCAGATTGTACAAAGGCATTCATAACCAAGGATATATATATGGTAACATTGTTCCACTGAACAAACTGTCATAAGTATTGCTGTAATACCTGTCAATATGGCAGCTGACATATCAGCCTGACTTCATCAGTCTGGTACATATAGTGCCTCAGCTGTTTGAACATTCACCATCATGGCCACATGCAGCAGTGCATTCCATGATAATCTGTCATGAACACTTCAGACTGCAACAGTTTCTCTTACATCTGCAGCAAATGATCTGTAGTAGTTGCATTAGGGAGGTCAGTTGACTTCCATCCCCAAATCTATGGATGGAATTGAACTTCCTTCCAAGTTTAAATTTGGTAGCATACTCTCTGGCTGTGGTACTTATTAGCAGCAGATATAGATGGGAGGATCTGTGGATGGACATGCTTGAGGAGGGCAGGGAGCCTTTTTTTATAATGCAGTAATTTAAAGAACTAAAATATCCCATTCTTCACCTTTCTCTATATATCCAATAAGGATACTCTGTTTTCAGGGGACACCTCAGCTTGTATTTGGAGCATAAACATGCTGGCAAACATCTAAATGCAGAAGCAGATACTGATATGCCTATGTTGCAAATAGCAGTTGAATCTCATAGACCAAAAGAATTTAATTTTATATCACATCATGCTATTTGCATTAAGAAGAGCAGTGATCTGCATTCGTGGTATCCTAGATTCTTTTCACACATTTGATGCTCCAAACGCTTTGCTCTTTTGCACTCTTTCCCTCTTTGAGTCATGGAAAGATGTTGTAATCAGGTGTGTGTTTTCACCAATGGGAATAGTGCCACATTCCTTAGCAAATTCAACTGCTGTTTGCAATATAAGCATATCTGCATCTGCTTTGGCATGCAATGTAATGATATAATTTGCCCTCAGATGTTCATAGATTTCAACTTATACTTTCTTTTCTATGTCATGCATGGTTGCTGGAAAAGAAAACAGTCCTTCTGTAGCACCCTTGTATCTCCACAAGGAGGTCATTTATTTGGTCATACCTTTTCCCCTTGATTTGAAAGTGCACAGATATGGGTGATTACTGACCAGTTCTGTTGACAGTCAAGTCAGTCAATAATTTTGTGCAACTACATGGAAACCCTCTTATAGCCTACCATACACATATTCATTCCAGATTACTTGCAGCTAAAGTTTTCAAAGTTTCCGGTTACCAATCATTACAGCATATTCACACCACATCTTTGCATTTAGAGAACAAAGCTCCACTTTCTTGGTAGGGATAAAAAGACTCTGCTATCTGTGGATTCTCAGAATACACTTATCTAGTAGTTCTACAATGTAGAATATGAATCTTTAGTGTTAAAAGGGGCTTAAAGCGACCAATCCCTTCAATCAAATGGAATTTATAACCATATGATATGATATATATGAATTAGAGATCATTCCTTTTTCATGACTGAGAACAACTTCCAGTGGTATTTTTCCAAATGATCAAGAATCTTCCTGGACCTTGTTGCTCATATATAGATCATTGAGGCTGGTATTTTCAGAGCATCATGTTTTATTGAGAACTATGCCAGTGAGAAGGGGGAATTGAGGCTGTTCCTCCTCCCATCATATGTTCAAAAGACGTTTGTGTATCAAATGCTATTAGAGAATTCTAGGATAGCAAATGTGCACAGCACTCTTATTGAAATAACAGGGTATGATACAACATAGGGTATTTTTGCGTCTATGATGCAGCATACCTGAATGCCAAAGGCAAGCTGAGATATACATAGACTAATACCACTAGATTCAAACTTGGAATGATGTTCCATTATAGATGTTCACAATTCCCATCTGTATCTACCAAGTGAACTCCTGCTCCTGATGAACAACTACAAATTATGCTAGAATGACTGCAACAGTCAGAGGTATTCCTTCAGAAGATTAAACTTGGAATGTATTTCAGATGTGGCCTGGCAATGGTGACTGTTCAAACAGTTGAGGTGCTAATGATCAAATTAAGGACAACATGAGAGGTGCCTTATGCAGGAGGAGAATTGAGATTTCTTGAAGTATATCAGAGTAATACAAATACTATTTTCTTAAAGTGGCTAAGATAGTTAAAATGAGTAGTCACAGAATCACATGAAACTTATTCAGTGTAAACATATAGGACATGTATGACAATATCTTAAGTATATAGAGCACCAACATTGTTTCCTCATTCAATAATCATTGAATAAGTGTAATGAATAGACCAGATTTCAAATCACAGAATAGTAGCCGTCAAGTGGTGCCCCCACTCTCTTAAGTGACCAGGGATGTAACTAGCTTTAACCTAGGAGTCTATGAGTGACCTTTGGTCAAGGCTGGCATTATGTAACTCCAGATGCCAGAACCCAACTGCCATTCTGACATAACTGGACATCTCTGTATGGTATATGAAAACAATTTTGCTCACTATTGTACCAAATATCTGATATAATATGAATGTTAGAGTTTTGATATCCACAGGAGTTAGTTAGGTAGGGTAAGGTGAATCAAATACTAGAAAAGGACATAGAAACTCTGTTACTTGATAATCTGGCCCACAACAGTGAGAAGTGTCACTTTAATATGCACTGTTCAATATGCTTGTATAACAGTTTGGATTACAGAAACTCTTTTCCTACTTTCCATGGTCATGAATGTTTTCAATCAAAATGAGTTAGATTTTTTTCCCCCTCACAGGATGGATTTGCTGGACATCTTTTCCAATTTCTTCTCTGTATCAATACACTAACTTGATAAATATTGTTTCTATGGATTTTATGATTGTTTCATTGGATTCCCCATGTCTGAAAACCTTAAAAAAGTATGTTTACACTTGAATATATATTGATTTTACACTGAGTTATGGCGTTTCAAAGTTTGTTCCCCTACCTAGATTTTTCTAGACTTTTAGTATAATGATAAGGGGCACTCATACTACCCAAAACCGTTGAGAAACCTTCTGTTGCAATTTTTCCTAGGTTCAGCCCTTTTTTGAGCTAGATTGCCTGGACTATTACACCAGATAATACGATTGATTTGCTTCTTAGTTTGTTGTCGACATCATTGTTCACTGATTTCTGATGCTTTAGTTCTTGCAGTAGGTAATTTACAGTTGATTCAAGCGACATTACCTTACTTTCTAGTGCTTTTGTCACCTCCTGTAGTTCGACCCTGGCAACTACTTCTTCATGGTGCAAGGTCGCAATATTTTTTTATGCAAGTGTTCGTATTATTCATTGTCCACAAGATTATTATGTCCAGTATAAAAGCCCTATTAAATGAACAGTATAGAAGTTAAATACTACTCAGAAGAGCAGCAGACTATTAGAGAAAGTAAATACATGGTCACCATGGGCCCTGACCAACATTTACACCTGTATGATAGGATTCATGAGATGGTGACATGACGCGTTTTAACATGTGAAAACCTTACATAGACATTTTTATTACAACAATTATTAAAAAATGGATATTAATGTAGGAACTGCATGTATTATATACCAAATCGAAGCTGATTATTGGTGCTATTAGCTGTAGAAATATTTTAGGTTTTGTGTGGGGGGAAATATGATATCCAGGAGGGTAAAATTGCTACCTGACCCAAAGTGTAAATTTTAGGTAATTTTTGGAAATTGATAAAAAGTCAGATAATAAGAGTAGAAGAACGATATTGATATCATTAGAAAGGTGATTTTATGCTCTACAAATGCCTAATTGACATTTAGTTTGTATCTCCAAGTGGTGTTGAATTGTGACCACAGACGCGAAAAAAAGAACATAAAAATGGCAGCCATCTTGGATTTGGGGCCCGGATGAGTTGGGTCTACGTCTGATATTAGTCTATGCATAATTAACTACCATTGTACCAAATTTCATGCTTTTATCATAAAATGAACAATTGAGCCAAAATGCGTTGCTTAACAGCTGGACTATAGTAAAATACGCACCATGCGTAAATCACTAGTGAAATACGCACTATGCGTAAATCACTGTAGATACGTTGTTTTCAGAGCAATGCGTGTATAATAAAGGTCTTATAATGAATACAGTTTCTAATTAATGTTATTGTGTATTGCAGGAGACTACCGGATGCAGTGCCAGGTGCCAGGGGGAGAGGATGACGGGATACCTGACCTCTGCTGGGCCACACCCAGGGTAATGGTTGCTGTGAGAGGGTCACGGTCACAGGGTTATACAGTGTTTGTACTTACTGTAGATAGTGAGTACAGGTCATGTCATGTACAGGCACTAAATGTTACAGCATGGCGTGTGGCCTGCTCACCCTCCCGCAACGGTCTCATTTATATCACTCATGGTACAAACTACATCACAGTGTATAATGTTAGCGGACTCAGCCTGCTGCAGGAGGTGTGGCAGGCTGAGGGTATGGCGAGGGCAAGGGCTACAGCCATTAACCCCATGTATATTATAGTCAGTGAGTATTATCGAGCAGGTGTTGTACATGTGTACAGCAGGGCAGACAGGAGGCTGCTCTACAGTGCCAGTGTAGGGCGTGTGCGGGATATACACCTCACACAGGGCGGCCTCCTGGTGACCACTGGGTCTGACAGTCTCTATGTCTACAATGTAACCGCTGTGTCACTACATGACGTAAGAGCCTCAGGTGCTCCCCCTGGTGGGTTTGATGCTGCAGGTGTGTGTGGTGGTCCAGGCGGGGCGTCCATCCTGGTGGCAGACTTGGGGAAGAGTAGAATCCTGGTGTATAACAGTGTGGCACAGTATCAGGGTGTGCTGCATGTGGAGGGGAGGGGGATAGATGATCCACGTGCCATATCTGTAGTAGATACAGAGGAGGGGAGTTTCATGGCTGTAAGTAGAGGTGCGTCTACAGTCTCTATCTACTCCCTGTCCCCGTAAATACACAACAGTAGTAAATACATTTTCCCCTCACCTGACTATATTAGTGTAATAGGATTATTTCCCTATTGCACATGTACAAAGTAATAAATCATTTCAAAGTTGTGGTAAATGTACAAAAATATGTTAATATTAACATTTTATTTTTTACAATATACGTCTATGCATGAACAAAATGATTGCCATATTTACTCATTGCCTATCCAGAAATATTGCTGACATTTTTTTAATTTAAAAATAATTATATAGAAGTACTTTTTAGAATTGTTAAATGTTGAAGGCTTACATCAATGGAATCCACTTAATCTCATTTTCTGAATATAAAGGTATTTTTTTGTGACTTCTGACTCATTGTTCTGTAACACATCACAACTTTACATTTTCTGCTTGAATGTCAGTAAGGTATGTATGTAAAGGTATGTCATCTGAAATTTTAGAAACATTTGTGGCACTACTCTTTGTGATGAATTATCTAATGGTTATTTCACGGGACTAATTGCGAAAATATTCATCCACTATTTTTTCAAGCAACGTAGTACAATCATATGCGTGTGTGGATTCAGGTTAAAATATTATTTATGATAGAACCATTATGATTATCAACGAAGAATCTTAGAATCGTTGGTTCTCAAGTATAAAGTGGCAACCATTGTTAGTTACGGGGATATATTTGATCATGCGGTCATATATCTAGTGTTGGGTCTACTGGTCAGGCTCGCTGTATTTATTTTCACGCTTTTCAGACACACCCTTATGTGCGTGAATTTAAAGTTTGCGTGAATATATATATGTCGAGTATTGATTTGACAAGGACCACAGGGCTCAGGCACATGCAGCTAGGGTCTGGCCTCTCGGCCTGCCACCTTTGAAGGCCTCAATCGCAGCCTGATTATCACAGCACACTTTTATGGTCTTGCCTCGGTCAGTGTCATTTGTGAGGCTCTAACTGCTGCAACACAGTTGAGGGCTTCTAGCTGGTTTATACTTCATCCTTGGGTGGTGTTGGGGGTGATGCCCATAGTAGGAGGCGCAGTTGGTCGCCCCTGCCCCAGACATACAAGTATCGGCCCATATGGCATGATATGGTTGTGGATACCACATCTAATGGTAGAATTGATTCTCTGTTGCAGTCTGACACAAGGTCAGCAAACCATTTTAAGTCAGCCTTTACCATGGGTGATATTCGGATCTTTTGCTTCTCTCAGTGCATGCAATAGGTGCTGCCTGAAGAGAGTGGCCGGCCTGATGGTGTACAGGCCAAGCTTATATTTGGCGGCGGGCTTATCTTACCCTATATCTGGAGCCTCGGCCCAGCCGAATATAGAGCAAAAGCTTAGCTTAAGCTGAAACACATGTCTGTCCACTGTATTCATAAGAAATCAACAACTATTTCTTTCTTCTGATTTTTGTGTACAACCCGTTTTCACTATTGTAAATCATGTCAGTTCATCTTGTTCTTTATTTTCACTTCATATGTCATGATGGCAGGCATCAGGGGGGCTGTTGCACTAGACCACGTAAATTTAGCTCAACTTTGACCCTGATATGGAGGTAGATGCACTGCTATCTCAGTGCTGGACTTCTCTATTTTTCCCCTTTCTGGAGAATCGTTGGGGTACAATTGCCTGAAAAATTTATCCTCAGACTGTCTTGACTGCCTTAGACAGTTAGTTTCATAACCCACACAGCCCACCCAGTCAGACAGCAGTATCTGCGTCACTTTCAGTTTGGTTTCTATAGGACTTTGTCAATTACATTGGTTGATATGGTATATGACCACGTTAGTATACATATGTCTTGAATGAATTCACCAATTGAACTACAGTGGAGCCTCAAATAAAGACCACCTCATTATAGAGTCCACCCCTCTATTAAGACCAGTTTTCCCAGCCCCAAATTAGTCCCTCTTATTAGATTTAGAGCCTTCTAAAGAGGCCACATCGCTATGAGACCAAAAATCATTTAGTCCCAAGGGTGGTCTTAATAGAGACGTTCCACTGTATGCTAATATTTGCTTGTCCGCATAACTCGAATTCAACCATATAAAGTATTATTATTTTAGGTATATTTTGGTTTCATTTAAGTTCTTATGTTATAATATTCATATCCTCAAAGAGAGGTATACTAATCCAGGTACGTGTATACTAAATGTACATTTTGAACACTTGATATGACCCATTATTAACCTCATTAAGTTACGCGGTTATTCCCTCTATGTGGTCCATAATTACAAAGTAACAAATTCTATTGAAACCAGTAAGTAGTAACATTAATACGTGCGCAAAATTTCAAGGCAATGTATCAAATATATCTATGCATTTCTAAGGGAATTGTATGGAGTATATTTAGGTACTTTATTAGTAATTGTTCACCCAAAAATATTGAAAACTTTTTTTTCAGAAATAATAATATCAAACTTAGAATATAGAAATACTTATTTAATATCCTTGCTGTTTACCACCATTGGAATCGGCTTGATCTCTTTTTAAACATAATGGTATCTCAAAATCTATTTTTTGCGATTTATGACTCGCGATTTATGAAACGCATCACATATTGTCTTAGGTATTATCCACAAGGTGGAGCTTTTGTTCAACCATCACTACTTTATTTGTTACATAAGTTGAGGTGTATATATGGACTCATAATATCGTGGGATCTTGATGTAAGAAAAGCCTCCAATTCTGTGCCGTATAATGTACTCATACAAAAGTTTGAAAATATTGGTTTGGGACCAAATATGATTGGCGTTGCCTCAATTTTATTAACTAACGGGACTCAATGCTTAGACAGGGTAATCTAGGCTCAAACTCAAAAAGAACGTCCCCAACTGTGTCCCCCAGGGTAGTATTTCGGTGCCCTATTGTATTTCATGTTTGGTAATGATTTAATCGATGTCAATTTTGGTGGAAATTTAGTAGCCTATGCTGATGATGCTGTGATATATTTAATAGGAACAAATAAAGAGTCTTTGAGAGGAAAGGTCAAATTGCAGGGTAGTTTCCACCTTTCCGGCCCCCTGACATTTTAGCCCCGCAGGGCTACTTACACTTATTCCCTGGTCATTCTAGCCCCGCAGGGCTATGAAGGGAACAGTTATCTATCAATGACTGGAATTTTGGAATTGTCAGACTTGTGAAAATGCTATTTTAGTTGAGATATTAACAAGCTCTCCTACTCCACATCTCCGCCGACATAGCTTCCATTATGCCCTAGAACTTACCCAGACTGTCATGACAACGTGACCACATTTGACCTAGTATTCCTGACTTGACCTACTATAATTTACCAGAGCTTTAGTCACATGACCTTTGGAGCTTGCTTTATGTGATTGTAAGGGGTGCAAAGACAAAGGGTAGCTTTATTCTGGTGTTGACTACAAGTGTAGCTTAATACTTGATATTTCATTAAATGGAGTATAGGAATTAAATATATAATATAAGGTTATTCAGGGCTAACAATAGGGGCATTTCGCCCACATGAAAGAAGTAAAAAGGGGGGTGTGGGGGGTTTCCCCCCACATAAAACAAGAGGGGAAAAAAGGGGGGTGTGGGGGGTGTCCCCCCACATAAAACAAGAGGGAAAAAAAGGGGGGTGTGGGGGGTCTCCCCCCACGTACAACATAAGGGGGAAGAAATGGGAGGTGTGGGGGGTTTCCCCCCACATACAACATAAGGGGGTAGAAATAGGGGGTGTGGGGGGTGTCCCCCCACATACAACATAAGGGGGTAGAAATAGGGGGTGTGGGGGGTGTCCCCCCACATACAACATAGGGGGAAGAAATGGGGGGTGTGGGGGGTTTCCCCCCACATACAACATAGGGGGAAGAAATGGGGGGTGTGGGGGGTTTCCCCCCACATACAACATAGGGGGAAGAAATGGGGGGTGTGGGGGGTTTCCCCCCACATACAACATAAGGGGGAGAAATAGGGGGTGTGGGGTGGGGTGTCCCCCCACAAAAAAATAAGAGGAGACAGTATTGTACTAGTTCACATTTAATTGCTTGTTCTGGATTCCAGTGGCTCAGTGCTGGACTTCTCTATTTTTCCCCTTTCTGGAGAATCGTTGGGGTACAATTGCCTGAAAAATTTATCCTCAGACTGTCTTGACTGCCTTAGACAGTTAGTTTCATAACCCACACAGCCCACCCAGTCAGACTCCTTCAGTTGAGGGGATTCCCCATCCTCAAATCTCCCGCCTCCAAACCACAACCACTGACTCATTGATCTAGTCCTCATGAAACTCCAGTCCAGTAATAGCTGGGTCTGTGGCTCAGTTGGTAGAGCGTCGGCTCTATGGTTACTAACTCTACCAACTGACTCATAGGCACAGCTTCCAAAGGACTCATGGGTTCGACTCCCAGGCTGGGAAGAAAAAGCCTGTGAGAGAAGGGGGCCGGAATAGTGGAAGTGTCCCCAAATTGCAATGGATCTATATAACAATTGGTGTCATAAACATGGATTGAAATTGTTTGAGTACAAATAAAACAATATAATACCAACTGTTTTATAAAGGACAAATGTCAGAATACGGCAGGTTTAGTCTGAAATGTGAAGGTAAATACCTAGAATAGGTTTTCTGTGTAGAAATCTGGGTGTAGTAATCAATGAACGTCTTTCACTAAATCCTTCTGTAAGTGATGTCTAGAGAAAGGCATGTGGAGTCTAATATAAGAAGACGTAGGAGTTGTGTGGATGGTCGTATATATGCTGGTTATTATGTAAAACCTACCTATTACCGGTATTGGAATATGCTTCCCCAATATTGATGTGTAGTACTAAAGGTTTACAGAGCAAACTACAGAGTGTACTTTTACCAGCCAGTCGCTTAACGTTTGTAAAAAAACCTATCACAATTTGAATTGTGTATACAAGACAATATAATTATTACCTCTGATATGGAGGACAGCGATTGCTCTGTTAAAATTGTTGTTTAGAATAAAAAAATATACCCTACTGAGGATAGACCACATGTTTATTGCTTATAAAACTGAATTCCGAACTATTATTCTGAAGAGCACCCTCATTGTAAAGAGTCTGTACTATAAAGGCCTATGTTTATGGAATAATTTGTCATCTGATATAAGAGCTACAGGGGAGAAAAAGATTCATTGAATTTTATTGGGAGAGGCTGAAAGAAAGAATAGATTATAAGTAAAAGATTGGCTGTTTTTAATTCTAGATCCTGCTAGTTTTTATGGCAAGACGTTTATCAATGTGACGTTTTTCTAAGACAAAATGATATCACAACGTTTGTATGGAGGGTTCGGCGCGATAAATGATAACTTAATGACATAAAATTGAAATGGTGGTATGAAGGTATGAGAGTGAGGAAATCTTGGTGAAAAAAGGATTATATTCGAAGTGACAGTGGTTATAGTCACTGAATGCAGTTTTTGTGTTGATAATATGTTATGTGATAGTGGTAATGCCATGCGATAAGATTGTACAGCATTGTTCATTTGCGACGATGATGTCGGTAAATTAATATGTTCTGACTGAGGTTGAATATAACATATAGATTTGTTCTCTGAGTATATAGTATCTATAGCCAGGCAACGCATGAAAACATTGACTTGTCGATATGAGTTTTTTCTAATGTGTAAATGTATGGTGGCCTCAAATGTGATAAACACAAATATTGTGACGCCGAGGCAGAGCGGTAGTCTGCATTGGCACCGCTCTATGGGTCAGATTTTCAGGTAATGTACAATTGGCAGTTCTATACATTTAGGAAATTCTCCTAAATTAGGCTGATGAATGAAGACTACTGGGTATATCTGAGTAGGCCTATATTTTGTATCGCATTGATTTAATGTATCTGTAGGGCGTTTCATAAGTAACGCAGTGCGCGTTCGTTATGGTAGCGCAAGTATGGGTCAGATAGCGATAAATTTAGCGCGCGTTTGTTATAGTAACGCAACGTTAGTTGCCGTCAATTTTGGCCCTTAGCGCGCTGTCGTTCTTTATTTGGTAACGACTGCCGTTAGGTCCTATAACGCGCGCTGCGTTACTTATGAAACGCGGCGCAGTTCTGTTATGTTAAACTGCATTTGGAAGCACTTTTTTGCCTTAAATGTGGGTTATTTGAGAGGATTGGTGAAGCTGAATTGTACATTTTCTGAAAATCTGACCCTTAAGGCCCATTCACATTACCACGGCCGACTTGGTGTACGGCAATCACACGATCAGAAAAGCTAACGTAGAAGATCGTCGTACCATAACGTGTGAGGTCGTACGTCGTGCGTTGGTAGAAACATGTTTCCACTTGCACAATTTTCCCATCGTGGTCCTGCCGCACGCTGATTATATTCATTGTACGGTGAAATGAACAAAATATCTTGGTATGTGTTATTGTAGTTTAAGCCAAATGTACCTGAAATGTACATGGCTATCCACGGCTATCCATGGCAGTATGGTGACCGCAGAGCTCAATTGAACATGTTCAATTTTGCTGGACGTCAACGTATGAATAACTCTAGAAATACTCTTTATACAGCTTGACTCATATTAAACCTAAAACAAAACTAAACAAAGTATCTGATTTTTTGAGCTATTGTATAGATATCTATCATTATTCATTGCAAAGATATGATAATTTTAATATTAGTAAACATATTGGATTATGCAACCACCAAAATTCAAACCTGAAAATCTTGGCTTACATTGGTAGAACATTTTTAATATATTGAAAGAAGAGGTGGTGATATACAGGTATTTTGCTGCACTGGTATTATTTATGTATCAAAAGTGTCACCCCTCACACATACAATAACAAACAATTTATAACAGCTCCTCCTCGAGTTCAGGTTTAGGTTGTGTACTAACAATCTGGTCAGGATAGTGTTTAGGGCTAACGGGCATTTGGAAATAGGATGACATGGTGACTAGTGTTAGTGTTTCCGTTATGTAAATAATGTGACAGAACTATTGAAGTTTTGATTGATAGCAATCAACTGCTCATTGCAGTTTAAATAGCCATTCATATAACATCAACAAAACAATTCACTGGGATGTCCCACATATTCGTACGGCAATCATATTCATCGCGGTAGTGGGCACGTGAAATTGTACATGTCTATAGACTACCCATTCCGGTCTTCCATCGTCCAGCGTGTGACGTACATCAGCCATGATTGCCAATAACCGGTCCGGCGATCGGCCGTTGTAATGTGAATGGGCCTTTATACTGACCTTCGCTTCTAGAATTCAATGTATAGGCCCTACTCTTCTCTTCAATAGGTTTCAGTTGTATGTATATGATGTCTGTGAGTGTGCTGACACCTCCATTATATATGTGTATTGCTTTTACCCAGCATCATGAGCATGCTTTAGACTTAGTTACCAATTAAACATGGCAATGGCAATGTTTAAATAAAACACAGTAACAGTAGTAGACTTTAGTTCTTGTTGTCTATTCTCCACCTCAGGCGATCCCTGGGTTATTACCAATACATTATACATACCTTACTAATATTCCGTATTGCAGGGATATAATTTAGTTCACCTAAATAGAAGCGAGAATAAACATGGTGGTGGATTATGTATATATGTGAAAGATTCCTACCGATATGAATTAGACTCTGTACATACGATTAGTAACGAAAATATTGAGCTACTGTGCATCACAATTAGTAAAGATTATATGAAGCCTATCCATTTGGGATTGGTTTAAAGGCCTCCCCATGCCAACATCAAACAATGTTTCACACATCTTAAAGAATTTATAGAAGAAAAGGATAATGTAAGATACCCTGGTACTATAATTCTGGTAGGTGACTTTAATATTGATTTGTCAGATAATACAAGCCCTAAAACTAAATTAGTACATGATTTCAAAAAGGAGCATAACCTGGATATAAATATGAAATTCACGACTCGCTTTGGTCTCCAAAAGGATAGTGTACTTGATTATTTTATGTTCAAATCGAACAAAGCTGCAACAGCAGGAACCATAAATTATAATATATCAGACCACCAGGCTATATACTTAACTCTAAAGCATAAGCGCATTAAAAAAAATCCAGGTACCAAAAAGAAAGTTAGATCAATGAAAAAATACAATACTGTCATCCTAGATAATGCATTGAGTGATGTTGACTGGGGACCCTATTTTGAGATTGATGATGTTAATCTTGCATGGAACAAGCTTCTTGCTATTATGACTGATATAATAGACGACATTGCTCCTTGGAAGACCTTGTATATTCATAGTGGTAGACCAAAATGGTATAACCATGAGCTTGTAACAGCATCTAAAACCAGAGATGATCTATTTAAGATTGCAAATATCACTAAAGATGCTCTTGATATCCGAGCAGCTAAGAATCAAAGGAATTATGTGAATGGTCTATTTAGAAGATCAAAATCCCAATATTATACTGATTTATTAACTAACAACTCCCATGATAGTAAAAAACTCTGGCGTACAATTGACGAAATTTTATCTAAAAAAAATAATGATATAACAGGTATCTATAATCAGAATAAATCGAAATTATCTACCCCAGACTCGGCTGAATATCTAAACGAATATTTCTGTTCGATTGGGGCCAAAATTCAAGAACAAATACCTAACACTCCATTATTATTACATGAAGAAGAAATTACTGAGAATTGTTCCAATTTTAATAATATGTCCCAAGATACTCTTTCTACTCTTATCTCGGATATCGATACATCGAAATCATCAGGCTGTAAAGAAATCAATTCAAAGTTATATAAGGACTTATTTATGAGCCTACAAAAACAATTATTACATGTTATGAACCTATCAATATCTCAAGGTATATTCCCTACTGGTTGGAAAACAGCTATTATAAAACCGATCCCTAAAAAAACAATTCCCATTAAACCTGAAGATACAAGACCAATTGCTCTAACCCATATTGGAGGCAAATTGCTTGAAAAATATATATCTATTCAAATCTGGGACCACCTCAATTTGAATAACATTATTACTCCCAACCAATATGGATTCAGGAAAAACAAAAGTACTCATGAAGCTTTATATGAACTTTTAACTGTCATTAACAACAATAATAATAACAACCTATTAACAGCAGCCACTTTTATCGATTTTAGCAAGGCCTTTGATAGCGTTAATCATGACATTATTTCAAAAAAATTAAACAAAATTGGATTTCAAGGCATTGCTCTAAACTGGTTGGATTCATATTTATCTAACCGATCCCAGTCGGTTAGGTTGGAGGAACATTATTCTAAAGAAAAGAATATTAATTGTGGAGTACCACAGGGATCCATATTGGGGCCAATCATGTATCTTATTTTCTCTAATGACATAAATAAATTAAGCCTAACTTCAAATTATATATTATACGCTGACGACACTGTTTTATTTGCCACTGGGAATAGCATTGAGGAATTATGTAATACAATGAACAAAGATCTATCTAAATTCTACAATTGGTCTGCAGCTAACAAAATCCTTATCAACACTGATAAAACGAAGGCAATGTTATTTGGAGAAAGGAAAAAGATAAACAGCCATGTTCCTCTGAAAATTAATAACAAAGTAATCGAATGTGTACAAAACTACACATATCTTGGAGTAAATATAGATAATAAATTAAATTTTCATGAACAGAGCTTAATATTAATCAAAAACCTTCATTATAGAATACACCAATTGGCTTTAATACGACCTTATTTAACCCATTCCAGACGGAGAATGCATTAATGCATTCCCGTGGGTATGACGGAGAATGCATTAATGCATTCCCCTGGACTGGACGGAGAATGCATTAATGCATTACCATGGACTGGACGAATAATGCAATAATGCATTAAAAATATGTGACATTGAATAAACCATTGTATTTTAAAAACTAATTCATATTACTTTTATTTTTTGGAGGGGAATGGAAGTAAAGTTGTTTCTTTTTAGAAAAAATGATGAACTGAATAAAAATGGCAGTTGTGACATCATAATTAACGTCATAATTAACGTCATGTCACCTTAACTTAGCATTTTGCGCTGGAAAATTAGCAGACGTCATTTGCCTCAAATTTATTCATAAAACAAGCCTTACGAAAATTCACATAGCTCCAGTTATTAAACATATTTAGTTATAAACTTTTGAATATCAACAGGCAACATATTCAACTAAATATATCTCTAATATGAAGTCTGTGTGATGAAATTAAAGGCAATCCAAAAAAGGGTGTATTAATTCAAAATATTTAAAATATCATTGAGGTTGGTACAAATTCATGCATAAACCACCCTTACAAAATCCACCTAACTCTGTTAAATTAAGTCTATACGGCCTATGTATATCAATGGGAATCCATATAATGGTTCAATAATCCTTTTCCAACAGTTATGCAAAGTTTCAGGTTCATAAGTTAAAGACAATGGATTCTATGCAATGTTTCCTGCAACCACTGCATCAATATCTGTGTATATATGATGCTGACGTAATTATGTCCCGTCCTATAATGACGTGACGTTTGTGGTGACGTCGTCACATGTGACGTCGCATGGTGACGCAATTTCGTCGCTAGAAACATAGTGCTTTAGTAACGTTAGTCTGGAATGGGTTAACAAAGAAAAGTGCCCTTCTACTTACCAAGGCCAATATTTTATCAATAATTGACTACAGTATAGTTTACGTCAGTAGATGTAATCAGACTACTCTGACCAAGATTCAAAGACTCCAAAATAAGGCCTTAAAAATTGCTCTTAAATGTCCTCCACTAACCTCTACGAATGATATTCATTCTAGAACCAATACAATGAAACTTAAACATAGAATTAATTTCCTTCGATCAAAATTAGCCTTTATCACTGTTGATAAAATGAGAATAAACAATGCATTGCCACCTCCTAGAGCAACACGTCTGTTTGATGCTCCAGTTCTACCAATATTTAACCCCAGAAAAGAATCTGACAAACAATCCTTGAAATATCAGGTTGCTTCAATCTGGAATACACTACCAATTGGTTTAAGAAATATTAAAGACCGCAAAACTTTCAAAATTCTCATAAAAAAACACTATCTAAGTATGGAATAAAACAGACATATTGCTCAACTCCTCCTTCACTCTCTCACCTCTAGAAATGTATAGAAAATAGATCTCAAATCCTTATTTTTCATCCTCATCATTTCTTATATCATATGTCCATCATATTTTGTTAAAACAACCTCTAGTATTGTATAGCATAGATGTAATCCTAAATTTGACACTGATATTATTATGCCATAAATTGATTTAAGTGCAGAATGCCTATAAAAACGCTTATTGTCAGCGGCGGTTATCTCTGCAATTTTTCTGAATATGTCGTAGGAAATAAAAACTTTAAAAAAAAAAAAAAAAAATATATTCATGTATTACTTGTGAATTGTATACTAATGATACCAAACACATTTTGCTAGCTAAACTAATGAGTATTCCGTGAATTATCTTCCACTACTGGGAATTTATTTCTATGCAAAACTTGTTCTATTTGGCCTCACATTTATATAATGTCTATATTCACGTGTACTTCTGCTTACTAAAGTTGGCCGGCATGTGTTAATTTCATACACTGAAGTTTCTTTTACTAATCTGTAAACTATTGAAATGAGAAATGACGGGCTTCTTAGAACGGGGATGCTTGGAGCTGTTTCATTCTAATTTCTAATAAATGGTAGCAAGGCATTTTTAACTACTTTAATTCTACCCAAATACCACACGCTTAATCTCATTATTCCAATCGCAACGTTCAGTCTATAGTTGACCGCACTGTCAAGCAGTAGCTAGCAGTGTCAGCACTTCTGCCGTATAGGAAAGATCTGAGATCTCTGCTCTAAAATTTAATTAATAATTAATGACTTAAATTGATTTAGATAAGGAAGGTACTATTCTCTTCAGAACAATGGGGTAGCTGTAAGAAATCGCCAAAATAAAATGCTGAACAGAGGTATAGCGGGACGTCACGGGACACCCACCATCCCACTCACTATACCCGCCGTGCAGTCAAGGCACACGTGTCCTGCCGCCGCTGAGAGAGACCGCTGACTGCTCACTGCCTGCCCGGCCTCCCTGCGCCCGCCTCCCGCCCGCTGCCCGACCTCAGGGCGGCCTCCTGCCCGGGCTCAGTCTCACTGCTACACATACACACAGTGGTGGAGTCGACCACTCTTTCAACAACTTATTATATAGGCTGTAAACCTATTGTTAATGAAAGACATTATTAGCAGGATCCGATTTGTTTCACTAAATAAGACAGCTGTTCTGCTCTTCCCCTATTATCATGTTCCTGATCAAGCTGTATGTCAAATTGTGTGCACACTGTATATACATCTGGGGCATGTGAAAAACCCGAGTCTGCGATTTGTTGACCCAGTATAAATAAAGTTGTTTTTTTTAAAAAAATGCCTGTCGATCTGGTGCCTCGATCTCCCTCTATGCGTATAGACAGTGAGGATAGCTGCTGGCTGGGGTGACGTCATGTATGTACATATCTTAATCCATCTGTTCCCGCCCTTTGAATATATATGGCAGGAATTCAAGTGCTGCCACATCCAACCATCGATTTTTTTTCTAAACTTAAACCATTCAAAATGTTAAATCTGGATTCTATAGACATAAGGATGTAAGAGAGTATTCCGAAAGATATGTAAAAAGGAGACGACAGTCCATATAATATTTAATTATTTATCAGCAAATGTGTACAAGTAATGATGAACGTAATTAATTAATCAAACTGATAGTACATATTTTTCAGCTCATGAAATAAGTATAAAAACGAAAACAAACAAAAATATGTCCATCTTTAGTAGATTTCACTGGTAAATTCTGCTTATAAGACGAGTTTTTAATGATTTTTTAATGAATTACAAGGACCCAATTGGAAGTTGGCTGACTTTTATTGACCTTAAACAAGTGAATCAGCATTTTATTGACTTTTAATGTGCGACGTGGCGTACATAGTTTTATTTGCGGTTCTTTCCCTGTCACACGCTGAGTAAGTGTGTCAGATTGCACCAACCACGGCAGCCATCATACTTTGGTTGACCCACTTATGGACCGGGCGGCTGCCAAGAGCTGGAGGGAAGCTTGTTGACAGTACGCAGTGTAAGTATTGCCGAGGAATTATGCCCACAATTGATGGAGGGATGGAGAAAGTAGAATTACATATATAACAAGTTCAGGAACACAACTAGTAGCATATACATGCGTCATCCTCCCTAGGCAGACCCTTTACTGCGCCCTGTGTTAACGCACATAGGGAGGAGGATCCTGTGTGAGAGTAAATTAGTTTGAAGCGTCCGGGTTGTGCATTCATCTACATACACATGTATCTTGTTCCATTGAGAAATAATAAATAGAATATGTTGTATGAACACCGATAATGTTGGAAATATTATGACCATTTGTTGCCGACATATATATATATGTCAGCATGTCAGCAATAAGTGTAAAGTATGATTGATAACCCAATCGATACTTAACAGTGATTGATGAATCAAGTATACGTCATTAATTAGTCATACTTAATGTTGCCTTACATATGGGTAGCGGTAGTCAATGTTCAGGGAGATGAGGGTAGACGGAGCGGTATTGTCACTTTTATGATGTTGGAAAATTTTATCACTGTAGTCCATGTCTTTAGTTATCAATTATAGCCCCAGATTCATGATATAAATAAGTTTTATACTACGAATCCATTTTCATGGCACAAGAATCAGTAAAATTATTTTAATTATAATTTAATTAATATATCTCTGAGATACCCATCACACGTCAGAATAAGTGTGGCATAAGATTTGTAACCTGGCTATAATATCTTAGGACTGAGCAGGGAAAGACAAAAAATGCCTAAAAATGGACCAAAAAAGCTTTTATACTACGAATCCACTTCTAAATGAGATATCTAAAGAAATAAAAAAGAATAAGAATCCAGCTTTTCAAATTATCATTGTTAGATTCTTGTGATGCTATGGGCAAAGTTTTAAAGATTTAGTGTTTATACATTCGGTGTGGTGGGAGCCAGTCTGAAAAAAGCCAAATGCCAAATATTTATACTACGAATCCACAATGTCATCTAGTGTTAGTTTGATGAACAGTGCCACCACCTACCATTTTACTGCTTAGCTGACTTATCCAGTGTCAATGACCGTTCAAGCTTTGTGCCATTGAAACCAATGTAAGTCTTATTTCTACTGGTTTTCTTGATTTGATAGATTGTCTTATAAAGTCGGAAATATTAAAGATCAGGATGATCAATTCAGCCATAATTTACGTTTTAGCCATATTTAAGTCAAATTTTCACTATGTATCCATTAGCCATACAGCCTGAGCAATAATAGGAGCTGTTCACCACTTATTTGTAACTGGTTCTTTTGGTATTGATGGTTAACATAGGTGGATTCGTAGTATAAATGGATTCGTAGTATAAATGTAATTTATAGTTTAAGCATTTTTCACTCAAATTCTTGGCATATTTACCATCATTTTGAAGGAAATGAACGTTGCTAGAGGTAATTTAGTTGATTGGATGCCAGTGGATTTATCATATATGCTTTTTTATTTCTATTATTATTATTACTACCATTATGTCTGTTGGATTTAAATGCTTGCTGTGGGAAGAGAAATGCTTCTAGGACAATATGATAAAAAATACCTGAAACCCTGCTACAATATCCCCGGTCACCAAGGATGAAGATTAGAATAATTTTAGAACGTACACACTAGATGAAAATCAAGCCATTCAATTTCAATAATTACTTTTATACTACGAATCCACTATGAGAATATTTATACTACGAATCCACTTAATTACATAGGAAATAATATCGTTTAACATCAATTTTTTTTTAGAAATGTTTTACAGATGCTGACAGCTTCCTCTACACACAGTTTCAGGAATTATACTTGATTGATATTGGAATCAGGAACGATACAACATTTCATATATATATTTCAAAATTAGAGATTCATTCCAGAAAAATAAATTGCTTTCGCATAGATGGATAAAATATACCTGAAACCATGCTACAATATCCCTGGTCACCAAGGATGAAGATTAAAATAATTTTAGAACTTACATACAGGATGAAAATCAAGCCATTCAATTTCAATAATTAATTTTATACTACGAATCCACCATGAGAATATTTATACTACAAATCCATGTAATTACATAGGAAATAATATCGTTTAACATCAATTTTTTTTAAGAAATGTTTTACAGATGCTGACAGCTTCCTCTACACACAGTTTCAGGAATTATACTTGATTGATATTGGAATCAGGAACGATACAACATTTCATATATATATTTCAAAATTAGAGATTCATTCCAGAAAAATAAATTGCTTTCGCATAGATGGATAAAATATACCTGAAACCATGCTACAATATCCCTGGTCACCAAGGATGAAGATTAAAATAACTTTAGAACATACATACAGGATGAAAATCAAGCCATTCAATTTCAATAATTAATTTTATACTACGAATCCACTATGAGAATATTTATACTACGAATCCACGTAATTACATAGGGAATAATATCATTTAACATCAATTTCTTTTTAGAAATGTTTTACAGATGCTGACAGCTTCCTCTACACACGGTTTCAGGAATTATACTTGATTGATATTGGAATCAGGAACGATACAACATTTCATATATTTCAAAATTAGAGATTCATTGCTTAAAATTTATACTACGAATCCATTTCTTTGGTCTCTCATAGTGAATTTATTGATGATCTCAGCACCGTGAAAAGTTTATGATACCATAGATACAACTCTCAGGTTGGACTAGCATGAAATCTTTATTATCTAACTCCTCTGTCCTATTATTTATTGGGTTTGCCACAACCTAATGTCAAATTCGACTGGTTCCAGGAGCTCCCGATTAAAAATGTCATGAGATGAAAAAATATGAAAGAATGAAGTTCATTAACTTTCTAACCTGTTTTTCAGGCCGCCAAAACATTCCTTTTACTGAGACTAATCAATAAATAACCAGGATCAATTCATAGAGGGTAAAGAAAAGCGTAAAAGCAGCATAAATCAATGGATTCGTAGTATAAAAGTATGAAATTCACTTTGTATTTTAACCATCAACCCTCCTCTTAATATAGAGAAATAAGAAATGATATTTTCAGGGATTAATCTATATATTATCGACATTATATGGACAAAAGATGAAAATGATCAAAGAAAATTTTTTTTTTAAAAAAATGTTACAAAATTTCCGGATTTGACCATATATATATATGTATGTATGTATGTGCATGTATATACATATACAATACATATACAATGTATGCATATATAATGTATACATATAAAATATATGCATAATGTGTATACATAATGTATGTATGTATGTATGTATGTATGTGTGCATAGATATACATCTATGCATATATATGTGTACATAAATTCATGCATGTATGCATAATATGTATGCAGATCTATACAGAGTGAGTGAGATTGGTTGTTTTACGCCCTTATCAACACATTTAAGATGGTTATATCAAGGGCGGGAGAGCTGAGAGGAAGGCAGTTTTTGATCATACCCAGGAAATAGAGATAGAGAAGAAGGGAGATGGAGACAGAGAAAAAGAGACAGCAGGGCACTTTAAGGTCTTACCCAGGACCAATGTATGCACAAATACACAAGGATAGAGAGAGGAAGGAAGGAAGGAAGGGAGGGAGGGAGGGCGAGAAAGGGGGGAGAGGTTGGGGGGGGAGAGAAGGAGGGAGAGAGGAGAGAAGAGAGAGGGGGAGAAAGTCCAGTCAGACATATACATGTATAGAGTGGCCCCAATTGTCGGCCATATCTTGTACCATGGGAGTATTTGAATCCAATCAAAGATGGTCCAAGTTAAGATGGTCGTCTCCGCTACTCACAGTGGTAAGCGCACCAGCGCAGCGCCACCACACACTGGGGAGTACAAACTCATGCCATACATAGAGTCTAACCATACTGTGAATGGCAAAATCGGGTGGTTTAGGCCACACATAGTGTAGAATTTAACTGAATTTTCTTCATGTGGTTCAACTGAGCTAACCCTTGACTACTTTTTAAGCGTGGATGTATTTTAATCAATTCTGTCAGTTACCCTGCGGTAAATACGTCAGAAATACCCACTTTTACATATCAGGCATCAATATCTTAGGGGAAGCACTGTTTTATTGCCTAAACATTGTTTTATATGTTATGTTTTGAATTATGTTGTGCCCAATAGGTCTTGACATAAGGGTCACATAATGCCTTTTATTTTGTGGAAAATATTCCAACTAGAAAAAACTTACAACTAAATAACAATTTTAGTATGTATTTCAATTGTATCAAGGGTTAATGATTCAATCATAATAGAAATACTGGTAAATGTAAGTTCTATTTAAGTATCTAGAGACACAATTATTGGGATAAATTGAAAGAAAATTATCTTTTCTTGCAAGTGTTTATGACACACGTCATGATTTTATTTGTACGGGGCCAACGATCTTTCCACCTATGGAGCTACCATGCTACTGGAACATTGGTGACGTCAGTGAGCAGTAGGTTTCCAATACCGACTGTATCCTTAGTGATGCCATGATGACATCATAAAGGTGTGCACTGGTTCCCTGGAGAAGTATCCCCAGGTGATATTGGTATTTATTGAGTTGATTCAATAAGACCAATGAGAAGGAAGGGAACATATATTTTTGATTACCCAAATAAATTGATGTAATAAATAAGATTTCTCTCTAGTTCTCCCTCTAGGCTCCAAAAGGGGCCTATTTGGCACAACATGGTTTTGCTTAGTATAGCTCATCAGGCTCATGAGTTGGCTGTTGAGGCGAACCCATAGGTGGATTAATAGCAAATAAATTGCCATAGTTATATTATTATTTTCATTTTTATTGGAATAAGTCCAAAGGGAAAAGTACCATATTATTGTTACTGTGCAATAGTATGGTTCTAACCCAAGATTTGTTATGTTTTATTATTTGTTTAATCAGGTAATGTCCATAATTCCCTAGGGGAATAAGGGGCATTACAGGATTATATCAGGGAGCGGATGGCCTCACTGGGGCTCCGTGGTCGTAGTCCATATTGCTATTAATGGATAAAAAAACAAAAAAACACGTCATGATTTTAGTTCAGTTGACAAATAAAACAAATAAAATCTTTCAAAAGAGTACCATCTCTCTCAGGTATAGAAATAAGAAACACACCTTCTTTTTGTTGGCCTTATAAGCATGCATGCACTTTGCCAACTCTAATGTCAACACACTAAAAACCATGCAAAGGGACAAAATAGTTAAAGTATGATTGTTGGGTCTGTCCCCCCACTTGAATCCTTTGGTCTTGTCACACTATACCCATGGGTAATCTAAACCCATGGTGCCTGTGGTCACTAATGATTAAGTCAGCTGTTGTTTTTATTTGGTGCTGACAGATATATGAGGATTTCAGAGGAGACCTAATCTTGTTCCCTTATACATCCATAGAGCCAACCCCACTTGTACTCCCCGCTGTGTGGTGGCGCTGCGATCAGTAGCATTACACCTACTCCTATGCCTGGAGGTCCAGTCACCCGTCTTATCCTTAGACCGTCTTTGATCCAATGTAGTATTAACTAAAGGAGTATTGAGTATAGGCATATATCTATATACTATAGTATAATTTGTAATACTCCGTCCCGTCCCGCCCCCGCCCGCTCCCCCGCCCGCTCCCGCCCCGCTCCCGCCCCGCTCCCGCCCCGCTCCCGCCCCGCTCCCGCCCGCTCCCGCCCCGCTCCCGCCTGCTCCCGCCCCGCTCCCTCCCGTCACCCGTGCCGAACCCGTACCGAAGAAGTTGTGTTCGTATGTACCATTCTCGTCCACCGTAGGGAGGTGATGTACTGGGTCTGTACAGGATCTCATTTGAGATAGAGCTGCCGCCTGGCGAGTATTGAAGGAAGTATAATTTAGCCGCATCCCTGTTATGTAAAGTTGGCGCAAGAGATTTCATGAGGAGGAGAGGGAGAGAGGCACTATTCAATAACGTATCATCTTTATGTCTAGATCAATAAAGTCCATAGGGAATTATCCATAATTCCTACATTGATTTACTCGGCTTGGGCTCAGGAAGAAGACTCATGCGCACACAGTATATCCCTCTCCCCCAGTAATACATCATGATTATCACCACGCACTCACCCTACATGTATCATCATACAATGGTGGCTTGGTGCAGTCGGAAAGATAATTAATTAGTTGTTAAACATAATGAATTAGTTTTCAAACATAGTCTCATTAATTTTGGATATATGGCGAGCGATTTTAATTATTGAATACGTTTGTTCATAGTTGGAAAACTTTTCTGTAATTCTGACTAATATAATCCTTGGTATAGTCGAAGAAGGGAAAGGAAACGACTTGATCAATTAGATTAGTATTCAAGAAAAACAGATAATCAATAGACAGCGTTAATTTAAGTCAAACTACAAGGTTGGTTTTTGTATCGTATTTTCTTTTTATTGAGTATGTCGCTTGAACATATGATTAAATGTACATTTCTGGAAGAGTTCATGTCATAAGATGTCGAAATTAATGTTAAAAAACAGTGATAAAAGGAACACCTGAGCGCCTTAAGTGAGTATGTTTTATGTGAAAAATGAAGAAAACAAAAAAAAATATATGGAGGGACACATAAAAAATTGCCTTAGAAGTGTATTAGCCCCAACGGCAGGATTAGTTGAATAAAATCTTTAAAAAAAGTATAAACAAGATCAATAAAAAAGGAGAGGGGGAGAAAGAGGGGAGATAGGGGAGAGGGGGAGTGAGAGAGACAGAAGAGATAGGGGAAGCTTGAGAAAGAGAGAGATTGAAAGAGAGAGGGAAGAGAGGAGAGAGGGGGCAGAGGGAGAGAGATTTTGCAAGAGGGAGAGTGGAGAGAGAGAGAGGATGGAGTGAGAGAAGGAGAGAAGAGGAGAAGGAGGAGGAGGAGGAGAAAGTAAAGGAAAAGGATTGAGCATTTGAAAATAGTTTTATCGAGGCTGTAGACAGTTTAACAGTTACAAAATGTCAGCTATACATGTACAATATTCAATTAGAAAAGCGCATATTGACAAAACACGGCCACTCTCATGCGTCACCAGGCTAGCATGAAGACCTTATACTCACCATATCAACGATAATTACATCAACTCTAGTGGTTGAAGGCATATATGGACACGTACGGCACTGGGAAGTGTAACTTCAAAACAATTAAAATGATTTAGAAGTGATCGAGGAGTTTGAGGAGGGGGAGAATAAAATGGGAGACGAATTGGAGGGGGAATGGAGGGGTGCATGGGGCTATGTAATGATTCATTCATTCTTATACTATTAACAAGACTTTAGGCCCAGGTAGCAAACTCATGGTCCCAGGGTGGGGTTGGGCGATGCGGCGGGGAGGGGATACAAGCTCAGTGTATATTATGATACAAGTAACTGGTCTAGCGTAAAGTATCGCATGGACCCGAGACGATTCTTTTCACATGGCACCCAAACCGATAGGAGAGTGGGTTAATTATTAAAAACCGCCAACCTTACATGACCATACAGTGGAGATAGTGTTACAAGTGGTGGAATACAATGAAAACGAGGAAGTGTTTATTCCATGGTACAGGTATATAAAATGACCTGATGAGGTGTTATACAGGTGTGTGGTAACTACCTCTGTTGATGTCTGGAGAGCAGGGACATCACATAAACATAACATAACTCAATGTCAACCTAATGAGATATTGTAGATGAGAGAACTGTTAGATATAATTATAGTTGTGTTGATATTCCAGTCAAACCAGAGTGGACACTAACACCTAGGCAGTCCCTTATATCTGGGCTAATGAACAATGGTTTATTAGGCCCAGCTTTGATTGACCCGGTGGGCGTTAGCCAATGGCAGGCGCCGGCCAGTCTCAATATGATGCCGTGGGTGGGTGGGTGGGGGGTTGGGTGGGTGGGTGGGGTGCAGGCGTAATGAATTAAAATTTAGGGATGTATACATATGCCACAATTCCCGAGAGAGTGGCATCATAGATATATATGTATATTCAGAAACAAATATGACTAAATCAATTTATGTCTCAAAGCTAAACATTTTGTTGAAATCTGAAGTTTTCAAGGATTTGACCTTGAAAATTTGACCTTGACATTTATTCAAGGTTGTTAGATATTTGTATTTCCTAAGGTCTTCTGAGCATTTGTTTAAGTGTTCAATTTAAAACTGTTGCTATAACATACTTTTGAAATATTAACAAGTGAGTGTCAAAAATTGAAATTTTACCATTTTAGTCTGTGACACTATGTTCAGAAGCCATAAGTGCAAAAAAAATAAATTTTCTAACAAGATGGCTGGTGCAAGCATTTTAGGGAATTATATAGACAAATAATATATCAAATTGTAACTATTGACTTGGAGAATATTATTGAGTATGTCCCAAGTCTGCACTTAGAAACCAAAGGTTACTATGGCAACCCAAAGATACTTATATTCAAAATAAGGGCCAAAATTTGTTGTTTGACCTTGAGAATTGTGACCTTGACCTTGACCCAAGGTCACATAAGTTAATATATAATAAGGCACATACTGTAGTCCATGCCTCTGTAGAATAAAAGAGTTCTATCTATAAAATCTGCTGAGTTATGGCTCCATATGTCTAAAAACTGTAAAGATGTTAATTTTTGGTGACCTTGACCTTTGACTTCAAATAGAATAGACATGCTGACAGGTCTGAAGGTCGAGAATGCCCGAATCACAAAATACGGTGTCTCTAGAACCCAAAACCAGTGCAATGTCGAGTAGGCGAAGCCGGCGATAAAAATCCCAAATTTCAGGATCTGCTCCTCTACTACAATAAGGTATAACATATTATCCGCCAATTACTATAAATCGCTCCGCCGATGAAATATTGATTAAAATTACACTGATTGTGGCATAATGCTTAAAGTTATATAACGTTATGTAATAGGCGGAGGCATTATGTAAGATTATATAATAGAATAGGTGACATATAGGAATTGTCAACCTGCACCAGTATATGATTAATAAAAATGTATTACATGAAATTGCATATTATATAAACTTATGTAATTGATTACTCAATAAAATGAATAATTATGAATATGGACTGTGAGTAACAATCCAGCCACAGTGCCGCGTAACCTTGCCTAATAATTACACAATTAAAATAATTGTAGTGTCTAGCTTATTTCTATTGGATCGTAGAGGCTATTAATCTAGATCGCAACCGGAAATTAGAACAAAGCCAGGTTCTTGCCATCCAAAGTCTTTAATACCACAATCTCTACCGCCGCGACTGTAGCGCAACAGAGCGTCCAACAACGTCTGCATAAAAGGTCTCACGCCAGAGTAAATAGATACAGAAGGAGAAAAGGTGTCAAGAAGAGATTTAAAGATTACGTATAGAACCAGCACATATAAACCACCACGACCTCTACACTGAAAGCAAAAACGTCTTCATTCTAAACAGTTGTGAAGACGCTTTTTTTGCCCCCACTTTTGAGACGTTTTTTCCCCCAAAACGTTCTCAAAAACGTTTAGAGGGAAAAACGTCCTCAAGCAAAAAAGTGTTTAGAGGGTAAAACGTCCTCAAGTAAAAAAGTGTTTAGAGGGTAAAACGTCCTCAAGTAAAAAAGTGTTTACAAGGTAAAACGTCCTCAAGTAATAAAGTGTTTACAAGTGAAAAAGCATTTTCAATGATCATATGGTCTTTGTTTCTCAGATTATGGGTATTCTATATGTTGGGACTTTTCAATGCTTCTATAAAGGGATGTGGGAGCTGGAACCAAAAACCACAAAGATGGCAACTTCAGTCAATTATCTTTTATTTATTCTCGTTCATCAATGTACAGGGATTAACTCATCATAATGAAGGGTATTTCACTGCACTCTTATATTTCACCACACTCACATCATATACATTTTTTTCTTTTATTGTAGAAAACAAACTCAAACATTCAAATTGAATTAAATATATTTGAAAACAAGAAGATGAAATATAACAGAAAATAATAGTTGAAATGATCCGCTCCCAATATAAAACCACTGTGTTCCAAAATTCACCATTTGTTAACTGACTATTGCATGTCATGTCTATACGACTCAATATAAAATACCAAAAAATGATGAATTACCTGAACTTAGCTGTAAATATATACACTGACTTTGCATTATACTTGAAAATATAAACACAAATTGTATAACACGAGTAAGTACTCTCTAACCACCATGTTGTACATAGATACTTTCTATCATATTATATATGTAAAAAAAATATTTTGCTGTGGCCACAACCTCCTCCCACCCATTCTCTGTGGGCAGAACCATGTAAACATACATTGTACTACAGCACTTGTAAACCTTCCCCAATCATCCGATGAAGGGCACACATGTCTGTCCGGTGAAAGTTCTAAGTTTTCACCATGTCGGCATTACAGCCGGAAAGTTAGTGAATAAACAAACCAAACTAATAGGGTTTCATATACTACCAGGATTCTTGATATAAAATAATCAAGAATCGCTACCTCGTTACATCTTGGTAATATATTAAGACTCCAACCCTACTTTCTCTCTTTGAGCAATTTAAACTCAATAACATTGAGCAGTGTACCATAACCTAGTACAATATACCATACTTATACATGAATACTTCATGAAATTGACAATATTCCAGTCGTCAGAACTAAAATCATACTGCATAATATCCACTGACAGTTGCTGTCAATGCACAATTACCATATTTTTCTTATTGTTAACTGTGTAACCCTAGGCAGATAAAGTATTTTTTCGATTCAATTTCAAAAAGTAATCATCAATAATGGAACAAACTTTGGGTAAACTTCAATTTTGCCAGTTCAGTAATAATGACAAATGATACAATGTTGCGTTTTGAAGATCAAATACATCCATACAATCATATCAAGTTCATCTATCCATATAAGTATATCCATAGAACAGTATCAACCTTTTGGAAGTCCTTCGGGGCATATATACTATATTTAGCTTAGAAGACTCAGTCGCAGGTAGATATTTATCCCAGCAATGAGCAGGGTTCAAGCATGCATGTCTTGACATAGCCTTGTAAGCTTATGTAGATAAAACATCAAACCATTGAAAATACAACAATATTACAGATTCCCCAGTTCAGGAAGAGTCAAACCAATCTTTTCCCCATTATAATATGTTACTTATAGCATGAAAATTAAAATAATCCAGTTGTTGCTGGCAGAAATATACTGCATGATGTCAATGCTAAATCTCCATAGTGAAAAAAAATTAACAGAAAATATTTTCAAAATTCTTATTTTTGCACAAAAACGATATCAAATAAAGGGCTGGAGACACTATCTATGGCGCATAGCGTATATATTATAAATGCCTAACAGTTCAAATCACAGGAAATTTGCATGGTCATCTCTTGAACTAAATATTAATACCTTTTCCAGTATTTTTACCAAAATTGAACTGTAAATCAAAACCAAACTGATCCTATGCCTATGGTCCAAACACGGCATATAAATGTATGCAAACACAATAATAAGATTACATTTAAAGGAAATCTCTTGTGCCCCGTCCTCTGTTTGGGCTGTCTTGGCAGTGTTCTTTTGGTAATTTGCCTCTGATCTGGCGCCTGCAGGTTGTTGCAAATGGCAGTGTGGATAATGAAATCAATATTGCTGTTGACTGCCTCTGTAATAGCACAAAACAGAAATCTTTTAATGAAATTGAAAACTATAACCTAATCATTACACATATCTGGTATAAGACCAGATTCTAATCTGAAGTATACCACCTTTTTTCTTTCTGTAGTTTCTTGGCAGAATAATCATTTTTAGCAATAAGTATAAATTAATTCAACAATAAGTTGTCAATCATATTATATTATATATTACACCTGTTACATCATATATAACAATATATCAGTGACTTCCTTTAATTCCAAAACTTCAGGGTGCCACAAGATCAAAAAAATGCCCCCGAGCAGGTTAATTTAAAATCTACTTGCCCACCTCAAAGTTCGACCTGCCCAGTAGTTTCACACACTCTTTAGCCTAAACATTTACATGACATTTTTATAATATAGCTAAGACTCCCTATATGTCATTGATATTGCTCAATAATAAATCTGTTGAATACTAACTTTCTTTAGTATTTTATATTTGAAGTAAGTCGAAAATCATACACATTTACCTATATATTCAAGTAATACATAAGCATAATCAATAAACACATGCTCAATAACAGATGTAACTAAACACATTAAATCAAATTAATTCAAATTCAAATTAAATACTTTGCAAATAGAAAATGGTACACTAATGTTAGTCCAAAAATCTACTCGTCCAAAAGATGTGTACATTAAAAATCTACCTGCCCAACGCTAAAATTAACACGTCTCAAGTGTTCTGAGGGTTATCTTCTTGCCCTGTAAAACCCACATAGGATAATTTACAGTACTATTTATTACAGTGACAACTTACCGTAAACTATGCCATAGAGGTTGAAGGACATTTTCCTGTGTGTCCCATGAAGAATGAATGAGTTCACAGACATGCTGTCCATGCTGGTTCATCATATTGGTTGTGTGGCTTTTAGCATCTTTCCCCGCAGCCTAGGTTAATAACTTCATCTGAAAACCAAAGTAGAACATCAGTATTTTGTACATATTTCATTATCACATTCATACTTTCCATGCACATATAAAATAATGTAATATCTAGACTCACAGATGAGTGTGGGGGGGGGGGGGGCAAAGATAAAAAGGGCAGTCAGAGGGACACAAAGCCATACTGGGAGGGGTTCTAATGACTATTTTATTATAACAGACATGGCAAAACCTGCCGGACCGCGGTCCTTGACCGTTGAAAGACAAGTCGGACCGTTGAAAGTAAAGTTTCTCTGGTCCGACTGTCCGGTGAAAGTTCTAAAGTTTTTGCCATGTCTGTAACTTATAATAACTAAATATGAGTACTATGTCTGGCACATTGGATATTCCCATGTATCATGTATCATGGCAATATCCAAGGTATATATAAAAATAATGTAAATTTAAACATCGTGCAACACATTGAAAAAAAGGATTGCTGTGTAAACTTGTATTCATCCACCACCACTCAGCATACGTCCACCACCTGTCCACGATTGATACAAGTACAAAATTGTAGGCTTACATAACGCAGCTCCTTCCTTTTATCTGCCTAAATTATTATATTATTATAGTGCCTGTTGGTGAGTAGTCAGACTTCACTGATACAGTACTACATTGACTGTAATAGTCCAACTACAGCAGTAGTGTATAGAGATATGACAGGCTAATTAGGTGGTGAGGGGCCTTTACAGGTTTGATAAGCCCTTAAGACCTTGAGTAAGCAGAACATACCTGATATCCCAAATGCTTTCCTCCCCATGGGTCTGTATAAAATCAAGGTCCCTGATATGTACCATGATGCACTCAGATCACTTGATTTGGTAGATTCGGATGTCTGGGGAAGGAAGAAAAGAACAAAATAAAAAGGCCTGAGAACAGAAATATCTGCACACATATAACATGTCCCAACACATAATTTAGAACTTAGTTGTGCCACCCCCCTTTGTCCCTTAATCAATACAAGAGATTGGGTGGCCGATTAATTGAATATGAATATGTAAGAACGATCAGTATATTTTTTGCATTAATTAGGCATTATCAATATCCATAGGCCTACTCATATTTTTGTTTATATTTGAATGTTGATCGTTCATCATTGAATATGACAACACCAGCTTATATTCATTAACCATAAATGATACAATTTCATCATGTCAAATTGCTGTTCTGAGCCGATTAGGCCATTGGTAGCCATTTTAGATTTGTAAAAGATAAAGTAACATTGGGTAACATTGAGCATCAAAGTATTTTAGATAATTCATTACATATTTTGTTTTCAATTTTACTTTGAAAGAGATCCGAAAGTCGGTGCTATAGCTAGCTGTAAATTAAGGTTTCATGAAATAGTTTGTGTTCTAGGTGTATAGATACTTGAAGGTGGATTTTTGATCAACTATAATCAAACTATTTCATAACCTATTTACACCCACTCTCACCCCCTCTGTAAGAAACTTGGAATGTCCAAACATTTCAAGGCCATTTAAAAGATCCCAACAGGATTCAAGGCCATGTGATGATATTTCAGGCCCTTCGTTATTTTTATGATTTATTTAAGACTATTATATATACAATTTCCCTCTTGGCGTTGGCCTTAACATTAGGGAAAAGAAAGCTGTACATATAACCACAAAACTATTTTTTCAAAATTTTCCCCTACTAATTTTGCCTCTAAATAGTACGTAAATACCTTGGCATTACCCTAATATCCGTCTCACTGAAATGCGTGAGACTGGAATGTAAAATAAGGATTTGGGATTTTGAAAGCGGAACGGAACTTTTTAAACAGTAATGATGTATGGGTTTGTAATCAGGTCGATGGAATGGTTTGAAATTAACTAATATGCACGACACAGGTAAATTGTCATCAAACTAGTAATACACTAGTATTATATTTTTTTGTCCATTAATGAAAACACGATTGTCATACTCTTGTAAAAATAGTAAAATTAGTGTTTAAATCATTTATAAGGCATCATCAAGAGAGTCATCATCGGATATTTGCCAGGCATACTTATGCCAGCCATAGGGCCTACTTATCAAATCAATCTTTTTTCACAATATCATATTTAATGATTAGCAAAGTACTTTAGTGTAACACAGTTTGAGGAAATGTGTGTTATTGGAATGGATGTGGAAATCTAACCCAAATTAGTGACATACAGACGTTTCTAACTAAGTATGTCCTTGTCGCACCCTTGTTCCTACCCAATAAGGAGAGAAAGGCCTGCGACGCCAACATCAAATTATAATGATATATATTATTATAATTATAATGATATAATTATATACAGCCAGCTAGACTGTATCACTAACTAGTGTAAGTCCGACTCAAATTAGTGAAATAGAGATATATGGACGTATATCTATTCCTGTTAATAATGATAATAATAAATAAGGCCATTATAACTAATTTCCAACTTATTAGTGTGACACTAATAAATGAAGTTGACATCTCACATCTTTACAGGCACTCAACGGAAGACCTATCTAGACATCTGTTTATTTAGAATGTTGGGCCACCTTATTGTAAAACATCTACTGTAATTACCAATGAAATACAAGGAAGAGATGTATTTTCTCTGACATAGATTGATATATAATAATGATGATATTACATGTGGAGGTACTCTATGGGGACGAAAATTATTCCAATCATTCCAATTGTCACCGACCGAACCCATGATTTACCACATCAATCCTACAGAGGCTGAATATACTAAATAGATCCTAGAATTGATAAGAGGACGCCTTTACTATTCATGATACATAATCAAACTATATTGCATGTTATCTCCCTCTTTTAGAATGCGTTTGGAATTAAATAGACTTGTATAAGTATTTAATTTTTTTTTTTCATTAACAAAACTAGGAAAAACAATTAAAACTGTTATATTAGAGTTACTACAGCCTCAACTGCCCAGCGCTCGACCAAACATCAGTAAGGCCGTTGCTGTGTGCACTCATTGAGTTAGGCACAGGGACTGGATGCTAGTCTAGGAATGAAGTCATATCAGATAGAATGCATTACAACCATAAAATTACTAAAAAATGAAAGGGTTGGATCTAAGCTAAGAATCAAACCCTAGATAAAAAGTTCTACTTCTAAGTAGTCTTATATGATAGCAAATAGTATGTATTTGCAGTCAATAACATAAAACAGCAAAGAGCTAATATCAAAATAGCATGGTTTTAGTTTTTTTAGAATAATAAATGGTGGGTCGGTCGGTGACACTGTATTCATAGGTCTGACATAGAAACATCCCCCAAGGTGTCAAATTTTGGAATTAGTGTTTAGGTTAAAACTATTGCGCATTTAAGCAAAATTTGTTTTTGCCCTCTTTTGTACCACTTTCGTGGGAATAGGGCGCGTAAGTAGTCCACCGCGGCGATTTTTTGAGTCACGCTACTGTTGCAGTTTCATGACGTCATGTGGACATGTCGCGCAAAAGTCCCATAGCCCCAACGTTACCGCGATATTAAATCTCTGTTCTTTCAACGATCATATAGTTTTAGGACTTCTTATTCACATATATCCATCTCTGGAGGCATACGATTTCATCTATAGCCTCCATAATCCTTAAACTTTTACAGGGGCGATGTAAAGAGTGATTATTTATCGCCCCAATGCTAACTCTATGGAGATTGTTTACTTCCGGTCCACACATCGGTACAACTACGCGACTAATTTTCGTTAATTCGCGCCCCGCCGCCATGACACTTACACACTCTATTGACCAGCTATAGGCCTATGCAACAAAAATCACTGGGCGGATTTCACACAGAAGTTTTAAAAATATGGAATGAAGTATTTTCTAGCAGAGTACCTAGACCGGGCTCTGAAGTCATGAGTAAATACTTAGTGGATTAATGATGCCCCCCCCCCCCCACACACACACACACACCCGCTCCCCTACACCCACCAACACAAGAAAGAAAACCCAAGTGTGTGCATCTGGGTGCGTGTAGGCTACATGTCTTATCGACACTGTAACAGCTGTAGACTTGGATAAGTCTTTGATTCGTTTTTTTTTTCATTAACAAAAGTAGGAAGAAGAATTAAAACTACGTATTGTATTAGAGTCACTACGGCCTCGACTGAGCGGACGCCCAAGCATCAGTAAAGCCTTTGCTGTGTGCGCTCATTGAGATAGGCAGTCTATAACAGCTGGCCAACGCAACGACATAATTTACCATAATAAACTACTGTACCCAAGATAATCATATTGATAAATATGGGACATTCAGTATACATACTAATTTAGGACCCTTAGCATCAGAACGCCAATTAGATTTAGTGAGTCATTCCCAAACCAGTCTGGCATATGAACGGCAAAACAAGTTGTAGGCCTACTAGACGGGCTACTAGTTGGCTAGCTGTGCAGGTAGGGACTCCGTCCCCGACTCCGTCAGCCTGTGGCGGTGCAAACAAAACCCTGAGTGTAAAATAGATGTGCAACAACTTACCAACGTTGATAGCTGTCCAAACATCTGTGTTTCAGCAGCAGATTTCTAGATGAAAGCAAGTTCGAGGAGAAATTCGACCTGGAAAAACAGTCTAATCCATATCGCATGCTTAATGAAATCGGCCATGTTTGCTGGTGCCCGGATGTAAGTGTAGTACAAGTAGTACACAGAAGGTGGCGTGCTTGTGTAAGCTCAGAGAGCTAGCGGCACAGCAGACCTGTGAAAATCGTTAGCTTATGAACTAGTTTAAACATAGATGACGATATAAATCATCATCCTAAATTAATTTTAGTAGGCTAGACCTATTAATTGAAAGTAGGTCTATTGTTTTAGCAAAAAATTACCTTTATTAAATAGACCTGCTGGTTTATTAAAATTAATTAGGAGGGTTAGGCTATGCCTAGGCCTATAGGCTATGATAAATTCATGTTTAGGCCCTAGTAACCTATATATAATCATATTTAGAACATGTAATCATGGAATTATGAATGTGAAAGATGGAATGGAAAACGATATTTTTAAAAGCAGAGATCTTCCTCAAATGATTTCTTTTCATTTAGAATGTATGGGAAGGATTAAAGTCATAGTTTTGTAAATGACAGGAATCTTTTCATAAATATTAAATATAGGTCTGTTTAGCTGGTCGTGAACTCAGATAGTGATGACATTGTGTACTTATTAAATTGTTCTGAGTATTCCGAGTTCTCCATAGCCTCCAAGGTTAAAATATTTTGTATTGAAAATGGCTAGATCTATCCGCTGAGATTTGGACAATATGGGGGGGGGGGTGCGTTTATATGGAATGGAACATTAATATAGGGTGAAACATTAAGATTTATGATAGATTTAGCATTAAATTGTTGCATTTGTAAAGATCATTCTTGATATTATGTCGGGGGATGTTTTTTTCTTCTTGAGAAACACATGCCATATGCCAGGTAGCCTATAAGGGTTGACAGCCACCATATTGAATTCGCAGAAGCTATTTAACCTATTATCTCCAAAATTGTCATTTTTAATATCAAGTTTAATTTATTTTTGAACAAGAGGTAGTCAAAGCAATTAATGTTAACCAATGTTCCAAGTATATCAAATAACAATGGCAGGCTTTTAAAGCCATGTCCTCCTTTAAGTTAATTGTAAGTATTGCTAAAAAGGCAATATTTAATTGACACATCCATAGGATTTGTATGGGACTATTTTATTTCTTATATCTGATCGCTTTTAAAGTTTAAATGGATGACAAATGACAAATGAGCTATGGGTCTAAACTAATGGTGCTTTCTGCTTGATTGTGGTTCAAACGTGGTATTTATATGTAATTTGATGTTTTTTGTTCCAAATTCGCTTCAGGTCGGCCATATTGAAATAGCTTATCCTAGCCTATCCTATAAATAGAGTTTAGAGTAAATTGCTGGAACAGTATGACGAGGATATGCTTCCCTCACGTTTTAAAATGGTTAGATATTATTAAATATAGGTTTGTTTAGCTGGCCATGAACTCCGATGGTGATGACATTGTGTACTTATTAAATTGTTCGGTGAATTCTGATTCCTCCATAGGCTCCAAGGTTAAAATATTTTGTATTTTACTATTTCGAAAATTATTTTTCCACAATTGTATTTTTTATAATAATGTTTCGGGAACTAGTCAGTGCAATGTACAATGTCCTGGGAACATGTACAGGAAATCCTGGGAGATAAGATTTATTTTTCTGGAAGTTATGCGATTCATAAATTTGCATGATTCGGAAATTTTGCTTGAATTTCTTCTAAATTATTGTACCAATGTAGTTTGTTATTATGAGACGGCCTCCGCGCTCCGGTCATGTGATACTAGGTAGCATTTCTTGGGTGACGCCAAGCAGCTAGCAACGAGTATGCACGTAGGCTATATCAACCGCAAATTCTCAGGAACTATGGTGAAGAAATGCGCTGACTCCCATTGACATCTTTAGTAGTCTTTGTTGGTTGGTTCGGGGATCGTGAAACATGGCCTGAATAAAAAGGATCTGAATAAAAATGAACGGCAGGTAGATATTCTGATGTAAAAGTGTCTCCCCAAGCTGCGCTTATTTTTTACATCATCCTACTCAAACTTCAATCTCACTTTAATTTAATATAATTATGTTCGTGGTCGGATTGATTCACGGTCAAAGTATCACTCTCAGTCAAAGTACCACCCAACCTATGATGACTGGTAGAGGCAGGCTATATATGATGTGTGAATGCACCACCTAGTTATATAGGCCTAGAAATATCTCCCCTCCAAATGCTGCCTACATCGATTAGGCCTTGGAGTAATTCTCTAAGATTAGGCCTAGTATGGTACCTCAAAATTACATATGCAGGTGGGAAATACTGATCTTTCCGACTTTAAATACAAGCCAGAACACTTAAAAAATCTGTGCGTCGACGCCTGTGCACACATTACACACTGTGTATAGCAAGCCTAGCAACACCTTAAGTAATTTGTATTCACCACCACGGGATTTGCTACTATCATAACCGCAGTGCCACCTGCAAAGTACCCGGATTCCCGTCATGCTTGTTCCAGTTGATATTTAGTGATGTGGAAGAATGTTAATGGGCGCGAAGAGGAGTTATAATTCCCGTAGTGTATGGGCCAACAAAATTGTTTATAAATTTGCATGTTTCTTACAGTTTGGAAATTTCGCTCGAATTTCTTCTTAGTTATTGTACCAATGTAGTTTGTTATTATCATATGCTTGTTCCAGTTTATATTCAGTGTTGTGTTGTTATTAGGGTTGTCATCAGTGGCCGTCATGCACTAATGGTTGCGCTAGCTTGTCTGGCACTGGATGGCCGGCACCGGTGTGCCAACTGTGTTACCAAAAGTCCTCCAAAACGTTTAGATCAGTTGAGGTCATGGCGCAGTGAGGAGCAGCAGTGTCTCCATAGCATTATGCGTCCTGGGGAATGTGTTGTAAACGGTCTTGTAAACACATGTGTCCTCAAATGGACGGTTTTGAGTACGATTTTGTAAACGGCACATTAACAGTGTACTGGTCAAATTATGATATGAAAACGACTGTTCAGTAGTGCAGGTCCTAGTGGGGGAGGAACCTGTCAGAATACCCAAGAATCGTGCAAAATGTGATACCTTTTTGAAATTTGGTACACTGTTAGGTGAGACCATAGGCTTCTCAAAAACCAACGGCAGCAAGTTGGTCCACACCCCTGGTGGCCGGTAGCTGCGAAATACAAAATGGCCGCCATTAGAAGCAAATGCACCATATCTTTGCTTCTACTGATCGTAATTTCAAGTATAATACCAATTTATTGATGTTTTAAGGTGTGAGGAATCATTTTCTGAAGTTATTTTTTACTTTCAAAGTCTTTTTCACTGTCGAAATCCAATATGGCCGCCGTCTGGGGAAAAAACATCATATCTCAGCTCTTTTAGCAATATCCATGTATAATATCAGCTTTTCTATGTTTTGAGGTATGAGGAATCCATTTACCTAGTGATTTCTTTATTTCAGGGTTATTTTCAGGGTCAAAATCTAATATGGCTGCCACCAGGAAACAAAAAAGTCATATCTCAGCTCCCATTTTAATCTTAACAGCTATTAGCAAGTATTATATCTCAGCAGCTATACCACCATATATAATATCCCTTTTCCTTGGTTTTTATATATCAAAATACCCTTTCTGGACCATCTTTCTGTTTCCAGGTCATTTCCAGGTCAAAATCCAATATGGCCACCACCTCAAAATGAAAATATCATATCTCAGCTCCAGTGAGTACTAGATAGATGTGTAATACTATTTTATTTAGGTTTGAAGGTATAGGGAATCCATTTCTGAAGCTATTTTCACGATTAAAACATATTTCATGAATTTAGGCCTTTCATTTAAATGATTATGAGACTATAATGAGACTAAAATCATATATTTTAACTACATTCACCTGACATTGTGCACAAACAAGTTTGTGTTTCTTTTTTTTAATTCTTTTGATTTCACTCTTAATCTAACTACCTATATACCAATATAAAGAGATATGATGCATTATAGGCTTCTGTAAACAAAATATTTAGTCGTTTAAAAATAACCTCAGAAATTAACAAAATGTATGAAAAAATAATTAAACCTGGTTGAAATAATAGACTTATCCTTGTCTGTGCGCTATGTATTTCCCACTATCTACCCATAAATAATCTCATTGGAGGGAGAAATTTGTGGGCTTTAATCACATATCAAATCTATTGTTGATGGACAATTTCTGACTGAATGACAATCAAATTAGTGGTTATGAGAAAACACAAATTTGTAGGCCAGTTGACAACACCTGGGTGAGCACAGGGTGCTCTCTCTGAGATTCGGGGGATTAGGTCACTCACCTATAAATAGCCACCATCACCACCACCTCAGTCACTCTCTAATACTCCTGGGTTAGGGCAAGAGAACTTGTGTTTCTATATAATCTCTGAGTCAAACTATTATAGGTACTATACACATTGGTGATTGAACTCTCAAAGGCAGAAGTGTCATGTCATTCAGGAGTTTGAATATGCAAGCATCTATACAACACAATCAGACAACATTGAACACCCAGAAAGTTTTGTATCTGAGCAGCAAACTTTCCTCAACCAGCTCAAATCCCTTCTTGAGCTTGTGGATCAAGTAGTCCTCATCAACCCTTATGAGGAAACAGGCAATCAGTTGGTGACATTAGACACTGAAGTTAGCAAGTGTATTCAGGAGTTGCCAACAATTGGGAAAGTAATGTATTCAAAATTTGTTAAGGAGCGGATTGAGGACTGTGCCACTCCTCTCTCTGATGTCATCCCCAAGGCAAATCTCTTTACCTTTCTCCATTGACCTCCAGTGAACTTAGATAAAGCAAAGACAAACTTGTGTCATCAAAAGCTTTTGCAGCAATTGTAACTCAAATGTTTGTTTTGCTTCAAGCTTGCCCTGATTCTGACATGGATGAGTTTGTCATGCATGAAAATGCCAGAGATCCACCTTCATTGTCCAGTAAAGGCAAGCTGCAAGCTGGTACAAAGTCATGCATTCTTGGCTGCTTGCCAGGTATACCTGAACATGGAAGAAATCCATCGGTCAAACAAGCTTCTGTAATCATCTTAGACATGCCTGCATTGGTTGATATATTTAAACCACAGTGAGCCAATGTGTTTGGCAAATATACTGGAATGCACCTCCTGCCTTTCATTGAGAATCAAATGAACACATTTACCACTAGAATTGATGCAGTATGGGATTGCTTTCCTCAGGACAGTCTAAAGAACCAAACAAGATTGCAACGTCTGGGTTAAACACCTGCATGAAGGACACTAGTCATCTAAAAAGGTCCCTAATCCCCAAAGGAAAAGATCAAGGCAGTCAATTTGACTGACATAACTCCATCTGACCATGAGGAGGCAGACACACATATGATGCTACACCTGCGCCATGCTGTTATGGATGGTCATAAAATAGCTTTTTTAAGAACAGTTGATTCAGATGTTGTCATTCTGTCTGTTCACCTCTTCAACACATTGCAAAATCTGTTTCATTACAACTTGGTCCTGATAAATGCAAAGCACTACCTTTCTTCCATGCATTTACAGGTTGCAATGTAACATCTAGCATGATGGGAATTGGGAAGAAATCAGGATGGAAAGCATGGATGGACTTTCCTCAGGTAACTGACACAATGATCTGCTTAACTGAAAATCCACAAGAGCTGACAGAGGATTCTCTGCATGTGCAACACATTAAGCAATTTACTGTGCTCATGTACAGTAAGAACTGTTCCTGCAGTACAGTATATGATGCATGGTGGCTGATGTTCACTCACAAACTTAGGATTCTAGAGAGCATCCCACCTACAAAAGCAGCCTTGTACCAGCACATCAAAAGAACCATTTTGGTGTCAGCTTTTGTTTGGCATTGTGCCTTGAAAAAACAGCTGTGTGCCAGATCCTCCACAATATGGTTGGAAATGGAATGGGTGCCTCAAGACATGGGCCCTATATTGGACAGAACTGGGTGATGCCAGTGCATCCTGTGCACTTTTGCTTCACTGCTCTTGTGGAGAAGCTTGCAAGGGTAGGTTTAAATATTTTAAGGCTGGAATCAGGTGTACACTATTGTGTAAAATTTGTCAAAGTGGTTGCTGCAACAACCTTGAGGACCATTCTATATGATCGCCCTGATGTATCTGTGATTATCTGTGTTGTTTTCCTTAATTTTATTGGCATGTCCAAGATAATATAATACAGTTTATCTAACAGACTTTAGACTGTTCTGACTTGATCGATGACCTAGAATTAGAAATTACTTCAGAAATGGATTCCCCAAACCTTAAAACATAGAAAAGCTGGTATTATACAAGGATATTGCTGAAAGGAATGAGATATGATATTTTTTCCCCAGACGGCGGCCATATTGGATTTTGACAGTGAAAAAGACTTTGAAAGTAAAAAATAACTTCAGAAAATGATTCCTCACACCTTAAAACATCAATAAATTGGTATCATACTTGAAAATATGATCAGTAGAAGCAAAGATATAGTGCATTTGCTTCTGATGGCGGCCATTTTGTATTTCGCAGCTACCGGCCACCAGGGGTGTGGACCAACTTGCTGCCGTTGGTTTTTGAAAAGCCTATGGCTTTACCTAACAGCATACCAAATTTCAAGAAGGTATCACATTTTGCACGATTCTTACAGGTTCCTCCCCCGCCGAGTGACGAGTGTTTTGAACAGAGGCCGCTACCTGCTCCTCTCCTGCGTAACCTTTGATTGGATTCTTTGTGTGCCTAGTATAGAATTACATTACCAACCAAGTGGCTAAGATCACTATGTTGACTTTATGTCAATTTTAAATGTAATTGGATAGGTGTGATCATTTGGGTGGATTATCAAAGTTATGTATTCATTAGATTATTTGATATTTGCAAATATAGTATGGGTGGAGTGGAGTTGTTGGGTCCATTCATATCAGAGCTCATAGCTGCCAACTCACTATGGTGGAGGTTTTGGTACAAGATAGGAGTCAGTCTGCTAACCACTACACTTACTCCAGTACCATCCCCGTTAGCGTGACCCAGAAACTATTTAAATTACACAATTAGGTCAGCAGCTGTCTCCTATCTTGGAGAAATATACAGGCCGGCGGCGACATGAGAAACTGAGTTTTAAATCCTTAAATTCTCCAAATCCACTTTTTCCTAGCATTAATCCTTCACTCAGGGTATTGATTACTGACATAATCATCTGGCACATATTGGAAATTGAAGCAAACTTTCGAAAAATTGGGAGCTCAGTGATATGTGTCACTTTAAAGTCATGAAAAATTGATAATCAACTTAGTTATGCAACATTACGTAATGTTGCATAATTAAAAGTTTGGAAATTAAATTACAATTAAATAAATTAGCGACTTAATTACTATGTAAGATAACATACTAGTTGCGTAATAAAATAATGTTAATGTACGAGAAAATTGGCAATCTGAAAAATGGCAACAGCTGAAAAATACTTGTAACAAAATATGGAAATTATTCACAATGACTTGAAATTACGAAATCAAATAGGTGCAATTTTTTTATTTCCCAAACTATTTCACGGTTGTGATACATTTCGTGTTGAGAATTATTTTAACATTTTTTTAAACATTTATATCCAAGGACTCCTCTGCAGGTGCAGATGACGTCAAGGGACGTGCGTCCATTCTTCCCGTTGCGTCGGTCACCCGGTAGTCGCAACGCTACCCTGCAGCAGCGCGCGCGGTGAGGGAGCGCTACTGGGTGACCCAGATAAAAGTATGATGGCTGCCGTGGTTGGTGAAAAGGTTAAAACATCGGGGCCCTTGTTTATACTTATATCCGTTGGCGTTTGCTATGCTAGGGCATAGGAATAGAATATATCTAGTGTTCTTGGAGGTTTTGGAAATTAGATATTATGGGAAAAGGCCTTAATGGGAGTAGTATGCATTCAGTAGTTGATCGCGCTTTTAGAGAGTGAGTTTGAGGGTTAAGGAAGGTCATTACTTATATATTAATATCTTTTTTATTGTATAACAATGTCTTATCATTTCTACGAAATTTCGATGACATCATAGAACACATGAGCTGATAGGGAATAGAGACTGCGTATGAAGATGGATGGGAGGGTGCTAGATTAGAAGGGGGAGGGGGTATTGGAAGAAACAGTTTCAATTGGGTATAGGTGAGGTAGGGAGGGTGGGAGGGAGGGAGGAGGGAGGGTGAGGTGATGACGTAGCGAAAGAATAGACGTCCTCACTCATTAGCAGTCACAATGAAAATGATATTAATACAATATAAACTGTTATCGATTCACGTGACATCGCATTTATTATGTCATCTTCCTTATCAGAAGATAAACATTGTTTACTTGTTTAAGGTCAATATATCATTTCATTGTGTGGTGAAATAGAATAAGGATATGAAACACACACTTTGATTCGGTAGTTTAACCTTTGTTTCATAATTGAGCATAGTCAGACACTATAAGAATGAGAGAAGGTTTTTATTAGAATCATAGACAACTCGCATTTCATCAGGATCCTTTCTCATCACAGCCTAGTAATGCCTTCCTACACGGTATCAGAAAATCTTTCATTAGAGTTTAAGACGAAGGGAAGGGTGTCACTAACCAGGCAAAAGGACGAGAAGGAGAGATACGTATATACATGTGTAGCCCATTTACAGGCAGCATGTGACGGACGTGAGACCTTAAAGGCTGACCAGGTTATTTCATTGGATGAAGGATGGAAAATCAGCACAACAGATTTTTATGACGTTGACTACATTGCTTTCATTCATCTCAATTTGTTCTCAGAAAGGATTCCGTAAGTTTATATTCATATTTACATTATGTGTATTAAAATAAACACTTCTAATAACTTTTAATTTTATAATTAAGGTGATATTACATTCAATAATTTTGATTATGTTTATAATTAAGGAGATATACATCCAATGAAATGAACAGTGCTTAATATTCATATATTTTTACTAATAGTTTATTTCTTTTAGGAAAGACTGCTTCAACATCACATGGCCGGAGTTGGATGCAATTGAGATTCTTTTGAAAAATAGGAGTTTAGGCGGCATCAAGAGGAAAGGAGGCCCGGGATCAGATTCTGAAGCTAAGAGAAATACGGTCTATTCGAATGAATGCTTTACATGGAGGCTTTTGAAGGATGGGGAAATAATTGATTTCTCCTGTTTTAGCTTTTTATAATTTAAGGCCTGCAAAAAAGCTGCTATGGAAGTTAAGGAACCTCTTAATGATCGCTCAATATGGATTGATATTGATTGCGACACTACGGAATTAACATCGATTCCTGATCTTTCGAAGAAGACATACTATTACATTCTTAAGGTGGAATCCTATGATATGACTAAAAGGACACACCCTTTGGAGGGAGAAACAACGTCTGAAAGCGAACCTTTGGAGGGAGAAACGTCTGAAAGCTCAAATACAATATCTACCGAAATGAGAAGAAAGGCCCACCTTCGCATTTCGATTCAAAGGCTTTTTGAAGCAACGCTGGCCATGATGGAAGTTTATAAGATCCCTGATCCCTTAACAAGAATCGTTTCAGCTGATACATTAAAAAAAGCAGATCCAATGGTGAATCTGGCGGAAATGCATTTTCAGAGAGAGTTTGATATTCTAGATTGCATGTGAGGCTATGAGACGTTGAACTGAGCTATTCATTTAAGAATAATAAAAAACATCAAACTTTATTTGTATCGTTTTTATTTTACTAATTAGTTCTCCTTACAAATTTCGGATTTTTTTTTATCAGGATTTATCACTGCACCTTTTTTACTTTATAGAATTATTCATGATCTTCGAGATCTAGGTCATCATGATCTTCGAGATCTAGGTCTAAATCCCACACAGTTATGGGATTCTCTTCACTCCGCCCAGCAGTTTGTTTCTCCTTCCCTTCTTCGTCTTCTTCGGAAAGGAAGGTCACCCTTGGAAATTTCTCCACATACTCTGTGCTCATCTTTGGGCGGGAACTGAAGTAAAATACATAAATAAAAGCATTATAGATAGATTTCTATTTTAAAACATTTAATAAATATTTCGGCGTGAGTTTTGTATGTGGGTGACAATTCATATTATCAAGACTAATTCATTTATCAATTATGATTTAATTAGTATAATCGTCTTTATTACTTACGAAAGCCATGGACCGTCAGGTTCAGGTGAAGACATATTAAATATGTCAATATTTGGTGAACCTGGGGGGAGAGGTTCGACTTTAAAAGACGTTTCGTCCGCCTTCACAAATCCGCAGGTCACACATCTCTTGAGCTCTCGCTCTGTATCAGTCCACCTTCTCTTACATCGGCGATATTGCAAAAGATTCATCTAAAAATAATGATTAGTAATTAGCGATGGATGTCTGTCAATATGAAAGAATACATCACTCTGTCTAACATAATGTATACTTAGACCTATGGATGAGATAGTTCATGTTTATCTTTACTCATAGGTGGCAGCACCTTCTAGCGTAGTCAAGTTTAAGCGTTGACTGATACCGGATAAACGCCCACTAGTCAGTTCACGATTACACATAGATGGCAGCACATTCTAATCCTAGAGGACTAGACAACTCAGCACGTGAAGGTTATGTTTTGATTGATAGAGAATAAACCCCCGAGAAATAAAGACTTATTTTACATACCTTTCTTTTTAAAGATGTGGGATTGTATCCGTGCAGCTGAGCTAGGGTATACAGTTCACCGTCCAGCTCCTGCAGTTTATTCACAATCTTTGAGAACGCTAATTCTCCCTCATATTGCTGCCTTATATTAGTAAAGGAAATAAAGACGAATTAGAAATAAATATCCAGAATATTCAATACCAAATACGAAATACACTTAAAATAATCATCTTATAAATGATTATTGAACATATAGATACTTACTGCGTCATCTTTATGTCTCAAATATAATAGGGCTATTCACAAAGTGCGATGTTTTTCGTATGTAGGCAAGTTTCCAAATCCCAATTATATTTATACATACAGAGATTTATCCAGATGCAGAAACAATCAATCCGGATAAACGTTCATATCATTTATTTCATAGAGCATCTAAGGATAAAGATAAATGTGAACTATCTAAGGTTAGATGTGGTCATGAATGAGGTGTTCTTTTACATAACCATGCAGTGCAATCACCAGCGATATGATCCACGCATGCAACTAGTCAATTTGAGCATAAATCATCATATTATATTTGACTTCATGCAAGGGATGAAGACAGACAATCCATAAACAAAGATAAACTACGTATATAGTTCTAATATCATAATTTGACTTCATGCAAGGGATGAAGACAGACAATCCATAAACAAAGATAAACTACGTATATAGTTCTAATATCATAATTTGACTTCATGCAAGGGATGAAGACAGACAATCCATAAACAAAGATAAACTACGTATATAGTTCTAATATCATAATTTGACTTCATGCAAGGGATGAAGACAGACAATCCATAAACAAAGATAAACTACGTATATAGTTCTAATATCATAATTTGACTTCATGCAAGGGATGAAGACACACAATCCATAAACAATGCTAAACATCTCCATCTAAACTAACAATTAAAATGTCAGTATAATAATGTTCTAGTTACATACATTCAATATCATAAATGATATTCATCATCATGCCAACGATAAACACAGACAATTCATAAACAATGCTAAACATTTCTATCTAAACTATGTATACATCTAAACTAATTTCATCATGAACCCCTTTTTTGGGGTCGTATATCCATCAATAATGATGTTTCTTATAAATTAAGTTGATATGTTTCGTATTGAGCCAGATAACGGATATCTCATGACATTATATTTGAGTTCACCTGAGATATTGTTTTGAGGTTAAAAAAGGTGAATGATAAACATTGCATTAGATCATATCTAATGCATCATGCCTGGAATAATGTCCAGATGTTTGTGTTCCTTAGGAAATGTAAATACACTCCTAAAAGTATTGTTTTTGTTTATCCTTTGTTTGGTATCCGATGGATAGAGATAAATCAGCATGCCTTCTTAATTTATTTCAACATACAGTATTTCCATCGGTGAATGTTTCTCCAAGCTAGGGAAACTGAAATAAATGTTTAAGTAATGAATCTGTAGGGGATGGAGGTGTAACATGAAGACAACATAAATATATACATAATATTCATTAAACAAAAGGACAAAATTAAAATATTCTTACCCCGGCTTGATAGAAATCAGTTTGTTTACTGATTCTTTTGGGAAGCGCGTCTTCTTCTTGGATAGATCTATCTCTGTTCCTTGGAGGGACAGGAGGAGGGACAGGATGAGGGCAAGGAGGAGAAGTCCCCCCTTTCTCTCGTGAAGATGATGATTTCTTGGTTTTAGTTCCCTTCTTAGGTGCGACGTTTGCAGGACATGCGGGTGGGGCCTTTTCAGGCTCATTCTGATTTCTGGCAAGGTCTGTTGCAGCGATTGCAGGATTTACAGGCAGTGGATTTACAGGATCATTGTCATCTCTGAAAATAAATAATATTAAGTAATGTTTTTTTTATTTCTGAGTTAATATTTTCTCCATTATATAAGCATGATTACAATTCATTTATATCTATCTATTTATATCTATCTTATTAGAAAACAAAAGAGAATTAGCTTATTTTATTACCTCTCAAAAGATGGTTCAATGCTGGCGCTTCTTTTAGCAGTGTGGTCGACGGGGTATATAGGGTCAATGATTGACTCTCTCTCTTTGTCAATAACACTTAATCTTTCCTGCTTCACGATACAGGATTGATCTGTCAGTGTCGTACTTGTCATCTCACCATCAGTTAATGTTTGGCTGGACGATGTGATGAACGAGTCAGATGCTGATGTGAAAGATGTTTCCTTACTTCTTTTGCGAGGGCTTGAGTGTCTCACAGGGGACGGAATATTGACAAGTTTTTCGTCAATTTTGTCATTCCTTGCTCGTCTTGAGCGCACAATGATGATAACAAATACCAATAACATAGCAATTATTATTACACAAGCTGCAGACGATACTCCTGTTATAGTGATATAAAAATCACTTATGCCTATATTTACTGAGGCATTATTCTCCGATCGATGAGAATTTTCAGGCACTTTTCTATCATTAGATGCTGTTGTGCTGAATTGATCAGGGAGATTTGACTTTCTTATTTCATTAAATGAATCAGTCACACGTGATGGACCTTCGACTTGAGTGACTTTATTTAAATGAGTGAAAAATGGAAGCGTTGCTTTCCCTTCATTTATCTTCTCGTTTATGTAGTTTTCCTCATATTTCACGTCATTTGTTTCAGATAATGTTGAAGATTCATGTTCATAAAGCGATATTTTACGGTTTTCCCTAAAGATTGTGTATATTTCACTTTTGGAAGAGACCGTAGTGCTTGCGCTAATCCCAGTAGGATTAAGATAATTAATTATCGCGTTCCTTGTTTGAGTTTCTTTGAGTTTTTCTTCGGTTTTGATAGGGCTTTCAATAACTCCTAAACCTGGAATGTCAGTTTTCTCACTCATAATGTCATTTGTTTCAGATGATATTGAAGATAGAAGTTCGCCATGCGTTATCTTTTCATTTTCTGAGTAGGTACTGTCCATTTCTCTCAGGGTAGTAGACGAAACAGCGAGATTAGAATATTCATTCATGCCCTCAGTTGTCTCAATTTGTCCTACAGTTTCAGATGCTGAAGATACATGTTCGCCATGCATTATGTTTCCATCTTCTAAGGAACTAAAGTACATTTTGCTTGGGTGAGTAGACGTGACAGCAAGATTAGAATAATCATTCATAGGCTCAGTTGTTTCAGATTTTTCTGAAGTTTCTTTAGACGGGGATGTACTCCTATAATTCAAAGAAGGATAGGTTGAGATATTATATACATCACTCAATTCTGTAGATGTGTGTTTGAGAACATTTTCTTCATGTAATTCTGAGGAGTTTTTGTATACGTCACTTGAGACTTCACTGATACCACTAACTTTGGTCGGAGCGGTATTCTCATTTATCTCATCACTTGACTGAGATTCATTGATAGATACTTCTTTACCCTTCTGATCAGAGTTGTCCCCATTTGAACTTGTGTAACCCTGTTTAGCCATTTCAGTAACTGTATCACTTGACGTTGTTTGTGTTAATTTTAAGGGATTGGCAGAGGTAGTGGGTGAAATATTCGACTTTCTATTGCAGGATGTTCGAACTGTTATTTCGTGATCATTGAAAGATACCTTTTCTCGCTGACAAATGTTCATTCCCCTTACATTTCTAAGGTCTAGTTCCCTAAGGTTTGGAAAAATCTTTTCCAGAAACTTTGGGTAGATATCAACGACCGATAGCCTGAAGTCAACGTACCTAATCCGGTAGTGGGGGTCCTCTCTAATGAATGCAGAAAGACGCACATGTCTGCATGTTAACTTTCGCAAAGATGAGCAGTGGCAAATCTGGCAGATATCTGTCTTAATCACGTAAATGCAGACAAACAGTAGGAACAATGTTCTTATCTTGAAAATATCCATTTTGATCTGATTAGTAAATTCCACTTGATCGATATTTCTTCCAATTATAAATACTCCAACAATACGTTTGACCTTGTGCTTGAACTGGTGTGATCTAGTTCAAAGAATGGAAGCGAGTGAACTGAGTGTAACTTAGTGCAACTGAGTGTAACCCCAATAAATGACATGTGTCATGACATGTTATAAACGAATCGACGCTAGCCGCCTTGAGGATGGGTCCCGGGTGACCATTTCCGGGAGCGGCGCTTGTTTCCATATCATAAAGGTCTACTTAACCGACTTCATAAACCGGCTAACGAACGCATCAGATACCCCACTTCCAGGGATTATTTATACTGAATTATCGATCAGATTTGAAGGAACCATCATTCTCCTATCCTCCATTGAAGAAGAAGGACGTCATAATGTTCAAGCTCATTCTTATTTTAAGCATTATGCATCTTGTTTTTATCGATGCACAGGTTGATATCTGTGTTTTCTGTGAATGTGATGTCGTTCGACGAAGAATCACATGCAGAGGATTCCAATCTCCCTTTGATCGATTTATAGAGAAAAGCTATCTCTATAAGGAATTAGATTGGAGATCATGCCAGATTGAGATATTCAATGCTGAATATTTGGCAGACAAGTTTCTTGCTCTTGAATGGGTGGATGTGAGAAATCAGTTTTCTTCAATTAATTGTAAAACAGTGCCTGACTTTTCATCTTACAAGATATTCATGGATTGTAAAAAGGGAATATCTCCACTACCACCAGGTGTATCCATGACTCAAACATCCTCAAAGACATTCTCTAATACTATGGAATCAATAATTGTCTCCAGTCCAACGCAGAATCCCCTATCAACGAACAAAATACCGGTAAGGAATTTTATAAATATATTTGTTTATTCATAACTTTAAGCCTAGCCTGTTCTTATAAGCATTGTCTGTTTCAAACTGCTAACGTATTGATTGATCACCTGTTTACCGCGCGTAAACAGAAGCTCCTTTCACTATGCCCTATATGCACACCATTACTAACAGAAGTTGAGATGCGCATGCCCTTGGGCCGAAGAATGTCACCGGAAATGCCTCTAAAAGAACCTTTCGGTTAAGGCAGATTGTGCACATCACATTAGTTATCGCATTTTCCACAAAATGCCACCACTAGAATCAGTAGAAGGTTACTCTAGGACGTCGACATACAGTCATTTCACCCGTTAGATTGATACATGATATTATTTATTCTTTCTCATCACATAGTATACACATCTACCTTTCGTACAAAACACATTTTTAGTGACTAAGTCGTCTATGCCTAAGCGTAAGCCTGCAAATTATACATCTATCCGTTTCATATGTCCCTTTCACCTCTTACGATCATTACTGTCTGGACTTATGCATATAGTGAGGCAGATATGTAACAATTTTCATAAGAATCATGCATTTTGTCATAAAAGCATGAAACTTGGTAGAGTTGTAGATTAGGGTCCCAGGATTAATTTCAGATATGGCGCCATCTTGAATTATTATTATTACGGCCGTGGCGGCCATTTTAAAAATGGCTGCCACCAAATAGTCTGGCAATGGGGAAACCTAACTAAAAAATGCCAGAGAAGTCTTTTTCTCTCTTGATTTATTATCTATTGGGTCACTAAATAACATTACTATGCAGTCTGAGGTTCCTGGCATTGAATGACACGAGATATTCAAAATGGCCGCCGCTGAACCCCACAAAATCTACAAACAGGCATATCTCTGCTTCTAATGGGACTAGAATCATGTTCTACATGTATAAATATATGTTAATTTAGGCTAGGTATACAATGAAGACATTCAATAACTCATTGGAGCAATAATTTCTAGTAAAAATCCATTTTGGTATGAAATAATTCAAGATGGCCGCACCACAGAGCCCTGCAAATCTTTATACCAGCATATCTCAGCTCCTCATGGAGCTAGAAATACATTCCAGATGTCTACATATATGTTTCTGGAGCCTAGAAATCTGATGGAGTTATTAAATAAGTCATTGGACCAACATTTTCCAGTGAAAATAGCATTTGCTGTAAAATAATTCAAGATAGAGACCGCCAATCAAAAGTGAGTATTCTTCAAACTTATGAATAAAATACATGACCAAATACAATTCCAACATTGAGTTATCATTTTCGACTTAGATGTCATTCCTGCATCTGAATTTACTGTTTACACTTTATTCATTTTGTATACATCCTGCTTTCCATAGGATACACATTTCTTACCAAAACTGCACTGAAAGAAAGTTGGCAGCATTCAACTTCAACATCCTTCTTCAGATCATTTCCAGGTAATCCTTGAACATAATATTATTTACTTGTAAAGATAACCAATAATAGTTTGATTATCAAAGAACAAGCATATATGAAAAAATCAAGGAATCCATGGAGTGAACTAGATTTCCCCCAAATCATAGATTGGGTCATACAGATCGTAGCATCGTATTTTGACCCTGAAAACATAGTTACTACAGCAAAATCATAGAGGTTGGCAGCTCTGTTACTCTATTGCAAATATAATATATAATGCAGATGATTCATGGATATAACTGAAAGTGTATTTATGTCATTATTTCACTGCAGTAAAAGTGACTACCGATGTTCCAAGCTTATCAGCTACTTGAGCAGGGCCAACTTGGGCTATCTAAAGATGCACTTAAACAGATTGGATGAGGTGTGTTCTCTGTCAAACAGTGACCACTGAATTGTCCAGCAGCATCAAAACGTCATGACACTGGCCAAGCATATTCAACATTTGCTGAGAATATTGTGCATTTTCAAAAATTGCAAGATTTACCCATGTCATATAATATTAGATCTGAGAAGCTTAAATGAAGGAGGGGGAATAGAAAATACTCTGCACGTGAACAAGGCCAAGTGGCACAAATACTGCCTCTCAAAGTTCAGTGCTGCAAAGTTACAGAGAGTAGTAAAAAGGAATGGAATAACCTCAGATTCTGATCTTGATGCACCCAGACTAAGTACCACACTCCCTGCCTTGCTGCACTGTACAACAAAACAGCAGTTTTGCATGATCACACTGACCAAGAGGATCAAACTACCAAGGCCAGCCATGGCATTGCCCTTTCTGAACTGCTTTTGTATATTGAATAAGCCAGAAGCAAGTTTTGATGAAGCCAGATGGCAAAGGCTGCAAAGATTGTGCACAGAGACTTTTGCAATGCAAGGTATTTTCAATGGATCATTTGACCAAGATTGTCTCACAGTCCACTCAGTTTGAGTCATGGAGGAAATGGGCAACCCATTCCTGGAGGAGAAAAATGACCTCCTGAGACTAGACACAGGAGACATTGTGGACCCTGTAGTAGCATCTCTGGTCAGCTCAGTAGAGGAGATAGGTCAGCAACAATATGAGTCATATCTACATGATAGATTAGTAGAACGACAAATCCCTATCATGCAGCCCACGAAAAGAAACAAGCTGACTTTGTTCAGTAGACCACATACCAGGGAGAAATCAGAGACTAATTTGCAAGTTTCCTCCCTTAAGAATGATTGCTCCCTGTTCTCACACCTGTACATTGCCTGCCAGTCCCGAGATGGCAACCTGGAAGAATTCCTTTGTCATGAAAACCAAGCATGCCCCCCTTCACTATCCCAGCAAGGTAAGCTGAGATCTGGAACATAGTCTGACCTCCTTTTATGTTTGGAAGGTCATTCCACAGTAAGCAAAGGTGATTTTCCAGAAACAAATTTGACTATCATTGATGCTGCTGCACTTGTGAACTTCCTCGAACCAATGGCTGCTAACACATTCAGTGAATACGCCAGGAATGTTGTATGCCCATACATACAAGGCCAACTTTTGCATACTGATCAGATAGATGTAATATGGGATCAGTATCAGGAAAATAGTCTGAAGGCCCAGGCCAGAAGTAAGCGTGGCAAGGGCATCAGAAGGAGAGTTGAAGGACCCAACAGTCTCCCAGGAAACTGGCAGCAGTTCCTATGTGTTGTTGCCAACAAAACAGAGTTGTTTGCTTTCTTAGCAGAGCATATTTCTCAGATGGAGACTGACAAGCAGGTTGTTACCACATATGGAGCACAGGTCCTCTGTCATTCCTCACAAGATTCCAGCCTACTAGCTCCTTGCAATCATGAAGAGGCTGATACAAGAATGATCCTGCACCTGGCAGATGCAGTCCAACAAGGCTTCCAAAAGATTCCCTCAGGACAGTTGATACTGATGTTGTTGTCCTGGCAGTGGCAGCAGTAGCCAAAACAAGAGTAAAGGAGCTGTGGGTCGCCTTTGGAACTGGTCAGCACTTTTGATATATAGCTGCATGTGAGACCTCTGCTTCTCTTGGACCAGACAAATCCAAGTCCCTTCCAGTCTTTCATGCCTTTACTGGATGTGATACAGTATCATTCTTCAGCACAAGGGGGAAAAGACAGAATGAGAGACATGGAAGGCATTTGATGAGGTGACCTCAACATTTCTTGCTTTGTCAACTGGACCATCTCATATATTGGATGCTCAAATGGCTGTGCTGGCACAGTTCACAATCCTGCTCTATGACCATACAAGTAGCAAGAAGGACATCACTGAGGCTAGGCAAGAGTTGTTTGCCAAGAAAGGGCATTCTATGGAAGCTATCCCTACAAGTCAGGCAGCATTGTTGCAGCATATATCAAGAGGGCTGTGTACCAAGGAGGACACTGTTGGGGAAAAGCTCTTGAAATATTTCCAGATTTACTCCAGGAGACTGGGGATGGATAGACCAAAGTGACTTGAAGCCATTTTGGACAGCTTTGCCTGAGGCTACTACTTCATCGAGGGAGCTTGTACGCTGTCGATGCAAAAAGTGATGCAGAGGATGTTGTAAATGCAAGAAAAGTGTAATGAAATGCACTGCATTATGTGATTGCAGTGGTAGGGACTGTGACATGTAGATAACCAGAAGGAGAAATGGTATAGGGTAACCTGATACAAATGATATATTATTTTATACCAGGAAACTATTTTCACTGGGAAATGTTGGTCCAATGCTCCATCGAATTTCTAGGCTCCAGAAACATATATGCATATATATACATATATATACATTTGGAATGTATTTCTAGCTCCATGAGGAGCTGAGATATGCTGGTATAAAGATTTGCAGGGCTCTGTGGTGCGGCCATCTTGAATTATTTCATAATAAAATGGATTTTTTACTAGAAATTATTGCTCCAATGAGTTATTGAATGTCTTCATTGAATTCCTAGACTAAATTAACATATATTTAGACATGTAGAACATGATTCTAGTCCCATTGGAAGCAGAGATATGTCTATTTGTAGATTTATGGGGTTCAGCGGCGGCCATTTTGAATATCTCGTGTCATTCAATGCCAGGAACTTCAGACTGCACAGTAATGTTATTTAGTGACCCAATAGATAATAAATCAAGAGAGATTTTTTAGTAAGGTTTCCCCATTGCCAGACTATTTGGTGGCAGCCATTTTTAAAATGGCCGCCACGGCCGTAATAATAATAATTCAAGATGGCGCCATATCTGAAATTAATCATGGGACCCTAATCTATGATTCTACCAAGTTTCATACTTTTATGACAAAATGCACGATTGTTATACATATCTGCCTCACTAATAGCTAATAAGCAGTTACTGGACAAAACGGAATAAGGGATTTACCGAAATGATTACACGATAATGAATGCATACAATCATTTGTTTACAAGTTATCCATCGCTAATTAGTAGATACTAACATATCCTTCGCTAATTAGTAGTTACTAAACAGAAGTGAATAAGGGATTTACCGAAATGATCACATGTCAATGAATTATTTCATTTTTTTTTTTTTTAAAAAAAGAGAATACAGACATTTGGACTTATGCATAGCAACAAAATGTATTTCAAAACATTATTCATATAAACACTCTCATTATTTCTCTATGCAATATAATTATTCTTTCTTTTTCAGACAAAATCTACAACTCAAAGCAGAAGTGCCACAACTCAGTCCATAATTGAAATATCCACTCTGCCTTTATCCCGACCCACAATTGAAGGACTAAGTTCATCATCATCTTCCCCTACATATCAATTCTCAAAGGTAGGGAAAAAAATATTAACTAATTTACATCTCCAGCTATGTCTATATTCATCGCCATTTGTCATGTATTCGAGTTCTTATTTATTTATTTTTTATTTCAGACTGAGCAAAGTGAAACCAGTTCATTATTCACTATTACTCTGTTATCATCAACACAGGGATATACCTCAACTCATGAAAATGAGAAAACAAGTCCAATGCAGGCATCCAACTTTTCGACATTGACACCGCCATCATCTCCGGCTTCAACTGAGCATAGAAATAATGCTGTTATCATATCACTTGCGGTTGTGTGTACTCTGTTTGGACTGTTTACACTGACAGTAGTATGTATTGTCATTATTACTAGGGTGATGAGAAGACGTTGAGAAAGGAGATTACTTAACTTTTCATTTAATAATGCTATCTACGACCCTCAGCAATCGCTTGAAATGGGATCCGTCAACATTGGACATGGAAATGACGATGAATGCGAAATATGAGGTAAATAGAACAAAAACACATCTTTCATATATCATTTTTTATTCATTCCCATTCTGATATTAATTTACAATTGCATCATTTTGTTGTGTATTTTCTGTAAACATTCCAATGAAATCTTTCATTTTTACATTCCTTGTTCGAAAATAGGTGTATAATATGCAATAATTTCCGCACACAGGTTGATCACCTTGGATTCTTTGCTGTGAGTATACATATTTTCCACCACCATTCGCTATTAAGAAAGAATGCATTAGAATACTATATGTTAACGGATGTGAACCTAATGAATCAAAGAATTCACTTGCATTTCCTTTCTGAATTCTAATTGCAACCCAGTGTTTACCTTTTCCACTTGCTTTATCCGTATTTACAATAAAGATACGGGGAGCGTTAGAAATGTTCTGAAAATATATTAGGTTCTCATATGACATAACACCTCCAAAATATGGATTTCCCTTTAAATATTCGTATATTGTTTTTGAATCCATTTTGATTAATTGTGAATAATCACATTTCATGCAGCGTCAATATTCAATAATCCGTCAAATGATCCGTAGGCTATAATTGCGAGTGGTTCAGATAGAGCCTTTGCAAATCTTACTGTCAGTCTTGTACTTCCGTGCCTTATAGGATTTGTGAAAGTTTTCCCTTTACTTTTTTCTATGTCAAATATGTATATTGCATAACCATTCCCAAATTCTGTATAAGAAATCGATGGTGCCTCCTTTTGCCAGGGTGGAACACATTCAAATATTGAAGCATATGATCTAGTATAGTGATTATTCTTATAGTCTGGAGTAAGTGCAGGAATCGGAGTTTGACCGTCAATTTCAAAATGGAGGTAGATAACGTCAGAGTTTGCGAAGTTAAATGGATTTCTTTGAGAACTACCAATTGCTGCCTCAGATGCAACAAAGGCAATGACAAGCCTTTTGGGAATATTATCTTGAAAAAGATTCTCAACAACAAAGTTGTAACTATTAATCGGTACATTGAATGATTTAATATCACTACGAGTGTAGGGATAAATAGCTGGAGATTTCTTAATTACTTCACCATGCGAAATAATTAAACCAGGATGAACCTTGGCAAAAGGAACAGAAAAAAAGGCCGATTTCACATTTAATTTGTATGTTTTCGATCTTTTACTAGCAGGCGGTATAACAGGACTTGCTGGAGTTATTGGAGATGTTGGTGGCATACTTTCGCCTGTTCTTACAGATTTTTTAATATTCGGAAACTTAGGGAAAAAAAACTCGCCATCATCATCTTCTATTTTCTTGTACATTAGTCTAAATTGATCTGTCGCTGGGTAAAACCTAATATTTATTGGAACTCCGTTTAAAATAAGGCGATCCTGCGCACAGATATCTGCAAATATTCTAGTGCAAACAGTTAACACCTTTCCATTTGAAGTTAAATCTGCCCTTAGCAATAATCCGTGGTTTTCTTTAAGTTCATAATCGTCCATTATTCCAGCAATATCTTTCTTAAAAGCCGTTAATGTAAGCCAGCTTGAGAAGTCATTTATTCCATATCCAAGTAATGTATCGAGTATCGCCTTGTATGGATAGTTCGTTCCCACTCCCGACGTTAAAAGCTTATTTTGGAGAGAGACGTGAACCTGCTCAAAAATGGTTGATGCAGGGGCATTAATCAAACCTACAGGATCTTCTTCAATATTTCCAACTGGTTTTCCTTCATCAGTTAATATTTCCAATGCTAAGTGTATTCTCGCTTTATCTAACATCACATAATCGGCTGAGTTGTTCGGTATGTCGAATTCTATTACACTATTTGAAGACATTGAGCCAACAGGTCTAAATGTTTTAAAATAAACATCTTGAATTCCAGTTTCAACGGGAGGTACTGTAAATAATGCCAACTTATCCTCATATCCTTCTCCAGCTCCTTCAGGAATGAAAGCCATCTTTATTTTCAGTACTTTCTTTTTTGCGTGCTTCTTTGTTCCAGTGCCTTATAGGATTTGCAGAACTTTTTCCTTTACGTTTTTCTATGTTAAAAATAAACATTAAGTACCCTTGTCTAAATTCTGATTCCAAAATGGGTGATGCTTCCTTTGGTGCGGATTTAGTAGGGTGATTATTCTTATACTGTTCTCCAAATCGTTGAGGGATGCAAGCCATCCCTATTTAGCATATTTTCTCTTCTTTGCTGATTTCTTGGGGGTTGAAACACGTTTCCTAACTGGTTTACTAAAATCCCCAGATCCTAATGCCTGTCTTTGTAAATCAAGCTTTGCTCTTTCAATGGCCTCTTGATTAGACGATACCATTTTGATACCTTCACTTCCTTGTCCTTTTTGGTTTGTGTAAAATCGTTTCCCTGAATGTTTTTGTGGATCAATGTTCTTATAAACCCCGGATTTGGAATATACCGAACAAATGACGTCATCTTAGAAGTTTTTCGTCTTTTTTCGAATATGCAAAGTGCATCGTAACGTATCAGGCTCTGTACTAAATTTACACCCATCTTTCATCCTTATATACACTCCAATTGAGTTCATATTATCGTTTTTCATTTTCATATAATATCGTTCTTCAAACACTTCACATTTATCAACAATTCTTAAAATAGGTTGAAACGATTTACATACAAATGAAGAATGATCAAGAACATTACAGAAAACATACATATCAGTTTTAACTTTAAAGTCTGAACTCCATTTAATTTCTGTTAATGCCATTTCATATTCATTAATGTAAATGTCTTTTGATAGATTCACGATAAAGCTAAATGCTGAATTATTTGGAAATGTTTCCTTAGACGATTCTGAATCTAAGAAAATATACATTTTGAATATTACAGTTCTTGCAGTTCCTTATTCGGTAGCCACGTATTATACTCGTCGGGCCACCCAAGCCAATGAACGATGCTCCCCCTTATCCCGTTCCTTGTCTCCTTCTTAACGACTCTATCTATTTTATATATAGTGTCATCGCTAATGTCAACCCTCTGTAATTCATTTTCATAAAACGTTCCTTCTGTAGTGAATTACCCGGCCGGTTCGTGATCGCAGTTCGAGTAACAACACTAAACCCAGATCTAATAGTCCTTGCTAGCAGTCTCCTGTTTATTACCAATTATAATCACACAAGTCCAGGGCACTCTAATAACGCAGTATAGAGTTGCGTATATACAATAGCAGAATAACCCTTTAAATAAGAAACAACCCGATTCTACTGGGTGTTTAAACATAAGAACAAGTGCAAACAAATGAGACCAATACTGTAAAATACCATAAACAAGAGCCTCACAGGCACACAGCGCCACCTGTTATATAAATACACTGATCCAATACCTTCCGGACAAGTCCGGCTATTACCCGGCTGTGTCAGCTGATACCCGGATCATGTTTAGAACATGCCCGGGTAGCACTGCAGCGAGCGGACAAACCTAACTCACCACAATGCCCCCTATCCTTTTTCTTTTAGGCGGGTCCAACCGACACAGACAAATACATGACTGTTACAAAAGGTTGCAAATAAGAATATATGCCAACACAATAAAAAACCCATACATGAGTTATGAAAAGTTTACCGGATACACAATATAAGATAGACATACAGTGGAAAACACAAGAATGAAACATACAGTATAAAAAGGTATAAATCACCGAACTTCGTCTGTCTATATCAGAAGAACAGAACGAAGAAAAAATATATTTACTGTCTTTCAAATGATATTCCACGCACAATCCTAGGTATCTGGAACAAGTCCATCTAAAACGATGAAGTAAGGCACGCTCCAGTTAATCCTTTGTGTATTGTCTATAATGTCCGGTAAGCACAGTCCAGGTAAGTCCAAGGAAGGCAGGAGATGGCAGGAGAAGAAAGGCATAGCACTGCTAGCAAGGTATCACCACGTTCAGCATCCGTCCGGGTAGTCACATGGAGTAGTCACCCGCTGGGGAATGACGCTCCCACGCCGCCGTCAGATTTACCAGATATAAACGCTTAAATACCAGATATAGCCATTTATCAACCACGATATTTCCTAGTTAATCACATAAATTACATGGTTTTAAGCTCCTCGTCCTCATCACCAACCGAGAGCATCCCTTCACTACTACCCTCACCGAGCAACTTAGCCTCCTCGGCCGGGTTAGGGTAACCAGTGTCCGATTCGGTCGCACCATCTTGCTCCAACCGCTGAGCGTCCAGCGTGGCCGATCGAGTGGGAGTAGTCTCCACAACCCCTTGCGCGTAAGTACTGTTTACAAACACCATGTCCGGCCTACCTTGGTGTCCAGCAGGCGAACTACTCTGCAACGGGGGCTGGTTGCGAGGAAAACCAGGTGGAATGCTTCCGGAGGCACTCATACTACCTATACCCGCTCCAATACCAGCAGCCGAAATACTGTCCACCAGATTGCTAAATGCTCCAATACCCGGGTGCTGAGGGGGTCTATACTGCAGGCCCGCCATCATAAAATTACGATCAAACACCCTCGATGGAGTTGGAGGAGGTCTAACCATTTGTGCTTCCCGGCTCATACCCATCTGAGACATCTCCATTTGCGATTGAGAAGCAGAAGGCTGCATCTCATCAACCATGTACTCCCGGCTCATATCCAAGGGATTGTATGCAGTAGACTGCAGTAAACTTTCCCTCATCATTGAACGGAATACATTCGCCATGGCATTCCGGTTCTCAGCTATCACCGAATTGAGAGTCTGCTGTAACACATGAGGCACAGCCGGATCTCTAGTGTCCAGTTTCTCAGCAGCCGGGGAAGCAGAGACAGAAGGCTCAATGACTCTATCAGTACCAACCGACTTATCAACTCCTGGTTCTACCTTCTTCCTCTTTGGAGCAGGAGATGCCCTTTCATTTTCTTCCATCAAAGCCAATTTTTCCTGTAAAGACAGAATTTCCTCCCTTGACCGGGCATCAACGTCCTTATAGAATTTGAGTTTTGCCTCTAATTCTTTCACCCTTTTCTCCAAGGCTGGGATCCTCTCCGCAGCAACTCTACATCTTTCCAAGTTCTCCAGTGGCCGACACGCAAAATCCACAGCTGACTGAATTCTCTTCATAGCCGTGCATGTAGCCGCCTGGATATCGGCAAAACCATCATCCATTGCCCCGGAAACTCCTTGTAGGGAGCGCTGCACCTCACCAGATTCAGGCAATTCCATGCTTGGAGAATAATCCACAGTCTCCTGCGAATCATTACAACCACCCGAATGATCCAAGTTGGTCGTTGCAGAGTTACTGGCAACTTGAACCGCAATTGAAGCAGGAGCTACAACTGAATCCACAGAACCGGGTACATTGTCCGGGTTAACACCAGTCGCAGCAGAGGGGCCGGAACCACCACCTCTAATCACCTTCCCTCTTGGACCAGCTAAGTCCCAGGCACCAAAGAGAGGAGGAGGGGCAATTGGGGCGTTGGAAATTTTCTTCCCAACCACTTTGCTACTCCGTTTTCCCAGTTCAATACGCTCCATATCCAAAACACCAAGTTTGCTATAGCGCTGACAGCCAAAATTAGGGATTTCGTCTGTCAGGACGCTAAAACCAACAGCATATTCCCTAGCCTTTGGTTTACCATCTTTATGTGCGACCATTAGATGTCCCACCATGTCAGAACGTCTATCCAAACGAACGTTACATGACATGGCGTGTGCACACGTTAACACCAGTACAGCCGGGCAGTGCTCCTCGCACAGATGCCTATAGAAACGCTCCCGGGTGCGGTACCGTTTCACTCCTCCTTTGTTCAACTCAGAACCAGTATAGCGGCAGTAGGTGAACGGGCACCTGAATCCGGGCTGCCACAACGAACTCACACCATCCAATTTGTTCTTAACCATGCCACTAATCACAGAATCACTGGTCTCAGCACGACCAGACCGGTTTTTTAGGAAATGGAACCTGGCCTCGTATTCTCCCATCATAGGCGCTTTCTCCCAATAACCCTGTAAACACTCATCTTCATCCTCCGACTCCGGGCACTCAGGCACAATCAATTTTGAATCGTTATCCTCAGCCGGATCGATGTCTGCCACATTATCGGTATCAAGTGAGGTCTTACTGACAGCTGGTCAAATACACATTTCTTAATCAGTGTGCATTGAGCACCCCAGTCTACCAAAAACTGTCCGGTTACATTCCCTACAGTTACACTCACATACCACCTCTCCTCTATTCTGGGACAATGCAGATCAGAGATTTGTATGCCATAGTCCTGAAGGTCACATGCCATAATCTTGTGTAACCTAGTACCCCAACAGCCACTTTCAAACCTCAAAATTTGTCCGGGTACACAAGAATAGCCCGGGTCTCCACCCCGGACGCTCACAGCCGAGCATAGCACCAGAACTGACCATTGTAAAGAACGATCTGTATGACTCGTTCCCCGAGAACTTTCCCGTCGGGCGTCCCCTAGCTTCCCGGGGCATACCTCCTGCTCCCCGCCGGCCAACTCCGCCTTCACTATATGACCAGGTATGGCGTGCATATAACTCGACCGGGCACTTCCTACGCCTGCTTGGAAGGCCCTAGCGCGTTTTCCGCCTCTTCCTTCTCCTTTAACTTGGCCATAAACCGGACCACCCCTTCCATAGCTGCAAGGTGCTGAACTTGCTTCTGACATTGTCGGAACAAGTGGCCTTCTTCTCTACAAAAATAACACATAGGTGGAGGCTTACCACCCGTAGCACCACTTTTGTATGGAAATTTCTTCACAAACGGTTTATTTCTATTTTCTCCATTTCCTTTGTTTTCTCCATTTCCTTTATTTCTAGCTTGCCAAGCTTTAAATTCAAAGAAATCAGCCGAATCAGTAGAGACACCCGTTGCTCCTGTAGCCTCTACTATAGCCAACTCCCTAGATTGTGATTGGCCCAATCCAACTTCCATGGTTGATATTGGAACTAATCTAGTAGTTTCCTTACAAACATCCCGGTATCTAGTGGCACTAGCACCCGCTAACACTACATTTTTAGGATTTTGTAGCGCCACATATTTCGCCATTTCCGGATCCATCAAACCATCTAGGAATACTTTGATCACATGGGTTACCATCCCATATCGGAAAATTCAATGGTTTGGGTCTTAATTCCGGTTTACTCATGTTACGACCAGGTTTACCATACGGTACTTTACTCTGCACCGGGTCATAAGCAGCTGCCGGGTCCATAGAGCGACGCATATTACGCCTCGCCACTGGATTACCGCTCTCGCCCGGGTTTTCATCAGCACCGACGGTATTATCCGGAAGAGCGGTCACTCGACCAGAATCAGTATCGCCCCTTTTATTATACAACACTACTTCCTTCTTCTCGGGGTCCCGTGACCCGCCCCGATTAACCTCTACATTTCCACACCGGCGAGACTGACCAAATTCGGGTAACTCACCCATAATACGGGCATAGGTATTATCAGACAACTGGGGAGGCTTCCTATACGGAGTGCTACTGTAATTTCCCCGGCTAGCGGGTGAATCACACTCCTTAGCTGCCTTCAATTCTTTAACCAGTTCCTCCATCCTATCTGCCTGATCTTGGATAACCTGTCGTAACTCTCTATCCTCCTCCTGTACCTTAGCTAGATCCTTTGCTGTCCTAGCAGCAGCTTCTAGCGCATCTCGACTATGTCTAGCCGAAATAGCAACCGATTCATTCATCCCATCAATTCGTCGACGTTGCGAGCCAATAAGAGTGTCCATTTTGTCAAAAGTCATCCGCCTACCCGCTCCCCTCAACACATCATTTCTCCACATCCGGGTCAAATCCTGCTCTTCTTCATCAAACCAAGCCGGCTTCTCTAGAGGCGGAGAACATGGAGGAACTATAGGTCCAGGTTGCTTTTTGCGTTGACCAACCACTTTATCAAAACCAGGGCCAGGTGTTAAACCTACCCGGGAGGCACCCCTACCTCGCCCGGCTGTCCTATAGACTGCAGGAGGAGTTGAATGAACCATAGCAGTAGCTCCACCAGATTCCACAACCACCTCCAGATTATCCCTGACTTCATCATAGTCAGTCCAATCTACCATTTTATATCCAGATGATAACCAATTAGGTCTACCAGTTTCGTCTTCATACTGGACCCGTCCTCTTCCTCTTCCAAACATAAGTTTGGCGAGTCTCACCCCACCTCCAGCAAAAACTAGTGGTCACGGCACCAAATTGTAGTGAATTACCCGGCCGGTTCGTGATCGCAGTTCGAGTAACAACACTAAACCCAGATCTAATAGTCCTTGCTAGCAGTCTCCTGTTTATTACCAATTATAATCACACAAGTCCAGGGCACTCTAATAACGCAGTATAGAGTTGCGTATATACAATAGCAGAATAACCCTTTAAATAAGAAACAACCCGATTCTACTGGGTGTTTAAACATAAGAACAAGTGCAAACAAATGAGACCAATACTGTAAAATACCATAAACAAGAGCCTCACAGGCACACAGCGCCACCTGTTATATAAATACACTGATCCAATACCTTCCGGACAAGTCCGGCTATTACCCGGCTGTGTCAGCTGATACCCGGATCATGTTTAGAACATGCCCGGGTAGCACTGCAGCGAGCGGACAAACCTAACTCACCACACTTCAATTAATGAATTGTTCCATGATTTAATTTTAAATTGCGCATGTTCTTGTGCGTAGTACTTCTGAACAATAATAAACAGTTCATGAGTCCAATTCTCATCATACGCACGGTGGAATTGCTTACGAAATCTCGCTATTCGTACAATATTATCAACTTGTAACATACTTTTCTTTGCTTCAATTGGAATTTCATTTTTAGTGGAAACGTCTTTATCTATAAACTGCTTCTTCCATAATTCTATTTCATCATATTCAAGCGCTTCAAAGGGGGACATTCCAATTGAAGAATGAAATGAAGAGTTGTATGAATGTGTAACATCGTCTAAAGCATCAGACCATGAATGCGAACTAATTGAATACGAATTCTTTTCCATTTTATCTTTTATTGTTTGTATAGAACGTTCTGCATAGTTTGCTTTGGTTTCATTTCTTGTAATTATGTGTTTAATTCCCCATTTCTGAAATACTTTATTAGAATCTTTGTTAACAAATTCAGAACCCGCGTCTGTTCTGGCAACGTCGCATATTTGAATGGAGAATAATTCATTTAACATATTCGCTACTTCTTTTCCTTGTAAGGTCTTTAATGGAAATGTCCAAACAAATCTTGAAAGAATATCAATTGAAATAAGTATATACGAAAAATCATCGTTATCTTTTTTATATTTCACCATGTTTATAGTATCAATATCGAACTGATAATTCCTATAAGGGACAATAACACTTCTTCTTTTAAAATTGAGCTTTGCTGGTTTAAAAATTGAATATGTATCTTGCGAACGTAACCACATCTTAATAGCATGTCTTTTAAAATTGTGCCCATCTAAAACTGACTGTCTGTATAATTTTTCTACACCTCCATACGATGCACTATTTCGAGGATCATAGTATATTGATTGAAGGTATTTATCCATCCTTATTCCAAAGCTGCTTCCTGAATTTACTTCCTTTCCCGTGTATGGATTATTTTTACTTGTTAGTCCATCTCCTTTTATGACTTTATTTTCAAAGTCTAATTTTTCCGTTGTTTTTGACTCAGGAAGTCCTGGCGGAGGGGCGGACGAGTATGGGGTGAATTGTTTTCGTGATAGATTTTTTCCCTGACCCTTTTGCCTTCTTGGTCTAAGCGATCTTTTAAGTGATATTGGTTCTTTTTCGCTATTTTCATCTGAGACTGAATCATTCGCAGATATTGCAGTTTGATCAATTGACGAGTTCTTCCGTTTAAGAGGGATATCTTCATCACTTTCTTCAGCATTTGAGAATGATTCTGATGGCTCATGTTTTACTTCAACTTTTGGAGTATTATTTTTATCTAAAGAAGGAATCTTTATTGCATCTTCTCTGATATTTTCAACTTTTTTATTTTCTTCCTTGTCATTTATATCTTTCTTTTCTTCCTGCATAAGACGAGTATATTGGTCATATGGAAGAATCACCATTTTTTTCATTTTCAAATGTAAATATTAGGTCAAATATTTCACGTTTTAGTGAAATCAAAACCTTGTAAACAATTTTATAGTGCTTACTAATAAGTTTTCCACGATATGTTAAGCTTTGTTTACTATCTGCAATTTTTGATAATGTTTTTCTCTTTGAGAAAATAAGTTGTTTTGAATGTTGAAATAATGCACTTAATGACAACACATTTTCTATTATTTCACTTATTGCATGTATTTGTTCTTTAGTTGCTGTATCCAATAATGCAGTAGCTTGTGTTTTGCTTGTTTTCAATAATAGAATAATATAGTATCTATTGTCATTAATCAGTTTGGACATGTTTCTGCATTTCACTCATTTACATCTGATGCTCCTACCTTTTGTTGTAAAAACAATAGTTTATGAGTTTACAGAACACCTCATCCAATTCTGGCCGCAGGTTAGAATGGAAGAAACGTTATATGTGATCTTCTGTCACATTGGTCGGTTGAATGTCTTCAATGACTGCTTTGATGACTTCAAGTCTTTCAAGTCTTTGAGTCTTTCAACTTCTGCACGTCCTTTGCAATTTGCTTGAATTTGTGGAATACTAATATCATAAATGATGAAATGTCCTTGTTCCTTGAAAGCTGGAAAAGGGCGAGATCACATGATGGAGAGTGAGTAATGTGTTTCAAAGGAATGATGATATGCGGATCCCATTTATCGATGATTATTCCACAGTTGTAGCATTGCACTTTATCCGCCACTCCGGTGTAGAAGAAGCCATTTTCAAGTAGTTCTGAACAGTTTATTTCGTCCCTGTTCCAAGCTTGGAATGATTCCCCTCGTGCGAGAATGTCTGCGTATCTTTCAATCCGCTCCATAATGATTCATGATATGCAGTGATCATGTGTTTTTATACAGACTAAAAGTAGGTCACTAAATCCTCAAAAGGGAAAATATGAGTTTTAAGTTTTATGTTTGTGTGATTGTGAGGAGATAAATCGATTATTAGATAGTTGTAGGGTTCCATTGTTGCGTCAGTAAATGCTGTGATTAGCTTTTTACCCATTCCAAGCTGTCGACCTAATGTCGTTATCTGTTGAACATCACGTGGATTTTGAAAAAGAATCAAATACATACTGTTTAGGTTAATACAGCGACTGTATTTTCCTTGACAGAACATATTTTGATTAATATATATAACTGTTATGTTTTTATGATGAGATTCTCTTGTAAATAAGTGAGCCATTTTTTCTTCCCGAACAACTTGATCCATCAAATCATCAATCACCATAAGTGTATGTCCATCTCCAAGTTCAATTTCATCAATATCTGGAAGTCCTCGTATAAATTCAACATCTTGAACATTAGTAAATCCTTCTTGCCATACTCCATAACAATATATCACCTTTACCGGAGGCATTTACATTTTTATGCGTTATTAGTTTCTTTACGAATGACGTCTTACCAGACGATGTTGAGCCCGATATGGATATCGTGCACGGAGAAAAGAAATGGTAATCAACAATATCAATTTCCATTTTTGATTAGACGCATAAAAAAAGCCTATGAGCTAAATGATCTTTGCTGCTATATATATATACACTACTTTAGCACAGTGGCACAAAATGCCACAAAGGCGTTGTAGTTGTCTTTTCGTCGCTCTCGACTTATCCTTGAAGAAGTCTAACTCTGAATGCAGCTTCTGTAGCTTGTCTGGGGGAAGTGAGAGAGTCATATCATCTGTATTAATTAGTATACCGAGGTACCTGGTCAAGTTGCTGGGGGAGGAACATTTCTTCCACGACACTGAAAACCCCAGGCCACCTAAAAGCCTCATGAGGGCAACTTGCGCATCAAGACAGTCTTGTTGAGTTTCACCCAAGGTGATGAAGTCATCTATATATGATACCACACGATTGTAGCCCCTGCGGAACATGCATTTGCAGATGAAGTTAGTTATAGCTGTAAATATAAAGGGAGCACAGCTAATACCAAAACATAGCCTACAGTCTGTGTAGTATCTTGGCCCCGATCCAAAGTCCCATTCAATTCCCTGATATTTCCTATGGGCTGGGTATATCGAAATAGAACGATAGGCGGCCGAAATATCAGTGACTGCCATGTAGTCATAAGGTTGCAGCATCTCAGTGACAGTTTGGACATGTGCAAACGAGAATGGGAGAGCAGTGGATGACATGAAGTTGTTCACAGACTTGAGAAGTGGTCGTTTACAGTCTGTGATTGGACGGAAGGAGCCGTCAGGCTTGGGGACGGCGCCCAGAGCATGAACACATATGGGGCGACAAGTTGCTTCAATATATTTACATTCAGCTACCTCTGATTCCAGTAGTTTTGAGACAAACACATGAGCATCACTTTGAAGAACACTATCATAATTTTTAGCAAAGTATGGTTCAATAGCACAATCGTCATCAATTATTTTGAAACCAAATTCAATACCGTTGTGTAAGAAACAGCGTAACTTTTCGTTTTGTTCCCATTGTAATTCATGAAGCCATACATCTAGGTTCATTTGCGATTTGAGACCACCCACATAATGACAAGCAACAGCACGGTCTCGACAAGGAAAATCGTAAACATTGGGATTATAAGCGCAAACTTCAGGAGCTATCCAAGAACTGTCAGCAGATTGACAGGTGGAAACAAAAGGTAGAATTTCACACAACAAATCAGCATTTTCATCAAGGTAATAATCAGAGAATTCGGTACATAAATTCATCACATCATCATCAGCAACTACACATTCACCGTCACCTATGTAAACACAAGTACCTTCGGCGTCGACATATACCTCATGAGCGATAACACCAGTAACACTGCCTGTACTGACAACATCTACATTTAATTCAGTTGAATCAGCGGTGTAGGGAACAAGTAAGCTATCAGTGGTACAAACACATCCAAAACTAGTATCAATATCGTTGTCAAAGAAATATGAAGGCGACAGTTCAAATGCACAGGTCGGTGGATGAAGCGATGGTCCGCCATGACAGGGGAAAACTTCCGGGAAGACAGTCCCAGAATGCGTTTCTACAAAATGGCGGCCCCCACTGGGCTGTCAATCCTTGTTAGGGCAACCCGGGGCACGATGGCCAGAATTGCGGCAGATGTGGCAGTGATGATCCTTCCCGCATGACCCGGTGCATTTTTGGTAATTCCAGTCGTAACAAATGCTGGGGGGAAAACCTTCCGGAGGATTTGCAGAAGAGAATTTCTGCTTCTTCTTCTGCCTTTGCCTGCGGCGACTATTTCCCTGGGCGGAAGTGTCACCCTCCTCGTCTCTGTTTACAATGGCAGCCGAATGTAAGTTAACAGCAACTGCTAAGGGACTACCCGCAATAAAGGTGGATGTTTCTCCGAGAATTACTTGGTCACAGACGTACCGATCATAGTTGACGATAGCCGAGTCTTGAAAAGACTTGATTCGTGCTAGGCCAGCCACATATGACATATGGTCTAGGTACGCACTCACATCCCCCTTATTTTGCATCAGGAATTTTAACACTTTGGTTTGACCAAACCACAGGTCGAGAATACTAATTTTGGTATGGTCCATGGATTTAAGGGGTTGTCCTTTGTCAATCCCAAGGCTATAGTACTCAGGCCTAAGTAACATACCTTTCGCTTTGATCGTTGCAGAAGGGTCAATTGCCTGAGACAGTTGTATCATGGCCGTAGACAAGGGACCCGACACCATATCGGAGGCGGCAGGAGCCACACCGGGCTGTAGTGACGAGCCCACGGTCGGGTGAGCGATGACCGACGGTGGGGGAGTGACTTGCTGGATTAATGGCGGAGCAGGTATGACGACAGGTACGGTCGGTGGGGGTTTTGGAACAAATGGCGTAGTGTGTGGCTGGGAAGTAGGACCCAACGAAACCTTTGACAGTTTATCCAACAGAACTTGTATTTGCCCCTGCTGCTTGCTATTAACGTCGATGAGGGCCTGTACAACGGGACTCATAGGAGTAGCAGTTTTCCCGCCGGTAGCAGTACCACCACCATCAGCACCACCGATAGCACCACCGAACGGTAACAATGGCGGCTTCTTGTCCAAATCGTCTTCCTCTATGTCCGAGAGATACAACGCATAATCCAATTCAGGGTCCGCACCAAGCTCTCTACATTTACGGTAAGCCTTTAGTCTATACTTACAGACAGTTAAACCTCTAGGTCTAGAGTGTTCTCTGTTACAACCGGCACACAATGTAGCAGACATCTCGCAAAAAAATTTCAACTGTCTGATCAAGCTGGCGACCACTGAGCAAGTGACGTACACTAGTAGGTAGCTGTGAGTGGTAGCTGTGAGTCCCAGCAGGTGGCGATACTTGTCACTGATAATTATACACATATTCTCCCAGGTGGGGTAATATGATAATATATAAATTCAATATATTCATCACAAACTCCGGAAACAATATTAGTCTTTCGTAACATACAATATTCACATTGAGGGGTGTTAAGTCCCTGCAAAACAATTTCAGACCAATATTCATTTCGAACTTCCCCCCAAAGTTCACCTAATCTATTTCTTCCCTGATATTCATCTTCACATAAAATATTTGCAACCTTTTTCGAAACTCCTATTCCCCAATAATAGTCATTTCTATTGGCATACACAAGTGGTCTTGTTTTCGATCTAAATAAAATTCTTCTAGCTTCATTTACATGTCTCATTTTAAGAACAATAACCTCATGCATTATTTGATCTCTTATTTCATACCATTCTGTTGATATCTTGACATTTTTCATCGCATTTCTTATCTCATACGAATTTGTACAACATTCGATTTCTTCACAAGCTTTTAGGTGATTGTGAAATAATGCACATCTGTAATTGTACATTTGATGAGAAGAATTAAATTCTTTTCCATCATAAAATAATCGTGACTTATACATGGGAGATAGTGGTTCCCACTCAGTTGAAAATATTTCCCTTTCAACTAAATTCCAGGGGGATAATGTAATGTCCAATGGCTTTGTTCGAATTCTGTCAGACAAAACTTCTCGTTTACAATAAAAATAGTTAAATCCTATTTTTGATAATGTGTATGTAAACATAGTATTAGCATGAACACGAATTCCTATATTTTTACATTGAACAGAGTCCCCTGATGTCAACACATTCTGATATATTTCTTCCGGATTTTGTACTCGAAATTTGTTTACACCTTTACAACTGAACTTTGGACATTCATCATTCTTAAGAAAATACGTTTTCCTGCTTAAAGCAATAATTTCTTTTCCGCTTGCTTCCTCCTTCATTATTCCGGGTAATCTTTTATCAAAAACATTATGTTTTGGACAACATTCGCGAACAAACCACTTCGGTTTTTGATCGTCATTACATCTGTTATATATCTGAGATATAAAATCGTCTCGTTTTTCTGACTTTATACATTCAATGAGCGAAGGATATGCTAATGAAAGATACGCGCTGTCTGTATCCATCGTAACATAGCAAAAGTTATTACGATCAATATACGTGTCAATGCAATCATAATAGAATTCAAGCATTCTAAGTTTCGCATACTGTAATATTGTAAATCCAATATAGAGAGGCATATCCATCACAATTCGTTTTTTTACTGATTCAATTTCATAAAAATCATCACCTAACTCAGTCATCTTTTTAAACTGAGGTGAGTTAACCTTTAACAACGCCTTTCTTTTATTAGAGCAGTATGAAACAGAGTGATGTTTCTCCTTTTGCATTATAACTCCGCCATACGCAGAATTTCCAATGAGTTTCATAGTGTCTGCTATAACCTTCTTTGAAGCATCTAAATCCCCACATCGACGGGCGTTTGTTACATCTTCTTCGAACTTTTTAAAACAACGTTTTGGAATGAACTCAACAACTTGATATATTTTCGTGACTATCATTCCATGCTTTAAATACCACATTAATAATGGTGTTGCTAGCAAAACCTTCGTCGCCTTCATTCCGCTAACAAGAAGTTTTCTTGACTTTGTTGAAAGATTATATTTAATAATATGATCTTTCATATGATCCCCAATGTCATCCATATCAACATTAATAGTCGAAAATAACGGACACATTTCTGAGAAGAAGTCATACGGAGAACACGATTGCTCGTATCCTTTTCTCCATTTTTCAGGAACCTCTATATCAACCTCAACAGCACCAAATAACTCTCCAGTTTTTACCCCGTCTAATATTTGTTCCAACGAAACACGATTCTTATGTTTTCTATAAAATGCAGGAAAGAACTTTTTTGAAAATTCCTTTAAATGCTCATTTTCTGACATTTCCTCTCGGAACTTACATTCCCACTCTATTCTAACTTTATATCCTCTACTTTCAATGTACTTTTCATGAAATCTATTCCGCTTAATTACATTACTCCTTACTGATTCATCAATTCTCCCAGCTGTGCATGCACATGCATGAAATGCACATCCATAGAACTCAAATACCTGTTTTTCTTTTGAGTCGAAACCGTCACAAAAGTAAGGTCCAATTCGTTTTTCTTTTCCATTCTTCGCGAAATGAAATATATCACGATTTTCAGACGATGCAATCCATTCTAGCCATATTGTGGCAATGAAGTACTGGGAATGTCTTTCAGGCTGAAAGCTTTTTTGTGATTCTCTTCGAACAAACATTCCAGTCGGCATTTCTTGACTTATACAATATAGATATAAAGCATTTGCATCATACCCTATTACATTTTTACACATTTTACTATCCCCCTCTCGAACCGGAGTTTCATCAACCTTTTGATGTCGGCAAAAAAACAATAGAAGTTCTTTTTGTATGTGAGATATAAATCTTCATTATCATTTCCTAGTAAGGGAAAAAAGGTTGAATCATTTTCAGCCATTTTAAATAGCATCTTACGAGCCACTCCTGGGGCAGAAAAAGACTCCTTAAATAAATCAATACCTCTTTCAAAATAAAACTTTTGAAGATTGATAACACCTTCCACAAATGGAGCCACATCGAGATTATTATAATATTCTAACAGGTCCGATAAAGTTTCCATTTTTTCGTCTTTCCATATCTGCTTGAGGGATTCATACTCTGCAAATGATATGTTTTTCTGTTTTAAAGATGAATAAAATGATTCGTGAGAAGGGAGGGATGTTTCTTTCAATCGATCAGGTGAATCTAAATAATCGTAACAGAAAAAACTTTTTGACTGTGAGACGTTATAATTATGCAGATAGGAACTTCGCATATGAAACTCCAGGGGCGAGATATTGACAAATGTCTAAAAATCTCATATTTCCATTAGAAATAACCATATACAAATTAGCTTTTTTGATAACAAATCCTCCTTCACCTGACAATGAAACATTCTTAAACATGTGTCTTAGCAATTCTGTTTTAAGGACATTTATATCATACCTTGCAGAGTTCAAACCTAAAACAGGAATTTCCTCAATATACTGCATAAACTTTGAATGAATTAATTCCAAATATTTTCTCATTCTATAATGAGGACCTCCCCTTCCTTTCTTCATTTTCTTATTATTATTTTCACCATTACTCCCAGAAATGCTATTACTTCTGTTATCATCCACATTATCTTCTTCTTCTGTTTCCTCTTCCTCCCATCCCTCTTCTTCTTCATGTTCCTCTCCATTAAGCATATCATCATTAGATGAGGGAAACCATTGTTTATTCATTTGTTCCTCTAAAGACTCATCCTGAACTTTCTCTAATTCTTGTATATACTGCTCAAACTTTTCTAGCTGTATTCTCTTTGATGCCTCCTGAATTTGATGCAAATATTTAAGCATTTTTGCTGTTAATGATTTTAAATCCGGATCAATGAAACACATTGGCTTTGTAAATTCCGGAACATTGGAACATACTGAGACAGATATTGCAGAATGCTTTTGTGTCCATTTCAACTTTTCAGCATTTCCTGGTTCCACTTTTTCCAAAAGTGACTCAATATCAAAAACTGCAAAGTATTGAAAATATCTCATCTCTTTCGGAACATTAATCCCGTTATTTTCAAGGTCATCAAATATTGAACGTGCAGATGAATAATACCCTCCCTTAAATGAATATACTGTTCGCCTTCCGCATCTTAAAAGATGCGATTTATAATTTGAAATCCTATCAAATATTCAAACACAGGAGGGGCATGAAAACTTTTTAGCATATGCTTGAAAATTATTAATAAAAGATAGATGATTTTCATACATGTTAAGATACATTGTTTTCGGATAATTTGTTGAGGGTTTATATCGTAGCGTGACTGTGTCATCATATTTAAGCTCGTAAATATATATAGAAATTTCAAAACAACGTTCAAATTCACCCATGTCCTCCATTGAAAGTCCTTGAAAAAGTTTAGGATTAGTTGTTATTCTTATTCCTAAAACATTTCGAATATGCTCTCTATACTTATGATAAAAAAGTATTGCGGATGAGTACATCTTTTCGCACTTATTAAATGCTGCTAAACATCTAAATGCACATAAATTATCTGTAATAGGAGCTCTCATGCTTCTATCACTATCCATTCCTGTTATTGACTTTTTAGCCTTAATAAAATCAGGTAGAAATCCCTTACCTAGGATATAATTTGACTTTGTTACAAAGTATGTGACATTTGTAATCATCACTCCAACCCACTTTGTGTTAGGTCTATTAACAATAAAGTATTCATCCACATTTATCCCCCCCATTCTTTCTTTCATCCTTTCCAAATCTTTATGTCCATTTATTCTTATCGGAAGATCAAAAATTGTGCTGTTTTTATATGGAATAAAATATCTATATTCAGAGGACTCAAGATTTTGAATGATCAGACCAAAAGCAATATTCACTCTAAATTCATTATCCTGAACTGCAAATACTTGTTTTAAATGATCGTTAACTTCGCTCATTCCATTTTCTAAATTGTTTGTAGGAAAATTAAAAACAGAAACAATGTCCCCTACCTTATGACTTGCAAGAATGTGAGCTTTGTTTGAAATTATCGATAGTTTGAGTTCCTTATCCTGAGTACCATCGTCATTATCCCAAGGATCATTTTCCCCCCAGGGGAAATTTGATGTCATATCACCTGTCCCGTGCATTATACCTTGGTGAATAGAAAGACTCTTTTTTGAAGTAAACCTTTCATCACATTTTCTACATAAATATGTTTTATGATTGTGAAGCGTGATATGTTGTTCATGATCTGTTTTTGAATCGCTAACATGCCCACAAACCTTACATGTAACTGTCGGACAATTGATTTGATGCTTGTTTTTCTCATGCAATGATTTAAATGTTTTTTGGCAATGTTCACAACTCACCTTTTGTAAGCACATATCAACATGTTTAGCAAAATTTCGTTCATACGTAAAACTTTTTAAACAATGCGGGCATGAAAAGAGATGTGGATCTGATGACTTCTTTCCCTGTCGTCCCTTAATCTTTCTTTTAACAGTTTTTCCACCTCCTGAGAATTGTCCAACACCTTCACCAAATTGATAATACATAGGTGAAATAGAAGATTGCTGATTATTTTCAGGTACCAGATTAAAGTCTGAGGGAGGAATATCATTCTCTGCAAAGGATGTGCTTGGAAGAGATGGATCGGGATAATTATCCGGATTTGATATATCTTGATGAGATTGGGATGATGAATCCATTTCCTGATGAGAGTTCCGGAAATATTCCTCCAAAATGCTAATCTAAATTAGAGAGTGAATATGAAATATAGCTATGTGTTTGTATGTAATTAGTATATTATTAAATTAGAGAAGAACTGTAGAAAAGAAAGTTTGCATGAGAATTGTGTTATTGTAATGAATAGTTTTCTGAAAAATATAACTGCGGAAAACCTGAATATAAATAAAGACTACTGTACCTCAAGTTCTGCCTTTTTTACAGAAATTACATCATCTTCTTGAATATTATTCTCAGACATATACTTTTCCACATCCGAAACATACAACATTTGCTGTATCATCTGATGATGATGGGCCAGTGTCTCTGCCGTTTTCTATAAAACATGTTAATCAATATAAACAAATCATTTCAAAAAATTCCTTCCAATGGAATTCTCAAAAACTACAAAAATATAGCAATTAATGAGTTCCTCACCTTCTTCTTGAGATGTTGAATCCTCTCAGTGATAAAAGAATTGTCTAAAATACAATTCTGTTGAGCCCATGAAAATAATGATTCAGCATCATTGAAAAAATCAATGTAGAGTATAATTTGCTCATCCGTCAGTCTCGAAGACATTATGATGTTGTGATATCCTCTAAACAAAACATCATCCTTTTATACCTAAATGTTTCATAATACAGATAACCCTAGATGACCTTTCATTGTTAAGAGTACATGAGGTCATGTCATGTGTCATTACTTATATAAAATCTTATCATAAGCAGCTGTCAATAATCACATGACCCTTTAGATAAAGATCTATCACGTGGTTATTGAGTTTCTGGATGAGGTTAATCATTTATTCATAAGCACTCGAAGGGTATCATTCCTTCTCATCCTGATCACCCCCACCCCCCAACCCCCTCCCTCCCTCCCTCCCCCTCTCCACTTTCTTTACACCCAACCACATCGCACCGCCCCCTCCCTCCTCCCTTCCTTGTCTAACCCAATCAAATCATTCCTTCATTAGCACTTGAAGAAGAAACATCATTCTTTTCTCATTGAAACATTATCACTCCTATCTGCTCAATACCAACCCCCCTCCCACTCTATAACCTTTCACACTCCCTCCTCCCTTCTATTGTTATGACTCTAACAAATCAAACGAGTATAATCCATATGTGGATGATAAGATATGAATATTGTAATAAATTATTATATAATTGATGAACTCTGCTCACCTCCAAACTCACTATATGTATGAGCGCTCAACTACTTAATGCATACTACTAATGGGAGTAAAATTACATAATGAAAGTGCATGGGAGAGAGGGGGTAGAGAGGGGGAGAGAGAGAAAAGAACAAGAGAGGAGGGCGAGTGAGAGTATGAGAGGGGGAAGAGTGGAGGAAGAGTGTGAGGGGGGGAGAGGGGAGGGGAGAGAGGGGAGAGACAGAGTGAGAGACATGGGGAGATCGAGGGCGAGAGAGGAGAGAAAGAGATTGAAGGTAGAGAGAGAGCAAGGGAGAAAAAGGGGAGAGAAAGGGGCAGAGACAAAAGGAAAAGAGAGAAAGCAAAAGAGAAGGAGATAGGGCAGAGATAGGGAGAGCGAGGGAGAGAGGGGGAGAGAGAGGGGGAGAGAGGGGGGCAGAAAGATGAGAGAGAGGGAGAGAAAGAGGAGAGAGGAGTGAGACTTGAAGAGAGAGAGGCAGAGGGAGGGAGAAAGAGAAGGGAGAGATAGAGAAGAAAAAGGAGTGAGAGAGGGAGAGAGAGAGAGGCAGAGGGAGAGAGGGAGAGAGAATGACAGAGAGAGAGAGAGACAGTATTTCCTTGTCAATGGTATATCTCAGTATTTCAATGGTATATCAACGCCGCATCTCGGTTGAAACATGATGTTTCAACATTCATCTGACTAGCTCTCCTCAAAATCACCAGAATGCCCTAAAATAGCTGTCATTTTGCTAAAATTGTCTCCGGCTTTTTCGCAGCCCTGTCACTTATGCGTACGAACTCAGCAGGCCAAGTTCAAGGCCGCATCTTATTTATTACCCCACCGCTATCCTGTCTGACGTCACACCTTTAGCACCTGTTTAGCATCGATAAGGGAAAGTGTGTGTGTGTGGGGGGAGGGGGGGGGGGTCAGATTCTCATGAAATGCACAATTGGCAGCTCTATACATTTAGTAAATTCTGCTAAATTAGGCTGCAATTTGGTTAATACTAGGTAAATTTGAATATATTCGGCATTGCATTAATTCTATGTTTGGTTAGGTTGAACTGTATTTTGAACTTTATTTTCGTCTGAAGTTTGGGTTATTTGAGAGAATTGGTGAAAGTAAATTGTACATTTTCTGGCGACTTCAGCCAGGGAGTCCAGTTAATGAAAGGAGAGGGGGGGGGCATATCAGTAGGTATAATGTGACCCTTATGATGATGTACCTGACATTCAAAGGAACGCTGTCCCTCTTCTTAATTAGGCCTACCACATCCAACAATAGTGATAAAACCATATTTGATTTTATGCTAGATATGTATTGGTATATTAGAAAAAGGAACTTAGATGAGAGTAGAAATGAATTATTGTATAAATGTAAGCTACCACACCTCTAGGCTTGGTAGGGTTGGGTTGGCTGTGCTAAAGCTAATCCCTTTGTTGGTCTACCTGAACTGGGGTAGCAACCTCACTTAATCTGGGCTGGTGAACATGTCTGAAAGCATGTTTGAAGCATGTTCACCTACCAAAATTTATGATTATTGTTTGTTTATGGTTGTTCATATTATATAGAAAATGTACTGTAACCATATGGCAACCATAGTGCTTGGATACTGAGCTTCTGGGGTATATAGGAGGGGTGCTGGGTGAAGTAAGACAGAACTACTCTGACTAGAGACCTGATCTGACCAGAGAACTGCTGCTACTACTTCACCATCACCTTCTCCAAGCCTATATACTCTAGACTCTGTATCCCATAGTACTTGTTCATTAACTTTGACATTACTTTGGAAATACAGTTTGATTGATATTGGCATTGTGAGTTGTGTTACCTTTACTTTAGCAGTAAGGCTCGTCGATCAGAGCAATAGTTATTATAGATTAATTCTTATTTAAAGGACAAAGTCATTCCTGGTGATATGATTGATACAGCATAATCATATTTACATTGTTGGAGAAGCCGGACACTAATATGAATTAATATTCTGTTGGTGAAAACGATCCTTTATTAGAAGGTGGTACATGGAATGAGTACAAGAGTTACTAGGAACAACATAGCAGACGACATGACTCAGGAACAGTACAAGGAGTTGTTGGACTTGTTTAATGCATTTAAGGAGGAGAGCAAGGGCACAAGTACGCAAGTAATGAAAAACATTCACTTATTTGGGTCGAAATTAGACGAAGAATTAGAAAAAGAGCCACCCACTGTAAACAATGTGACTACCGTCACGAAATACGCTAACTCTATATCACCAGAATCGTTTTGTGGTAGAAAGGGACAAGATCCCTAGGATTGGCTCAGAGTATATGAGAAATACATGAAAATTCAGGAACCTGGTAATGCTAGTGCAATGAAAGACTCTTTATTATTGTATTTGAGTGGTGACGCTCACTCATGGTACATAGACCATGCTATTGAAGATAAAGCATGGGCAGACATTAAGAAATCTTTTCTAAAGTACTTTTCGGATATTACAGAAGAAAAGAAGGCACTTTTGTTATTTACTAAAATGGAAGATGATGAGTCCATCCAAAACTTTTGTAGACGGGCTTCAAAAGCCTATAGAATTCTGGATCTCACTGATCATGAGAAATGTGTCCGTTTTCAAGCTGGAGTATTACCAGATATTAGAAGTGAGATGATGAAAACTAGTCCAGACACTTTTGAGAAAATGTTAGTAGCGGCTATTGATACAAAGGACACTTTGTCCCTTAAAAACAGGCGTACCAACCAAAATTCCAATGAAATTCATTTATTGAAAACAATGGTTCGAGAATTGGCTGGTAAAGTCAGTCCACAGGTGAATAGTGTTTCGGCTAGTGAAACTAACATGCAAATTGAGTTAGAAGCTATGAAAAGGGAAATTCAAGCTTTAAAAGGACCCGTGGTGAACCATATCTCACATCAACCTAGTGTTCAGTCACAATTGGAGCAATTACGACAGCAAGTAGGTCAGCAATATTCAGTGAAACAACCTGAGCTTAGTGTGCAAAATAATCTCATGATGCAGGAAATCGAAAAGCTAAAACAACAAATGGCCATCAATGCTACAAGTCTTGCCGCCCCAGTCAGTGTTAATCAAAATAATGCTGAGATTATTTGTTATACATGTGGTGGGAAGAACCACTACTCCAGGGATTGTGCCTTGAACCCACGAAGGGGTCGAGGAAGAGGAAGAGGACGAGGACAAGGGCGTGGTAACCATAATGGCGGTTATTATCAGCAGAATAACAACAACCAAGGCCAAGCCCAACAGCCAGCTAATGATTCGGGAAACTAGGTCCTCCTTGCGACGATGATGGTGTTGTAAGGAAAAAGGATTGCAGTTGTGAGCAACCGGGGTATTGTCATGATATCCCTTTCTTCAATGAGAGTAACCTAAGATCTACCAAGCTACAGATTCATCAAATTTGTGTTGACCAGCAGTTACACAAAAAGACAGGTAGGTCCAGCAATTCACATATTTTAGACGAGAAAAACTGCATTAAATTGTGTATTGGCAGCGTATGTACCCCAGCACTGATAGATTCAGGAGCTGACCGATGGGGTTGATGGGGTTGATTACACTACAACTTTTTGTGTCCTTCCCTCTCTACAATATGATGTAATTATTGGGAGAGACTTCCTTAGAAATTATGGTATATCGATTCATTTTTCTAAAGAAGCTACCAGCATTTCTTCTGCTCTTCAAGTTAAGCTAGCAGGGGAATTAACGATTCCAGGGGAAACTGAAGTGTTATATGTGGGAAAATTAGGGACTGGAGCTCCTATTCCTCATGGGACATTTGTACGTTTTTCTGGGATTAATGGGACAGATAATCCTAGTTTATTAACAGCTAGGACTTGTGTTAAAGTACAGAATAATAAGATCCCTATTCGTTTGATGAACACGGGTAAGGCAGAAATCCGCTTACCTGAAGGCGTTTTGGTCGGTTCAATTGTTTGCATGGGTAGCGACGAATGTATTACTATTAATTCTGTCGCCATGACTCAGGCAGCGCCAGCTTCTTCAAATGAACAAACACCCCCAGCTTTAACACCATCTAACAGCTTTATCCCCCAGGTCGATTATTCTAGATCTAATATAACCACCGAACAGAAAAATTTAATGGACAAGGTATTGATGGAATTTTCCGATGCTTTTGTTGGGCCGGATGGTGGTTTGGGTTGCACGGATTGGGTGGAGCATGAAATCCACTTAAATCCAGGAGCCCAACCAGTTCAACAAATGCCCTTTTGCATGTCGCCAATCATGCGAGAGAAGCTAAGGGAGGCTGTCCAAGCACAGGTAGATTTAGATATTGTGGAACCAACTGGTGCTTGGGGCTCGCCAGCTTTCTTGGTTAGCAAGAAAGGAACAGATAAATTCTGTGTCGTCTGTGACTATAGAAATTTAAATCTCGTCACAATTCCCCAATATCTTGCTATTCCTAGAATTGATGATACATTAGATGCGGTGGGACAGATCCGCCCAAAATATATCTCTGCATGTGATCTTCAGATGGCTTTCCATCAAATAAAAATCAGGGAAGAAGACAGAGATAAGACTGCATTTTTAACCCCATTTGGTAAGTTCAGGTATAAGCGGATGAGCATGGGCCTGAAGAACGCAGCCAGGTCATGCCAAGCTATAGTAGATATGGTCCTGAGAGGGTTAAAATTTAATTCCAGTCTTGCGTATATAGATGATATTATCACATTTTCCAGGACATTTGAGGAACATCTTGAGGATATGCGTTCCATGTTAGGTAACCTTGTGAAGGCTGGATTAAAGCTTAAAGCAGCTAAATGTGTAATCGCCGCACAAGAGGTGGCTTTCCTGGGCCATATTCTTGGGGAAAATGGTATATGTCCAAATCCTGAAAAAGTTAGAGTAATAAGCGAGATTAAATCACCTGATTCTCCCACAATGGTGAGGCGTTTTCTGGGAATGACTGTGTCCACAAGCTGTGGCAGCCAGGTTTCTGGTGCCCATTCATGGTCTGCCGCTTGCCTCGTCTCAATGAGAAGGGTGTGAGGGCCTACAGCACCCGGGTCAGGTTCTTTCGCCACCTATGTGAGGTGCATGCCCCTTCTTCCCAGGCCTGGATTTGCCCCTACCCCAACTGCTCCCAGGTGTTGGATCATCGGGTTGAGCTGGTCAAGCACCTAATGAATGGGGAATCGGTGATTCATAACCAGTCCAGGGAGAAGGCTTTGGGGAAGGCGGTGAACGTGATTCCCTCAATCGTGAACAATCCGGCGTTTTTGAGGATGACCTACTGTTGAGCGCAGAGAAATGATACGTACCCAGGCTAAACTAATCCAAGCCCTCCGCGCTTCAGCCGAGAAAAAGGATGGCGAAATCCGCGAGTTAACTGAGGAAAACGCCAGCCTTAGGGGCGAGTTAGCGGAGTGTGGCAGGTCTTCAACACCTGAGGATCTGGATCAGAGGGACAATGTCGATGAGGTGGGCCAGTCCACCCAGTCCGGAGTAGCTCTGCCAAGCACTTCGGTTCAGTCCGAGTCCGGCGAGGCAGTAAGTGTGGACGCAGCACAGTATGAACTGTTAACCAGGTTGCTGGCGCAAATCAAACCTGTGGCTGCTCCACGGACTGTTCCGCCGAGGGTGAGCAGGACAACCGATGGTGTGTACCATCTAGGCAAGATTTTCGGGACTCCTGAAGCTGTCATCTCTCCCCTGCCTATGGATGGTGGAGCAGCTCCCTCTGCGCCTGCTGACAATGTCCGCTCATGTTGTGTGGTGGTGCTGTCCGCTGAGGTTAGTACACCTGTACTAGCCCAGTAGGCAGTGCCAACGTTCTTGATCATTTATAAGAACTATCTGAGTCTTCCCTTTATAATCCTTTGTATTACATATTTGCCTCTTGTATGTTGCCTTTTACCTTCTTCATAGACTGATGTCTTTGTTGTCTTTGTTGTTAACCATATCTTATTGCCACTTATACTGCCAGTTATCTGTATTGTGCTGTCAACACTTACAGACACCATATTTGTGTTGGTGCCAGAATGTAGAGGTGGCCGGACCACCTCTATGCAGACAAGCATGGGGAACTTGTCCCAAAGTACAGCCACCGCAGCCCCACAGTGGCAGTGGCTGTGGGGCTGCGGTGGCTGTGGGGCTGTTGTGTCTGTGGAGGTAGGCACAACCTGTGGGATGACTGTAAATAACACAGGAATAGCTGTTTAGACATTCACCAATAACTTTTAAAAAAATGATCCGAAGATCATTACAATTGTATATTTCCGGAATCAGTACAAAACATTTTAATATAAAACAATAACAATTTAATCGGGAAATGGGATCAGCCTTCTTCTATGGCAGCCATAGCTCTTCTCAGACAAGTTAGCTCAACAACTGATACCACAATATTCCAACAGCACAAAAGATTGAACTAATCTGCCTGGGAAGATTTATTACGTGAAATTAATTAATGCCAATTTGTATAAAGACAAAACTGTATGAAACATACCGGCACGATCTCTGCACTGGGAGTGGGCTGAAGGACGTCATGATCACCATTGCCTGGATCAAGATAATCCTCTGATCTGTCAGTGTAGGCGGTTGTCATGTTTATCTATGAAAGAGGGAAAAGTAAATTGAGAGTAACAAACATGTTACCATCATAGAATACAAAGTATCATATTTGACAGATAGTTGGGTATTGATTAATCAGAACCTACTGTAAGCAATCTCTACAGACAATGGGACATTGGTCAGTGGGAACTTACTGTGAGCAACATTTGGAAGTCTTACAGGCATCATTTTGGTAAAGATGCAAATGTGCCAGTCAAAGTCTTGCCCTCATAGGGTTATTTAATTCACTCATTAATGGCCAGGTGAAGGATGGAGGAAGAGAGGGTGAGATATGGTAGATGAGGTTGTCAGATAGTCTGAGATTAGATGATTAGAGATTTTTCATTGCTCTCATTACTTACAGTTCTGATGTCCTTTTGGCTTTTGGGGTTGGCGGTGGTGGTGGCTGCGGCGGTGGCGGTGGTGGCTGCGGCGGTGGCGGTGCCTGCGGCGGTGGTGGTGGCTGTGGTGGTGATGGTGGTGGCTGCAGCGGTGGCGGTCACAGTGGCAGTGGCGGTCACAGTGGCAGTGGCTGTGGGGCTGCGGTGGCTGTGGGGCTGTTGTGTCTGTGGAGGTAGGCACAACCTGTTGGATGACTGTAAATAACACAGGAATAGCTGTTTAGACATTCACCAATAACTTAAAAAAAAACACCACAAAAGCAAACTATATGTATCAGTTTTTGCATTAAACTAAAAAGCTGTACTCTCAGATAACGTCGGTAAAAAACTTTGGTGCATTTTTCTGCGGTGTTCTAAGTGTGGTACACTAGTCCTGTTATGAAATAAATCAATTGGGATTTCAATTGGCAAATTTAGATTAATTCTAAGGGCACAATCTTTGGGTCTTTGAAGTTTATCCAGTAGTGGTTGGTGGGTATTGTAGTCGAAAATGCAACAAATATGGCTAGCCTAAGAACATATTAAATGCAAAAGATGGGGAATACATTAACAGAAGCCATAGCAGCATTAGTATATAAAACTGCTATCCTCCCATTAATGAACTAAGGGGATGTTCTCCGCGACTCCTGCACATAGAAAGAGATCGGAAAGCTGCAGAGAATTCAAAATAGAGCAGTAAGACTAATATCTGACTTGAAATATCCCTGAGAACCAATACAACAGATTAAGAGATATTACTCAAATTACAGCCACTCAAAGGGAGGAAAATGCTGCATATACTCCAGTATGCATATACCCTAGCCGCTGTCCTGAGACAACAAAGGATTGAAAAGAAATATTGAATGTGAGAAGGATGTTAATTATATACAAATCAAAAAAGTTATATCAGAGTTTTTATCAAAGAGCAATACCTGATTGGAACAGATCACCAAAGCAATGATATATTTTACTGGGTGTCGTTTTGAGGAAACTGCCTAAGAAATAAATAAAGGATAAAATTAACAATGAAATGGCTGGTGTGGTTTTGGATGAAACAGCAGAAGCCAACGCAGAATAGAGTGCAATATAGAAATATTATCTCTAACCTGTAATAAGAAGTTTGAAATGAAACAAAATAGATATATAATACCCAATGCAGTTATCTTACACTATAAGGTGAAACTATTATTCTCATCCCATATCAACTATTGGTATATATGTTAATTGATATAACATTAATATTGTACTGTATATGTAAGTATTGATTGTTGGAATATCCCAAGTGCCTGCATACACATAATTTAATCACTCTAGCATACCAAATACCTAACATCCTAATGTATAAAGGTATTTGATTTGACTACAAAGCTCATAGAAATATCCAGAGCCAAGAGAAATGATAATAAAATACGTTACAACAACAAATATATTGATGTTGACATTCTATGAATTTGTGTTATTGATCTATACAGCGTATCCTGTGGTATTGATAATGGCGCATGTGTTACTATGACACAAGGAATCTGTGCAGTGGTGCCACCTACCGCTCCCAGAGGCCACTTTCCAGGACCAAGGGCTGCAACGCAGGCCTCCTTCCCTCTCCCCCAACCCCCTCCCTTCTCCTCTCTCTGTCCTCCCTTCCACCCCCACCCCCTCCATTTTACTAAACATCAATCAACACTTGTTATTAATGATTAGGGGGAGGGGTGAATAAGAACAGACAGGGGATCGTGTAGATCGTATTATTCAGGGATAGACATATATGTATACCTATAGTTTTCTCTACTGAATTATCTCCTGTGAGCTCATTCCAAGGTGCTGAAGAGATTGATTGTAGAATCAGGAATATTCCCATTCACACAACAAAACAAATGAGGAAAAACTATTTAGAAACTAATAGATGGGAGTAATCCATAATAAATGACATTACTACAGAACTTTATCTGGAAAACATGCCAAATGTAAAGGTGCTGTAAATAGAAATAAGTGTAGGGGCTTCCATCCTAATATAAGGAGCAAGTGAATTAATTCTCTTACATTATATAAATATATGGTCTGCCTGTGTAGTGGCTGAGGATGTGGTGAAACTAGATTCTAGAACAATTCACACACTTCTCTTTGTTTCTCCTTACCGATCGACCAATCTATAATCCTCTTTCCGTCCTCCTCCTCTTTTGAACGGAATATCATCAAATACCGAGAGATTATAATATAGTATCAATAATATGAGATTCAGGGCACAACAAAAAAAACCTATAAAGTGAGAGTGCATGTGTAATATAAAGAATCCTATAATGTATGGGGTTGAGGGGCAGGAAGGGTACGTTCGTATGTTTTCAGTTTGGGTTTATTTAGAGTTATAAACCAGCGACATATGTACATTCTGCAATTTTAGAGATGACATTAGACTTCTTCGTCGAATGTGAAGAAACCAAAATGCTATAGGAATGTGTGTTTAATTCATCGACAAAACTGGTTACTTAAACACTGGGTCGATATAAAATAGAGTGTTGTATCCGGTGTAGAAGTCAAATTAATAATCCCAAGGTAATCAACTGGATTATTTTACAGGTCAAAGCGCTAATACACAAGTTTGTTTCATGAAGGAGAATTAAGCTTTAAACACATGATTGCTGACTTAAAAATGAGATGTCAAATTGTTTTGTATCAGAATACAATGTCATCGATAGAAAAGGGATTTGCAGGTTTATGGAAAAAGTTTTTTGCTGACTTGTAAGAGGCATATAGCTGATAAACCAGCAACATGCTGTATAGAGGTAACCTTAACCCCTTCTACTAATTGTTCTAAGTGTTTTGATGATCTTAATTGCTCTTATGAGAGAGGCAACCGGCGGAAGACCTACCTAGACTAATGTCTATTTAGAATGCTGGTCAACCTCATTGTAAATAACACCTTTTATGCAATAAAGAATTCTTGAATTGAATTGAATTGAGAGTGAGGCATTTCTTGATGAATAGAGACCATTTTGAAAGAAAAAAAGGAATACGATAATAAAAACATGTTAAAATGGGACACTCTCTTGCCTCTCCCCTATCCTGTATGGGTGTGTGTGTGGGGGGGGGGGGAGATATACAAACTCAAAATCTCCTCGAATTTGAACCTCGTCGAAATCGTGAAGAGTAACATATATAAGCAGGAGAGAGAGGGAGAGGAAGGGTGAGAGAGGGTGAGAGAGAAGTGAGAGGATAGAAAAGAAAAAAGGGAAAGAGAGGGTAGAGAGAGGAGAGAGAGGAGAGAGGAGAGAGATAGGGAGAGAGGAGAGAGGAGAGAGAGGGAGAGAGAGTGGGGGAGAGAGGAGAGAGAGAGGGGAGAAAAGAAAAAAGAGAGGGAGAGAGAGGAGAGAGAGAGAGGAGAGAGAGAGAGGAGAGAGAGGGAGAGAGGAGAGAGAGGAGAGGGAGGGAGAGAGAGAGGAGAGAGAGAGAGAGGAGAGAGAGAGGAGAGAGAGGAGAGAGGGAGAGAGAGAGAGGAGAGAGAGAGGAGAGAGAGGAGAGAGGGAGGAGAGAGAGGAGGGAGAGGAGAGAGAGAGAGAGGAAGGGTGAGGGAAGATGAGAGAGGAGAAAGAGGAGAGAGAGGGAGAGAGAGCAGAGAAAAGAAAAAAGAGAAAGAGAGGGACGAGAGGGAGAGAGGGATAGAGGGAGAGAGATGAGAGGAGAGGGGGGAGAGAGTAGAGAGAGGAAGAGAGAGGGAGTGGGAGGAGAGAAAATAATGATCGATATTCTGTCCAATCTTTACATTGACTTAATAAATGGTAATTTGGCAACCATTCATGATAATCGACACTAAGTATGCTGTTGAAGAATTCAGGGTCATTCTCCAATGAATATTTAGGGTTGGCAGGTGAGCGAGAAATGAATCAACGCAACAAACAGAGATGTATGTTTCAAGTCGAGTATGTCTGAATGAGACTTCCAAAAATAAATTCCCAACTTTGCAAAGTTTAAGCCAGAATTTTACACTGTCACACATGATAATTAACTACTCCCTGTTTTAATTACACAATTGTCTGTCTTTATATAAACCCATTAGGGCTAAGAGAAATACACCCAGATACACAATTACTGCGTACACGCAGATTCACATGTGCAGCGTGTATAGATGCATGTATACGATTACTTAAGGATATGCATACATACAGCGCGGATATTCAATGTCTAAACAAGTTTTTTCTCAGCGAGAGAGAAGGGGGAGGGGGAGGAAGAGAGAGATACAGAGCCTGCAGGTGTGTGGGCTGGGGAGAAACAATAGGATCCAAGCGTATAACATTATGAGTGGGTTTCTGCCATTGTCATTCAATATCTTAGTATCTTAGTAAATCATTTTATAGGCAGAGGAGGGTGGGGGGGAGGAGGAGGGAGGGGGAGGAGATAGAGATGAGTCAGAGAGCGAAATCAGGGAAAGAGAGAAAAAGGGGGACGCAGACGTTTTCACTTAACTTTCGCCGACGTATCACTGACAACTACCCACACCAATATACTTTTAAACACAACAAGAATATAACATACTATTTCCAGTATATATAATTCAATCCAATTCTTTATTGTTGATCTTCACACAAATGGTAAGTCATATCTGACAAGCCAGCTCTTCCAATGAATGCCATACTATTACATAGTTCTTGTATGCACAACGTTTCAGAATTTAACACTAACAAGAGTGTCTTCGTAAAGTAAAGTATGGAAGCACTTTACTCAGAGAAATATTCTTTTTTTTAAGATTAAATAAAAACTAAAAGAAAAACTAAATAAGCTACTTATTAAAGATTAACTACGGGCGAATTTAGCAGTGAACAATATCATTGGTCTTTCAAAGCCTGCTATGGGAAAGCTAGCAAATAGCGAAGAAGTTATCATTATTATTAACAACTTTTATTATGACACATAGTATATACATAATCGGGCAATACCCTCTATGGATAGATCTTCCTGGGTATCTTAAATAATGTTGAAACAAAGATTCATAACGGAATATATATATGTTCCATGGTGGAGCTATAGTTCTTAATGTTCGTTAGTTGAACTTTAAAGTACTTGATGCTTGTGTAGTGATCTTCGGATCCGATCCGCCTGCACGTTAAATAAAGACAGAACAAGGCTTAACCTTTCTACGGACTTTATTCAGACACTTGGGACACACTTGTCCTGACTCTCACAACTCGAGCTAGGATTCTCCCCTATTCTCGACTCATACAAAACGGGTGTGAGAAGACATGCAATATAGGTAATAAAGGTAAGATGCACACAGGCACTACGTTACTGGAGTTTCTCGGACTGACGTCCGTAGATATAGATATCACATAGAAATACGTTGGTAGAAAGGTTATGAACACAAAGTAAGCTTAAAAGAGCATAACAACCAATATGTGATGTGTTCCAGGGAAATGAGTCATAAGTCGCAAAATTGATATTTTTCAAAGTGTTTTATTCACAAGATGTATTTGTGGGAATGTTTCCATTTTGGGGTTGCGTAATCCTTGTTATAGCCTGAATACATGTACCAAATTTCAGGACAGTTTGATAAATATATCCATGTATTTCTAAGGTCATCTTATCTGATGAAAGTAGTAATAGTAAACACCAAATACATTCAGGAGCATATAGTGTCCTCACTAACTTACAGAATCCAGTGTAGACAAATTTTATAAAGTCTGACTGAAGTTCCTCCTTCTGAGTGAACCGACAGTAAAAATGAGTAATCTCACTTTAAAAGTCTTAGTTGATGTGCAATCAATCCGAAAAGGGAGTCCGCGGGGTGGTAGAAACATGGTCCGGGTCCGAAAGAGACGATCCGTGGGTGAGCTAACAAGGCAAGGCTAGGCACAGAGGGAACGTCACATCCGACGGAGACTTGAACTGGAAAGTGCTCGACGCCACATCCGGCAGAGGCTTGGTAGAACCAGGCATCACTGGGAGTCCATGGGAGTGTCCTCAGTGTCCGAGACACCTTTCCCGCTTCCCTGCTGATCCGTGGATCCTTCCTGTTGGTCCGAAGGCTTCCGCCCGTCCTCATGACCAACAGCTGTTGCGCTTTCTCCCCCGGATAGAGGAGAAAGGGCATTTTCCGGTGAGCCAAACATTCTCACTAGGCCAAAAGGGTCTTGGCCTCCTTGACTCGCTTTGGCTGTTCGTTGCATTAACAGAGTCCCCGGACTCTGACACCACAGTACTTGTGCTCGGGTTAGGGTTAGGGTTAGGGTTAGGGTTAGGGTTAGGGTTAGGGTTAGGGTTAGGGTTAGGGTTAGGGTTAGGGTTAGGGTTAGGGTTAGGGTTAGGGTTAGGGTTAGGGTTAGGGTTAGGGTTAGGGTTAGGGTTAGGGTTAGGGTTAGGGTTAGGGGTTAGGGTTAGGGTTAGGGTTAGGGTTAGGGTTAGGGTTAGGGTTAGGGTTAGGGTTAGGGTTAGGGTTAGGGTTAGGGTTAGGGTTAGGGTTAGGGTTAGGGTTAGGGTTAGGGTTAGGGTTAGGGTTAGGGTTAGGGTTAGGGTTAGGGTTAGGGTTAGGGTTAGGGTTAGGGTTAGGGTTAGGGTTAGGGTTAGGGTTAGGGTTAGGGTTAGGGTTAGGGTTAGGGTTAGGGTTAGGGTTAGGGTTAGGGTTAGGGTTAGGGTTAGGGTTAGGGTTAGGGTTAGGGTTAGGGTTAGGGTTAGGGTTAGGGTTAGGGTTAGGGTTAGGGTTAGGGTTAGGGTTAGGGTTAGGGTTAGGGTTAGGGTTAGGGTTAGGGTTAGGGTTAGGGTTAGGGTTAGGGTTAGGGTTAGGGTTAGGGTTAGGGTTAGGGTTAGGGTTAGGGTTAGGGTTAGGGTTAGGGTTAGGGTTAGGGTTAGGGTTAGGGTTAGGGTTAGGGTTAGGGTTAGGGTTAGGGTTAGGGTTAGGGTTAGGGTTAGGGTTAGGGTTAGGGTTAGGGTTAGGGTTAGGGTTAGGGTTAGGGTTAGGGTTAGGGTTAGGGTTAGGGTTAGGGTTAGGGTTAGGGTTAGGGTTAGGGTTAGGGTTAGGGTTAGGGTTAGGGTTAGGGTTAGGGTTAGGGTTAGGGTTAGGGTTAGGGTTAGGGTTAGGGTTAGGGTTAGGGTTAGGGTTAGGGTTAGGGTTAGGGTTAGGGTTAGGGTTAGGGTTAGGGTTAGGGTTAGGGTTAGGGTTAGGGTTAGGGTTAGGGTTAGGGTTAGGGTTAGGGTTAGGGTTAGGGTTAGGGTTAGGGTTAGGGTTAGGGTTAGGGTTAGGGTTAGGGTTAGGGTTAGGGTTAGGGTTAGGGTTAGGGTTAGGGTTAGGGTTAGGGTTAGGGTTAGGGTTAGGGTTAGGGTTAGGGTTAGGGTTAGGGTTAGGGTTAGGGTTAGGGTTAGGGTTAGGGTTAGGGTTAGGGTTAGGGTTAGGGTTAGGGTTAGGGTTAGGGTTAGGGTTAGGGTTAGGGTTAGGGTTAGGGTTAGGGTTAGGGTTAGGGTTAGGGTTAGGGTTAGGGTTAGGGTTAGGGTTAGGGTTAGGGTTAGGGTTAGGGTTAGGGTTAGGGTTAGGGTTAGGGTTAGGGTTAGGGTTAGGGTTAGGGTTAGGGTTAGGGTTAGGGTTAGGGTTAGGGTTAGGGTTAGGGTTAGGGTTAGGGTTAGGGTTAGGGTTAGGGTTAGGGTTAGGGTTAGGGTTAGGGTTAGGGTTAGGGTTAGGGTTAGGGTTAGGGTTAGGGTTAGGGTTAGGGTTAGGGTTAGGGTTAGGGTTAGGGTTAGGGTTAGGGTTAGGGTTAGGGTTAGGGTTAGGGTTAGGGTTAGGGTTAGGGTTAGGGTTAGGGTTAGGGTTAGGGTTAGGGTTAGGGTTAGGGTTAGGGTTAGGGTTAGGGTTAGGGTTAGGGTTAGGGTTAGGGTTAGGGTTAGGGTTAGGGTTAGGGTTAGGGTTAGGGTTAGGGTTAGGGTTAGGGTTAGGGTTAGGGTTAGGGTTAGGGTTAGGGTTAGGGTTAGGGTTAGGGTTAGGGTTAGGGTTAGGGTTAGGGTTAGGGTTAGGGTTAGGGTTAGGGTTAGGGTTAGGGTTAGGGTTAGGGTTAGGGTTAGGGTTAGGGTTAGGGTTAGGGTTAGGGTTAGGGTTAGGGTTAGGGTTAGGGTTAGGGTTAGGGTTAGGGTTAGGGTTAGGGTTAGGGTTAGGGTTAGGGTTAGGGTTAGGGTTAGGGTTAGGGTTAGGGTTAGGGTTAGGGTTAGGGTTAGGGTTAGGGTTAGGGTTAGGGTTAGGGTTAGGGTTAGGGTTAGGGTTAGGGTTAGGGTTAGGGTTAGGGTTAGGGTTAGGGTTAGGGTTAGGGTTAGGGTTAGGGTTAGGGTTAGGGTTAGGGTTAGGGTTAGGGTTAGGGTTAGGGTTAGGGTTAGGGTTAGGGTTAGGGTTAGGGTTAGGGTTAGGGTTAGGGTTAGGGTTAGGGTTAGGGTTAGGGTTAGGGTTAGGGTTAGGGTTAGGGTTAGGGTTAGGGTTAGGGTTAGGGTTAGGGTTAGGGTTAGGGTTAGGGTTAGGGTTAGGGTTAGGGTTAGGGTTAGGGTTAGGGTTAGGGTTAGGGTTAGGGTTAGGGTTAGGGTTAGGGTTAGGTTAGGGTTAGGGTTAGGGTTAGGGTTAGGGTTAGGGTTAGGGTTAGGGTTAGGGTTAGGGTTAGGGTTAGGGTTAGGGTTAGGGTTAGGGTTAGGGTTAGGGTTAGGGTTAGGGTTAGGGTTAGGGTTAGGGTTAGGGTTAGGGTTAGGGTTAGGGTTAGGGTTAGGGTTAGGGTTAGGGTTAGGGTTAGGGTTAGGGTTAGGGTTAGGGTTAGGGTTAGGGTTAGGGTTAGGGTTAGGGTTAGGGTTAGGGTTAGGGTTAGGGTTAGGGTTAGGGTTAGGGTTAGGGTTAGGGTTAGGGTTAGGGTTAGGGTTAGGGTTAGGGTTAGGGTTAGGGTTAGGGTTAGGGTTAGGGTTAGGGTTAGGGTTAGGGTTAGGGTTAGGGTTAGGGTTAGGGTTAGGGTTAGGGTTAGGGTTAGGGTTAGGGTTAGGGTTAGGGTTAGGGTTAGGGTTAGGGTTAGGGTTAGGGTTAGGGTTAGGGTTAGGGTTAGGGTTAGTTAGGGTTAGGGTTAGGGTTAGGGTTAGGGTTAGGGTTAGGGTTAGGGTTAGGGTTAGGGTTAGGGTTAGGGTTAGGGTTAGGGTTAGGGTAGGGTTAGGGTTAGGGTTAGGGTTAGGGTTAGGGTTAGGGTTAGGGTTAGGGTTAGGGTTAGGGTTAGGGTTAGGGTTAGGGTTAGGGTTAGGGTTAGGGTTAGGGTTAGGGTTAGGGTTAGGGTTAGGGTTAGGGT